>CM056829.1:20294600-20714600 GCA_029853015.1 Chelidonichthys spinosus | reverse complement strand
ATTTCTACAATTCAGAAAAAGTCAATAAAACAAGGAAATCAACTCACTCTTTCATTCAACAGGAAGACGTTACTTCATTTTAAGGTGTCACAAGCCAACAAGGTTGTCAACCACTGCCAGCTGCATTTGTCTTGACTTCAATCATTCAATCAGAGATTGTATTCTTGACTGATTTTGACAAGTAGTGAAACATTTTATTTCATTTCAATAAAATGTATTTACAATTTTATATAATCATTTTAGAAGAAGTTCTAAAAGAAAGTAGGATATTGATGGTGTTTATATCTGCTTTGAAGGCACCATAGAATGTGAACATTGTGTGTGATTACAGTGCCAGATTATTTTATGAGTGGTTGTTTTTATTTCTCTTCACTCAGTGTCCAACCTCTCTCAGCCTGGTACGTTTGCTGGCAATGATGCAATTGTGGCCTTTGCTCGCAGTCAACAGGTGAAAGTGGTCATCCATCAGCTCAACACACCCTTGTGGGAGGTAGGGACAGAGGCAAAGACTTTTAAAATGATGTCATATAATCTGATGATGAATTCTAACTCCCTTTTGGGTCATCACTTAGATCATGTGTTCTGTTGTAATTGCAGATAAATGGTGCAGAGAAGCAGGTGTGCAGAGAGCTACACATTGCCTACCGCTACGGAGATCACTATGACAGTGTGAGGCGGACTGGAGACAACTCTGAGAGTCCTGCTCAGCTCCGCATAGAGGTAGAACAGGTTTTCAATGGACCTTTATATGTCATGAGTTCATCATTTCATGTTCAGACCTATCGAGGCACCCTTTACTTATGTGCGTCTGATCTTTTTCACAGAATCTGCAGAATTCACAAGGCCAGCAGCGGGAGTTTGGAGACGGCCAGAGGGACAGAAGGAAAAACCCTTCTCCCACAGCATCAGAGGAGGACAACGTGATCCTGAGCTCCATCAAGAATCGAGGAATCCACGGTCAGCTACAGCTACACGTGATTCAGTAGCTGCCAGAAGAATTAGACTGTCAGGTCAAACGAGAACAACTATGAATCAACTTCAGTTTCAGATTTCAGAATCATTATGCATTCGAGCTCATCGATTTAGCAACATTTTCTATGAATCACATAAACATGCCAGCCCGTAATTTAGTCGACTGTTTGCTTAACATTACTGGTAATCATCAGATCACACTGACTGGTTTGTGTGGTTTTTCCTCAGGCGATGAGGAGAACCTGCTCCAGCTGAGTGCGGCAACCATCAATGCTGAATGGCTTGTTGGCTCCGTACTGGGACAGTCCTGCCAGGGCCAGTGTGCCTCAGGATCCTGCTCAGTGTGCAAAGCTGCAGCCAGCGACTGTAGTGAGCACAAACAGTCAGCAGAGGGCAGCAATGTACAAAAACAAAAGGTAGACTCACTTATTATGCAGAGTGTAAAGCCATTTTCATTGCAATATTTCTTTTAATGGTTTCACTTGAATGTTTTCTTCACTCAAAATGAGCAGTCTCATACCACTGTGTGAACAGAATGCAACGTTGTTACTCTTAAACAGATGTCACTGACAATATAGGGAAGCAAATACTTTAGATCAAAACCAAAGACGCATATATAGATATCAGAATTTTTTTTCTTAGTTTTTGGCCATCTTGAATTATATCAACCAGAAGTGACATACCAATTTCAGCAACGAAAAAAGGTTACAATTAACTTTCATCAAGTCTCAGACCGGACAACACCATAGTAGCAACCTGTCAATCACAAGGTAGCCACGCCCTAAAGCATCCCCGGCTTTATCGCTTACTGAGATAATAAAGTAAGTGAGAAGTAGGGTCATTTTCTTATAGACTTCTATACAATCACCCCCTGCTGGCTATTAGAAAGAATACAAGTTGAAGGCACTTCCTTATTGTCTTACATTTTATGTTACAGTGAAATGACTAATAACTGTAGGTTAAAAATGATTTTTGCTTCCCTCACTCTCAGGTATCTAACAAGCAGAGGAAAGAGCAGCAGCGGCAGGAGAAGAAGAAGCGTCAGGAGGACAGGCATCGGCAGAAGTTTCTCCAGAGTAAAGGAAATCATGACCAGAACCAGAACCTGCCAGAGGCTGTTACTTTAGTACCAGCTCTCAATACCCTCAGTATATAGACTGGAGCATGGCCAAAATCACCTACTGCGACTCTGTCTAGCAGTGGCTGATGCTGTTTTGCACATATTCAAATTTCATTCAGACAGTGGATGACGTTTCCTCAAGCGAACCCTATAGTTTCTTTGCAAATGGCATAAGGTTGCCTGCAAACGTGCGTGTGTGTGATGTGTGAAAGTTGCAAAAGACAGAGTGAAAGAGCATGAACTTTGGTGTTTTTGTTGGGTTTTGTTTCCCTGGATGGTGTTGGCGTACGCATCACCTACTCCGGTTTACCGAACACGCTACCCAGCCCCTTTCTACGCTGGACATCTGGCTTGTCATGTCAACCATGCAGATAATCCCATGCCGCTGGGCTTTTTCATTTACCGCAGATTGAGTTTATTCAAATGGTCAGATCGTTCTGTTTGTTCAATCTGATCAAAGGAGAAAGTAAGGGAAGAGGGGCAGATGAACGAACACACTGTGTAAGGAATGTGGCAATAAATAATAATAAATGATCCATTTTGAGCATAAGAACCATATATCAGATATTATCCAGGGTGACATGTTTTTGTGTTTTTCAAATGCGGGTGCCCTCTCATGTCGTCGGTCGCTACAAAGTTACAGGGTACATGTTTAATGTTTGCTTGGTTTTATCAGATAACATTTAATCACATATTTGACTAGCTGTTATTCGAGACATTTTGCACTTAGTCTTGAGTGGTCAGACAGTTCATTATGTGTAAGTATTAAACCAAGGTTGATGACAAAAGACCTCCACATTGGGAATAGCTGCCCCCCAGGCAATATGCACCTGATAGCTCCATCTGCATGCATGCTGCAGAAAAGCACAAAATATAATGTTTCATAGCATTCTCTAACAGGTAATTGGGCTTTCACATCTCAACATGTTGTTTGAAATATGGAGTTTCAGAATTTCCATGAGAGCAAAGCCATGATTTCTGACAAAGTAGAGCCTTAGTTGAATGTGATGTAGGATATGTCTCCCACTGTCCACTCAGAGGCTGGCTGCTGATCATGTAAGCAGCAGGACTGATTTTCTAATATGAAGAAAGTTCATACACTAGGGAATACAAGAAATTATTGTTTTATTAAAACAGCATAAAAAATGACATGAGGTCAAGGCGGGGTTTATAGAGATAATGTCGTCTTCGACAGACTTGAAAAACTATATACACTTAATTTTCAACGGTAGATAGCCTTCAAGACTCCAACCTATATGCAGGTATAAATGGATGGAGATATGTACATTTTTCTGAATGATGTCACATGTGGCATTAATGGAATAATGTGAAATGCCAGTAAAACAGTAGCATGAGAAGAATCTTGTAGCCATCAAACTGTCTCAGTAATGTCAGGAACACCATAGCAATATCAACCTGAAGTTTGATAACATTCAGTAGCATTAGCTGCTTTAACCTTCTGGTTGAACAAAGATGAGTTATTGCTTATGAATTCAACTTTTCATTACAAAGTCTCGCTTTAAACATCTCTAACTTTTGACCCCAAAAAAGATTCCAAATGCTGTATTAGACCAGATTCCACCACTGTTTTTACGGTAGAATAAGATGTAATATGTTTGTCGTTTCTGGATCACTCCTTCTGTCAAAGTGATTTGATGCTGAGCTGAACAAGAACAGTTTCACTTTAAATCTCCTCCATACAGGTAACCTAACCTCAGGTGGCTTCTTCGAGCAGTCGGTTATTACAACAGAATGACATCTTTCTGATTGGGGGATCATCGCTTTAGATCAGTGCTACGAGGGTGAAAGCTGCTGCTCTAGAAGTCCTGTCGGATGTTCTCCTTGTTCTCATCCCCCTGCTGTTGTCTGAGCTGAGTTACTTCGTTCTCCAGCTGCACGATGGCCCGTTCAATCTCAAAGTTCTTGCTGACCAGAGACACCCAGCTGTTGAGGGACAGATTCAAAATGTTACAAAACAAGAAAATCTTGCCTACATATTCCCATGTACAGTGATTGAAATGGCATACTTTGACTCCAGCTCTCGCAGTTTGCCTCCTCCTCCCAACTGTTCATTCTTGCGCTGCCAGTTTAAATCTTGAATTTGCTTCCTGTGTGGCCACAAAATGAAACTGGTAAATGTGTGAAAACTTGTTTCAGGACACTTTTATACACCACAGATGTTCCAATGATCAGTCACCTGAATTTCTGAAGTTCCTTTTGAGCCACCTCAATCATGAAGGCCAAGTTACTGAAGGAGGGAGATAAGATGACATCTTAACCTTTACATGTTAATGTCTACAGACCAATCAGAGACGGAGCTGATGTCACATACTCGTTGTAGACTTTCCATGCGTTGGTTCCGTACTGCGACATGAGCTCCAGGTTCTCAATGCGGACTGCCTGGTGCTCTAGCTGGGCCATCGAGTTGTTGACACACTCCTGCCACGCTGTAATGTCATTCTTCTGTCCCGATGAAGGTGCTGGCAGCTCGTATCTCCACAGGAGAAAGAAAAAAAACATTACATTTACCCATCCAGTCATTTTAAATGATGAACTATGGCTGCAACTTACAACTGTATTCGTTTTCAGTTGTATTACAGTTTTAGAAATGATAATACAGAATTCTCTCTCTCAGGCAATTGAATAACTTTACCAACCGGTTGGATGCAGCAGTATTTTGCATTATTCTCTTTGAATTCTTTCAGGTGTTCTGCTGCTTTAAGTAGAAACAGACTGTTGTGGCGTGTAGGGTTTACCTCTTCATGCTCAGGAGATCCATAGGCTGCCGAGCCGCCAGTCGCTCAAATTCATTCCTCATAATTTCTGTCTAATGGACGAGAAGAAACGAGAATGGCTGTAATTTCTGTCACACTGACGTGAATGTAAATAAGACTTCAGAAGTCTGAGGAGTTTTCACCTCAAAAGTAGTGAAGTCCGGTGTCTGCAAGTAGCTCAGGTAGTTCTTGGTAGGTCGGTATCTTCTGGTCTCCTCCTCCACCAGCGCTGCAGCCTAGAGGAAGGAAGATCACTCTTACAGTCAGCACTGCATCCACCGAGAAATCCACCGTTATCCATTTTTACTATGGAAAATCCACGGGTACAGATGATTTGTATTTCGCAGCAATGATGCAAGTTTTATATGCGCGGTCTTGTTGTTGTAAGGAGGGATTATCAAGTCAGGTCAGTTTTACTTATATAGCCTAAACACATCTTTGCCTCAAGGGGCTTTATAATCTGCACAGCATACAACACCCTCTCTATCTTCACCCTTGATTCAGATAAGGGATTACTTTGGCTCTGATGCAGCCGCAGTCACTACTCTCTGGTCTTTAATTTTTTATTTATTTTAACTTTATAAAACTTCCAGGAACTATTGTATTTATTTATTTGTCAGTTCATTTGTTAACCTTCATAATAATGTTGACGATAGCTGCCTGCACTTCTTGTGTTAAGGTAGTGTTGAAATGTTCTGTGCATTAAAAAAGTCTGGTGGGAGCCAAGTCATTAACCTCTAAATGAACAACCACTCTTTGTAGGGAAAGACAGACCATATACTTTTTCTCTGAGAGTATCATAGGAGATTCAGATTGTTCTTCCATTACCGGGATCTAGTCCTAAGACAGCCTGGCTTCTAAAGCTGGCACACTTTCTGTTGTCCATCTTGTGTTTTTAAAACACTCAATGCTGGTCAACCCATTCTGTGTATACCAGTAAACAGAATTCTGGGTATAATGTGTACGACAGTATAATGATGTGTACATTTTCATTTCACCCACATCAGCCAAACCTGCCTGTCGCTGTTGAACAAGGGTTGGACATGTATTCCACATAAAAAGGTGCTTAACATGGGGTTTTGTAGCTGCAGCTCCCTCGCTGACTTACCGGTATATAAGGGGAACAGAGTGACCACAAATGTCATTAGTCATACCTCTGCTTCCTCTACTATGACATGTCAAAAATATCAGAATATCATTAAGAGTAATAAAACCAGTCGACTTTTAGTGTGATGATGGATGATTGAGCGCTTATGAAAAGGCCTGTTATGAGGTATTCTATAGTAAACACAGAATACAAGATACATCACATTTGTCACATTTCACTCAAAGCGACCTTGTATCATTGTTGTACTATGGTAATGTAGTACACATTAAAAGAAGCTGGCATCATATTTAGAGTAACTTTACAACTGTAAAATAATAAATGTTACACCACACACGCCATCGATGCTAATAAAGACTCTGGGTAACTAACTTTTGATTTATTTATGACATTTTTCGAGCGGGAAGATTAAATGGCTAATTCCTAAACAAATAAGAATATTGAACATTAGTATAGCTAACTGTGGGTAGACTGGATATTGTAGTTTCCTACTGCCAAGTGTCCTGTCTGCTCGTCTATGTTGAGCATGTTACGTTGGCTAACACGCTGCTGTTAGCACATCCTGTTTACTCACCGCTTCTCTGACACCTGCTGCATCGTAACCTTGGTCAAAATATGGCAAAGCGTCGACGAACACTTCACCAGCTACCGAAGCCGTTCCAGCCATTTTAATCAGTCTCTAGTATATAGTTTGTTTGATTTGTGTCTCTCGTAGCTAGAAAAACCGGCAGCTAACAAAAGCGTATATTTCCGGTCTTGACTTTCAAAGTAAAACTCACCAAGGCCATGAGTTTTTGTTAGTGACATCTAGTGGAGTGGAATGTAACTGCTGTTTGATTATGTCACGTGTTGTATTTTATTGTACTCTTTCAGGGAGACGTGGCTCCTGGGGCTCCAGCCTTGAGACCAATTTGTTTTAGATTTGTAAAATATCTTGAACTTTGTGTCATTTCCCCTCAGTCTCTCTGACTGGACCAGCAAGTAAATGTAGCACATGCTCTATTAATGGATATTAGTATTATAATATAATTAGTATATGGAATTAGTATACGATTAGTAAAGCTGTTTTGCTAAATTCCTACCCTACCTGTGTTATATCACTTAATGGGGACATCAGAGAATTTTAGGTTTGGAGTGAAAATGATCATTCTCAAATTTGCATCTCTAAGAACAGATTGTCTCGGGGATGCAGGCATTTGTCTTTTGTTTGTTTGTCCATACAATTTTTTTAAGTGTGCTATATAAAAAAGCTTAATTTGACTTGACTATGCATTCAAATTGCATATCTACCACCCCATTAACAAAATACATCCATGCACTAAAACCTGGAATATAACCAGCTACTCATCTCATCTGCCCCCAACAGTCCAATACAAAAACATATTTTTTTTAAGGACCGGTATGACCGAGGAATTGTGTTTCACATCAACTAACCTTAGAGTTTCTTCAGCACATAAATATTTCAGCATTCTTAATTAGAAGTTAAAGAAATATTAAAATTGTATAATATCCATGCAATGCATTATTTTGAACTTTAGACTTTCAAGTCCCATTTATGATTCTTTTGCAAAAATAGCAATTTAGGAGACTCAATGGCTTGGAAAGACAAGTATTATTTGTGTAGTATAACAACAATGAAGTTCATAACTTGATATTTGAGATTTGTGCGTATTTGTTATTTTTCCCCCACCCCTTTAGTCCTTGTACTGATGTATTACAATGTCTACTGCTGTGTTCCCAGATATCTACTACAGATTGATGGAGTCAACATTCACAGACTCAAAGATTTTGAAGCATGTTCCCCCAAAGCCTGCGATGGCTTAAGACTGTTAAGATGGGTTTGGAACAGGTGCGTCCAAACGCAGGAAACAAGCAGCATAGAAAAACCAACTGGTTTATTGGCACAACATGAATGGAGGGGAGTTGAAAGGTGAATGAGGTCCAGGGGGAAACAAGGGAGGATAGAAGCTGGTGGTGAGCATGAGGAAGGAGGGAGGATGGTCGGGAGAACGGCAGACCAAGAGATGATCCTGGAGCATAACAAAGACAGGATTAGAATCACAGAAATACGAGGGAACAAAAAATAGAACAATCACAAGCACTCCTTTTCTGCGTTGTGCCTACCACTGAGGTTGAACAACAATCTGGCGATGGGTGGAAGGGGAGCCAGGGTTTATAAGCAGGAGCTGATGAGATGGATGGGGAGCAGGTGCGGAGACTGAGGGGCTAATGAGGTGATTACTGCCAGGTGAGGAACACAGGGAGGAGCCAGGAGACACGCCCACGCCAGCTGACACGGACAAACAAAACAAAAGACAGACGAGGGCTCTGGGACCAGAGGGAATACTGCCAAAGCCGCAACAGGGACTGTCCCTGTCAAATCACCAAATACTTGATGGCCCCCTCGCAGACATTTTGAGCCCCTTTCATACACTTTTTGTAAGACTGCGTTTCTGCAGACTTTGCCTGAGGGATTTACCCACAATGAGTAGTGCTGGGACATTAAACGGGGGTTACCAGGAGGAAAAAAAGGTTAACAGGAGGGCCTGTGGGTGTTCAGCCTGGCATATTACAGTTACACAGAAAAATTAACATTAAGGATTTAAGGTGGAACTTAAAAGACATGAAATCACAGGAATGTGAACAGAGGCTGTATTACACAAAATGTAACCATCAACCAGTTATTGAATGAAGGCATTTTGCCAGAAACGAGTAAATAGATTGACTATTGACTCATCGCTGGAAAGGCAAGAGCATGGAAGACGTTCAAGTCAGGGAGTAAAAACTTAAAATAAAAACTATTGTAGCATAACATGACATGTCAAGTTTTGTCCCATTTATATTTCTGTTATTTCAAATCATTAACTGCTTGAGGGCTTTCTCGCTGACATTTTGAGCACTTTACGTATGTCCAATTTCTGCAGACTTTGCTTCAGGAATTACCCACAAATCATAGTGTTCTGCCATTAAACATATAGGGTTAAGAGGGGAAAATTGTAAAATAAAAGGATGGGAACATGGATTTTCAGGCTGGTATTAATTTTACATGGAAACATTTACATTAAGGACTTAATATGGAACATAAAATCAGAGGGAGGGCTTTATTCCACCATCAGTGCTTTTATTGATGATGTAATATAGCCCCTCCATTTACATTTTTAAAAGCCCACAATTGTTGATAACATGTGTTTGTGTCATCAAAGTAACGTGGGATATCAAGTGATGCCCTGTTTGTATTAATACCAATGAGAGCCACTCAACCATTTACCAGGGCCCAGTTTTCCAAAGACTTTAATCTGGATAAGAAAGATCCAGATTTGGAAATCCTATGTTTTGCTAATCCGTATTACTTTTGTACTGTTTTCTTTGAAGTCCAGATTCAAACTCCAAGATTACCAAATCCAGATAACGCGCTCTGAATTGAATTACATATAAAAGTGCAACCTAGCTCTGTAAACGATTGGCGTCTGTGGCTCAGGTGGTTATAAGGAAAATATATTCTCATTATATTATTTAAAAATATATATATTTTTTACCTTATTGCATTTAAATGTGGGCTAACAATGCTGTATTTACTTTATATCCCAGTAGCTTCAACATGGTTAAGCAAATCCTGTACAAAATAAAAATAAATATTCATATTCAACATGATGCAAAAATATTATCTGACCAATTCAAGTTTTATTACGTTCTGCTCCTGAATCCACTCTGAATCCACCCTGCTTGGATCAGTTTAATCCTGATTATTTTTGGATCAGTTATCCCAATCCTACTCAACATTTTTGAAAAACACAGACTGAAGGTTTGATCCAGATCAAAACCAAGATTAGATTACGTGATTACGTACAAGATTTAATCCGATCCAAAATCCAATCGGATTACTTTTGCAAAAGGCCCAGGTGACATTTAAGTCCCTGAGGGTTAGGGTTTAAGGCCTTTAACGTTTAAGGGGAGACGTTGGCATTGAACCCTTCTTGCAGAATTTGCCTGGAAGAATGAATTAAATTATATTTTACTTACAGTGTCATATCACAACAAAGTCATCTCAGGACACTTTACACATTGAGAAGGACGAGAATACGCTCATGATATTCAAAGTCAATTAATTTCACATCAACAACAACATCACCCAAGAGCAAGCGTTACAGTGCGACAGTGATGAGAAAAAACTTCCTTAACAGACTTAAGGCAGACATCTCGAGCAGACCAGGCTCTTGGGTTCCATCTGCATTTGGTTTTGCTAGTATCTATTAATAAGCAGTCCATGGTGGCAGGCACGGCCATGTTTAGATAGATCTATCTTCATGAGTAGCCTCACAGCAGGCAGGTTGAGCACAACACAGTGCTTCCATCATCAGGCCAGTTAGGAGTCGGCGTCACTCAGGACCTCAGCGGACAAGAAAGCACAGCCAGACTCCCCGGAGTAATCCCGGGAGTAGTCCAGTTAGTAACCGTAGAGATGCAGATTTTTATCTATTTCTTTAATGAATAGTTTGCTGCCTTTCTGATACTGGCAGGCAAAACAGGACCAGGTTGTCGGTGCAGTCAGGGTCAGGTGTCACCATAATCCAGGAAAACCTGCGAGACTCCAAGAGAGAGAGAGAGAGAGAGAGAGAGAGCTGAGTGTGTCATTATAAATCCCCTGGAGGTCTAGGCCTTCAGAACGAGCGTCGTCAAAGAGGCTTAAAATGTAGCCTATTTTAAATGTAAAAATGATGTATGTCTGAAGATGGTTCCACAGAAGAAGAGCTTGATGGCTGAAACCTCCGGCCCCTGCTCAACTTTGGGGACTCGAGGAACGATAAGTAACCCTGCATTCTGAGAGCGGAGTGCTCTGGTAGGATAGTAGGGTTTATTGAGCTCTTTTAGATATGATGGTGCCTGACCATTAAGAGCCTTGTAGGTGAGGAGAAGGATTTTATATTCTATTTTGGATTTTACAGGGAGCCTGTGCAGAGAAGCCAGAACCAACAAATAGTAGCGTTGTGACATGTACATGGGGTTACCAGGGCAAGTCCGAGGCATTAGGGGAAAAAAGGAGAAAAAAGAGGTATATAAGGAGGAGGAAATCACATCAGCCTGGCATATTACATTAACACAGACACATTTAACATCAAGGATGTAAGATGGAACATAAAACCCATTAAATCAGAGGAACGCAAGCAGAAGCTATATTACACACCTGGTAATACATATAAGTATAAATAACCATTTATTTACACTTTGTATAAGTTTTGTTTGAAGGCGTTTTGACAGTAACGAGTAAATCGATTATTCTACACCTCTGTTGAGACAAGAGCATGGAAGACGTTGAAACAGGCAGTAAAATAAAACCCACAATTGGAGATAACATGGTTTGTCATCATAGGAGTGTGACATGTCATGTGCTTTCCCATTCGTATTTATGTCATGCCAAGCACTCGCAGAATCTTTGAACAGTCCAACGCCACTCGAGCGCCAATTTGCTTATGATCGTGTTTTTTTCTAAAAACTGTCGGTGAGTGGAATACTAAACTCGAATTGTGTGATATAACGATAAAATAAGCAAATAAACCGGGTCTTGGTCGACGTCATGACGTAATCATACGTCCCTGTGCTCGGAAAAGTTACGCAGGGCGTGCAGCGGTTCAAAGAGGAAGGAAGATGGCGGATAACAAAGGCGAGGAGGATATGGAACCGTCTGCTAATACGGACTCTGTGCCTCCTGCGCAAGATAACGAGCCGCCAGAGACGAAAGTGGAAAATGCGGTAATAGTCATAGAATCGAATACAAAGGACGTCGAAGAAACAGAGTCCCATGATACCGCTAACGAGACACCTACACCCACCAGCGACGGCGGAGACGTTAGCAGCGTCGGGGTTGCTGCTGCAGTAGTAGGGGAAGTCAACGGTAGCGTTAGCAACGCCGTCAGCCCGACCGGGACCCGCAGCACCAATGCAGAGCCAACGGCAGCGGAAACTGTGGCCCCCACGGATCCTCCTGTTGGCGGACTTAGCACTGAAATGTCCCCGCCACCTACGGCTCCTACGGCCACGCCGGTACCCGCTCCCATTAATTATTTGGATACGTGCGCAGTGTGTAAACAAAGTCTTCAGAGCCGAGACTGTGAACCCAAACTTCTGCCTTGTCTGCACTCCTTTTGCCTAAAATGTATCCCGCAACCAGAGAGACAGATAAGCGTACAGGTACCTGGACCCCACGGGCAAACTGACACGCACATAGGTGAGTTTTTCAACGGGGGAGTTAACGTCTAGTGACGTTGCATCGAACAGTCATCTGCTCTGTCGTCTGGTGTTAGTTCATATTAAATGCTGTCTGTCAAAAGTTCGGTTTTCAACGGTTGAAGGGGTAAACTTAATTTATTTACGGCGGGGACTGACACAGTGTAAAGGAAGCTGACACCTAGGGGGGTGAACCGAGACGGTATACCTAGCGATAACTACACCGATGCCTGCCGGTCAGAGTGAATGTCAGACTACAGCATTACACAGAAGACGGTGGCGGCTCTGTCCGTGGTTATATACGCTCCCCATCTGTCCCGGGGACCGATCATTGGTCGACCATTCGTTATTGTCATTATCCAACTCAGTGATGCGCAACGAAATGCATTTGTAGTCCAGATGCTACACAAGGAAAAAACAAAAATACAAAACAAAAAAATGATTGTAGTGTATTCTAGGAATTTGCATCGTGATGAATACAAACGGCAGCAGCAGCAGCAAGTAAAATAATAACATGGCCGGCATCATAACACTTCTTCTACCATAATGCGTTACGTTGGCGTTACTACAGGTGGCAGTGGGTAACCTGAACCAAAACGATCAGTTGAGATGGTGCAGGAACTTCATCAGGCTTCACTATGTCCTGCCATATGTGATCGTCAGTCGCGAGGCAATATTATAATGTGACAGATGTCCTTTGGCTTCTGGCATACAAATCACTATGGGTTAAACTATATATATTTAAACAATATTTCCCCTCCTTCCAGAAATATATGTATTATATTGTTGTGATGGGGGATAGGTTAATTGATGACTCCATATTGGCCGTAGGTGTGAATGTGAGTGTGAATGCTCGTCTGTCTCCACATGTCGGCCCTGTGATAGACTGGTTACCTGTCTGTCTCTACATGTCAGCCCTGTGGTAGACTGGTTACCTGTCTGTCTCTACATGTCAGCCCTTTGATAGACTGGTTACCTTTCTGTCTCTACATGTCAGCCCTGTGATAGACTGGTTACCTGTCTGTCTCTACATGTCAGCCCTTTGATAGACTGGTTACCTGTCTGTCTCTACATGTCAGCCCTGTGGTAGACTGGTTACCTGTCTGTCTCTACATGTCGGCCCTGTGATAGACTGGTTACCTGTCTGTCTCTACATGTCAGCCCTGTGATAGACTGGTTACCTGTCTGTCTCTACATGTCAGCCCTGTGATAGACTGGTGTCCTGTCCAGGCTGTACCTTGCCTTGGCCCAATGTCAGCTGGGATCGGCTCCAGCCCCCCCACGACCCTGAATACAGGATAAGCGGTGGACAATAGATGGAAAGATATTGTTGTGATGACTTGTCAGTAGATTTACTAGATGGTATTAACATGAATGGATGCTGATCAAACACTGTGTGCTAAGTTACTAGTCAAACTATTCAGTGACAACTAGTAACAGTCTCGGTAGCATTCTCTAGTGAAGTGACAGGCTGGAGTAGGAATTAGTGTATTTATTAAGAAATACCAAATATATTTGTATTGGATGCTCATGTTGACATGTAAACAGCATGTTATACGTGCCATGTTATCTATATGGCTTGTATCTAAGGATGACTGTGGGACTCCTGTGCTTTTTATTATTATTTTTATTATGATATATTTTCTAGTAAATGTGGGATCCAGATTTTATTATTATGATTTATTTTTTCTTGACTTGTGAGACATTGAAGACATTAGAGTCATAACGAGAACTATGGGGCATGGTGGGCATTATTACAAGGTCTCCATAATGTATTTCTTTGGTGAATACAATGTAGTATAATAACGCCCACATACAAGCTTGTCTTGTCAATATGTTGGCTGCCTTACTGCTTTTAAAAGATGCCCACATCAGACGTCTGCCTAGTCTTGGACTTTGTGATTTTGATATTTTCTTTGGAAAGCTTTATTGTCAGATACCTCATAAAAGCCCATCAGTCAGTCAAAAATGTCTCCGCTGGTGCAATAAAAGTATGAGAGTAGATTTGTGCAAATCTATAGGTTTTTCATGTGTTTTACTTCCCCTCTGTGAAAACAGACCCGGTTGAAAAGGTATATTCTCCTCGAGTAAATGTATGTGTTATGTGCATCATTTAGTGCTGTTCCATACATAATTATCCTCCCATCGCCTATCTTAAATGTAGACTTTAGCAAATGAAACCTCATCCTCTTGCCTGCCACCTGTCAACATTTTGTGGAGCAACTTGACTGATAATATACCGGCTGGTGTCTGGACTCATTTTAATGTTTATTTGAACCTCTATACAAATCTAATTTTGTTGCCGTGCTGAACCAGAAAATGTATCTCAAACATCCATTTAAAACAAATTGGAGAAGTGACGGTACAAAAAAAGGATGGTGTCATTTTTCAAGTTCACCACTTACAAGTGTCTCATGATGACATCTCATATTACTCCTTTATTCTGTAGTTTTTAGGTTTGTGTGTAGAGTTTTACCTCCTCACAGTACCTGCCACCAAGCTATTACTTTATTAGTTTCAATCTCAGTGGAGGGATTCAATGCTATATGGCCTAAATGCTGTTCTTCTTCTTGTAGTGGTTTCAAAGGCGTCTTAATTGTATGTGTAGAACTAGCCGTCTGCTGGTTTCTATTCGCCTTTAGTAGTTGATTTGGTTAATGTGAACTCACTCAGCCTTACAATTTAAAATTGACTGGGAAAATAGTTTCACTATTTTAGCACTGATTAACATGGCTTCATCCTGCCCTGGTCATAACACTAAGCCAAGTAACTGATTGATAGTATTGAACTCTGTGTTGTACCTGGTCAGAGGAAAGCTTGGATAATTAGGTTATTTGGCAATCTTTCACATGATAAAATGTTAAAGTGCACATTTATTCCTGAACTCACGTACATAAAATGAGGAAATGTAAACTCTAGCCGAGAATGCTGAGATAAGAAACAACTTCCCCGTTTCCTACTTGGACTGACTATTGAATTCATGAATTCATCCTGACTTTGTACTTCTCCTTTGTAATGTCTGCTGTAATACATGGTAGCAGCTTGTTATGTAACAAATTGTTTACCTTCCTTCTAATGTCTGGGAAATCCAGAAGTACCTGTCAGGTTTGCCTTATCTGATGTTAAATTGTTTGACTTTGCTTTGTTGTTTAAAAAAGTGGAGGTGATTAAATGTTACTAAGATACAAATTATTTTGACCAGAGGTGCCACTTTGAATGATAATCTAAAGTAACTTGGACAGGGTTCATCTACTTTGTGGTCTCCATCTCCTTGTGATTAAGCGAAAGTGAACACTGACACCGGACAGTTGAGTGAAATGTGGATAATATTTGTCACTTCACCAAAATAAGACTGTAAGATGTGGAGGCAGCTCACTCTGTTCAATCACTTGTACTAATGAACACAGCACCAACGACTAGGTTAATATGGGGTTAGGGGGTGAAGTGACATGAATGTAGTGAAAAACCCTTGTCCCATTTTATTTGTGTGTATTCGTTGATTTGGGGGGTATACAGAGGTGGAGCTGAGCAGGGACTGCTCCAATTCAGTGACAGCTCTGTGTGTGTGTGTGTGTGTGTGTGTGTGTGTGTGTGTGTGTGTGTGAATGTGTCCATGTGTGTTGTGTGTGTGTTGTGTGTGTGTGTGTGTGTGGTGTGTCAGGTGTGTGTGTGTGTCAGTGTGTGTCTGTGTGTGTGTGTGTGTGTGTGTGTGTGTGTGTGTGTGTGTGTGTATTTAGGGGTTGTGTGCGTTCCTCAACACAATCCTAGTCCAGCTGCTTTCACAACCAGTCACTCAGAGACCTATGCAGCTGGAGCTTACACAAACCGGCTGTGTGCTGCTCAAGCCAGTGTAGACCGGCTCAAACTGGCTTCAACTGGTTTTCACCTCAGCTGAAGGGGGGGATTTTATAGGTTTATGAGTGAGAGAAGGAGGCGTGACATATATATTTATTATGCTGACTCAATTTAAAATGTTAATGGGAAGTGTAATATTTTTCACAATATTAGATTTAAAAATATAAATGGCAAAGTTAATGCACTGAACTAATTATCTCTTAGGGTTTATGATTGTAGCCGTAATTCAACTAATTCCATTAACAAAAGCCAACTGACGTGATGCAGTTGTTGTTGTTTGGCCATGTGATTTAATATTCCAATACAAATGCCATAGATGACAAGATTGAATGTCCTGAAACAGGCACTAAATCAATTAGCCCCCATGAATAGGCAGTAGGTGTCCCATGGTGCCAAGAATTTTTAATAACAGGAATTTACCTCAATGAAATTAAGGAAATAAGCAGAAAATATGCAGAGGGCCTTTAATGAACCTTTATTTGTTGAAGCAGGACTCCTGTATTCTTAGCCGAGCATGAAGATGTTAGGTGATAGCTTTCACATGGGCATCATGTCCTCGATGGTCACTGCTTCTTTGGCTTTATTTCCATTTTTCTTCAAAGTTCAGTCAGCAGTGAAATACCATTGAATGTGTAACCCAGTGCTTGACCTTGGACCTTTGACCCCCCTCCCCCCCTAATTTTCTGTCTCTTTTCTCTCTATAGTTAATGTTATGCGCTGTTCAATATGCCACCAGGACTACAAACAGAGTGACATTATTGACAACTACTTTGTCAAAGATACCACAGAGGCCACCAGCACATCTGATGAAAAATCTGCCCAGGTAACGTAAGACGGTTGACTTGTGGCCCACAATGTTTTGTACATAAGTGTATCCGCACACGGAGACTTTCCTTTGCCGTTTAGAGATGTTTCTACATAACTCTGATATTTTATTTTCCAATAAAGCAACAACAAAGCTTGATGATGTGCACGATTGAGGGCAATAGTATTTAGATGTGCGCCAATTTCATTTAGTCCAGCCTGCCATGAGATGTTCAGCTGTGCCAGTGGTTTGATTAGGACTAAAGTAAGATGTAAGAAAAAGTCAGCTTCTATTCCAAATATAACAAGATTCATATTATTTTCTTTTTTTTTATTTGTTTGCATTGGCTTTCCATTAGTGCCACAAATATAACCAGACTATGCAACTCCTAACCCATTACTCTGACACAAAATTTGTAGTGTATGGTTTAGTGTAATTCTCAAAATTCAAGGGAACCAAATGATTTAAGAGAACCTATGACCATTTATTGAGTGTCACCTTCAGACCATGTAATAATCATTCGCAAAGTACAGTGTTGACTTAGACGCAGCTATAATAATATTAGAAGTGGCTACACCCCATGGAGTGCTATCTGCTTTAATAATGATACTAATAATGCATTTTAATTATAGAGCGCTTTTCATAGTACTCAGTACGCTTTACATTTAAAATACAAACAAAACAGATAAGTAGTAGACAAAAACACAGCATTAGTCACACATTGGTAAGTTACTCGAGTAATCAAGCAATTTACCAATTATTCCATTGATTAATCAAGTAATCGGATACAAAATTAACATTGTATATAGTTCCCATATACACTGTTAAATTCTTAAGACATGCGGTCAATGACTATAAACAGGAATAAAGATGAGAGAAAAAAAGAGAGAGAAAAAAGCTAAAGATTAATGTTTTTTGTTTTGACACTCAAGCCTGATTACTTTTGCTCACAAACATTAAGCGAAGAAGAGACTGGAGTCAGAGCCAATCGGAGACCTAGGCCTGCCCCTAAACGTCCTCTGATTGGCTCAGACCGTGGTGATTCATCTCTGTATGCTGTTGGGAAAAAACATTACGCTACACACATAAACAGACCGTCTGAATGTTAGGAGCACCAGTGCGACCAAGGACAATATTAAGTCGCACTTCACTGAGTTTTGGTCACATGTACGCCCAAAATGGTTGCACTCAGGAGCCCTGGCTTCCTCAAAATGGTCCTTGTGTAACAATGATCCCTGCGCTGAGCATTCTGCATCATGTGCGAGATACAAATTTAACGAAGCATTTTTTGTTATCAAGTTACTCGAGTGATCGTTTCAGCCCTAGATCACAATTAGTGCAGTGTGATAACATGTATCTAAACACGTAGTTTAGGCTTTAATATAGGCTACCAGAATGGGTTGTTTAAAGAGGATACGGAAATGATCATTGACCCACTAGTGTTAGCATTTTGACATCAGACATTTTTCTTCAGCCTGGAAATGTGTGCATGCATGTGATATTAAAGTACTGTGTAAACATACATATCAAGGCACCATCACTTGATGGTCTGAGCACACCACTTTTTTCATATGCTTATTGGTGTGATCTTCTCAAGGTGTGCACAAGCTGCGAGGACAACGCAGGAACCATAGGCTTTTGTGTGGAGTGTGGAGAATGGCTATGTAAGACCTGCGTGGAGGCCCACCAGAGGGTCAAAATTACTAAGGACCACAAGATCCACACAAAGGAGGATGCTGACGCTGCCTCCGGTAAGACGACTGACCCTCACCGCAAGGGCCGACCAATATTTATCAAAGCTAAAACCGCAAAAGCCTAAATAAGACAAACCCTAGTTGAAGCACAGTGAATGTGATGCTGCTGATAGGCTGTTGCCATAGTAACATAGCAGCAGAGTGGTTGCTTGGATGTTAACTCTAGCTGGGAGAGCATACACCCTGAAGCTCTGACCAGTGTAGGGCCCCATGAAATCCGTTTAGTTTTTTTCCCCAAATTCTGTGTTTTCCGTTTTAATGTTTCTATATTCTGTGTTTTACAATTTTAGAAACATTCTAGTAGTCCATTTAAATTCCTTGTCATTTAAAGACCATACACGTGTGCATAAATATGTAAGTGCATGTGAAATCATTTATGGAGGAGTCTCAATATACCACCCCCCTCTCGACTTTCATCGTGTCTAAAGTTGGCGCATCTGTCGATCCACTCACCGCGATTTAAATTTCACTCTCTGTTGTGAATCAGTTCATTTCTGAATGTTTCTCATGTAGGATTCTTTTTGTAGCTGCTCATCACACCGATTCTTGTGGGTCGAGTCATTCTGGTTGAAAAGGTGTAGTTGAAAAGTTAGAATAAACGTCTACATGACTGTGTGTCTGTCTCTCTGTCTGTCTGTCTGTCTGTCTGTCTCTCTCTCTCTCTCTCTCTCTCTCTCTCTCTCTCAGCCCCGCCCCTCGTTGAAACAGACAGAGAGGGGAGACGCTGGATGAAGCAGTGTGTCCATTAATTACACTAAAACACAGTCAACACTCCCGACAATGTTTTTTTTTTTTTCGGCTGAAGTCCGGGGACAAACACTTATAATGTTAGAGAAAACATTCATTTTTATAAAGTGGATCCAGAGTTTGACAAATTCCACAGAATTCCGCGTTTTACAGTTGATTCCATTTTCATTGTCAGGTTTCGCGATTCTGTCCGCATTTTCTACACCGTGGAAATCATAGGGCCGTACCAGAGTTTTCTGAGGACTTTTCTGTCTGTTTGAAAACCTAAAATGGCTTTGATATTACTGGTTTTGCCGTCTATTTTTTTCTCTTTAGGTTTCTTTCCGTGGTTTCGTAATCAATTTACCTCTCTAGTGATTTCTGTCCCTCCAATTTAGCAACAGTGGTGTCTTTTTTCATTTGTGTCTATAGAGTCTGTTGGTACAACGGGGCAGAGGCCTGTGTTCTGTCCGATCCACAAGCAGGAGCCACTGAAGCTTTTCTGTGAGACCTGTGACACTTTGACCTGTAGGGATTGCCAGCTGCTGGAGCACAAGGAGCACAGGTAGCACAACATCTAACACATCACACTGATGATTATGCTAATGTCGCATTAAATAGTTTTAACAGTAAGTTTTTTTTTTTTTCTTTTCTGACCGACACCAAACCCTTGTTAACCGGCAGGATTAATGCCTTGCATGCAGAGTTGCTGGTTATAGTGCCTAACAAGCCACTAGCTGATATGATAACTGATGCACATAATTATATACATAATTTATTGCTATCTGCAGTATATGCACAAAAACAGGAAACTGAGTTTTCTGTTCACCTGTATGGGAGAATTAGCTGCATGATTTTGCGTGCATTGTCATAGAAACATGTGCCACTTTCCCAGTAAGTCTGCACCTAATCAATTGAATTAGCTGCCTGGCATAACCTCTCAGGGTTTCAAACCATGTATTGCAAGCACTGTGTAACGGTCCGGTCAAGAGACAGCAAGTGTGATGATGAGTATGTAGTCAGCAGTGACGTTACAGCTGTGAACTTAGCAGTGCAGTGTGTGTACAGTTTATTTTTCTGTGAATAATATACCTGTTAATCTGATGACTTGAATCTGTTAAAGTAATTGTGTTTATGGTTAATTATTAACATCTCTACATCCCACACATTATGAAAAGACTGTTGTATTATCTATTAACTCCTTGAACTAGAATGGGGCCATTTTTAGAATTCTACGGTACACCAATGTTCATATTTGTGCTTTGTATGTATACTGTTTTTATTAAGGCATACATTTTATTTGCATATACTTACATTACATTACTGCTGACAGCTCTTGATTGATTGCACACCCTGGAGCAATTGGTTTCAGTTCATTTCAGTCCATTATGAAAAGTGGTTGCAGAAAGCCCAAATACACACCAAATATTCTGTCAAATCCAACCATTCATGACATGTTCATCGTAAACGGAGATTTACAAAGCAGTCATATTAGTTAGAGATGTTCCGATACCATTTTCCCTCCCGATACCGATTCCGATACTGCTGTGTGTATCGACTGATACCGAGTACCGATACCGATACTAGTGTGTTTAAATATGTTTGATTTAAGTAGCTGGTGTTGAAATTTGCAACACTCGTGCCACACCTGAATTAGAGTCTTTATATGTTGCTTGTCGCCGTCTTACTGGTGGGAACACCCACCGTTAAGTACTGCCAAACCGTTGATATGATGCGCTAAAATTAGCTCCTTTTTAACAGGTGTCAGGTGATCAATTCTTCTTTGCCCCTCTAAAACAGCCGCTGCCGATGGCAGCACAGCGCAACTGTTTTAAGAGTGGTGAAGGAGAACTGTGTCAAAGCTAACGGAGCTAACCAGTAAATAAATTCCTATTTCTTATAAATTACGTTGTATTGGATCGATGCCTGTCTCCAGTCCTCGCCGATACCGATGCCAGCATTTTCGGCAGTATCGAAGGCATTTACGATACTGGTATTGGACTCGGAACAACTCTTATATTAGTAACGTCCTTTGCAGAGGTATATAACACAATTAATGCACTCCACAATAAAGGAAATATTTCCCAGCTCAGATTCTCATTAATTTTCCATTAGTTAAATCACCTTCAGTTCGTTGAAAGCTGTTGGTAACTAAAAGAGTGTTCCCCCCTCTACTCTCAGGTACCAGTTCCTGGAGGAGGCTTTCCAGAACCAGAAAGGCATTATTGAGACCAGCGTGGCCAAACTACAAGAAAAGAAGAACTATGTGCATTACTCTGTATCTCAGGTTCAAAACAGGTGCAAGTTTTTCACCACCCATTGACGTAGTTACTGCATATAAACATCCATGTAAATGGTCCGGCACATGCAGTCAGTGTTTTTATCGGTGGATAGGGTCTCTAATTGAAGTGTTTTTTTTTCATCCAGGTTAAAAGAGCTGAATGAGACACACAAGAAGGTGGAGCACGAGATCAAAATAGCAGTATTTACTCTTATTAATGAGATCAACAAGAAGGGCAAGTCCTTGCTGCAGCAGTTGGAGGTAAGATAATATTAATTGGTCAGTTTGTTTTAGAGCTCAAGGTTCTGCAAAATCAGGTTTAGTTTAGTATTAGTACACCCATTGTGATGGATTTGAAACCATAGTTTCTGTATGCAAAATGTGTTGTTGACGACTCATCCTCACTGCGATGAAACACCCTAATTTCAGTCTTTGGCCATACAGATATGATGAGACATCCAACAACACACTTTCACATTGTCTATTCACACCCCATTTATTTATTATGTATATTGAAATCATCTTGATATTTTTATGCATGTTGCATTCTTTTTACTAAAAGCATTGTCACACTTTATGGATAAGAGTTTGCTCTTTCTCATGCCTACTCCTCTAATAGCATTGCTGTGACTTTACCGCTTTCATATGTTTACTCAGTTCGATTATTGAATCTGCTTTATTATTCACTTGACTACTTCATCATTTGCTGGGCTCTTATTTATTAACTTGTTTTGCTGCATTCTATTATTGACTGCTGTAATAAAACAAGCTCCCCATAGGGGATCATTACATTTTAGTCATATCAAATCTAATTGTCTAATCCATCTCTATGCACACGCTAGCATTTTTGTAATAGCTTGGAACAATCATTTAT
Organism: Chelidonichthys spinosus; assembly: GCA_029853015.1. Lineage (NCBI taxonomy): Eukaryota > Metazoa > Chordata > Actinopteri > Perciformes > Triglidae > Chelidonichthys > Chelidonichthys spinosus. The sequence goes on along the minus strand of CM056829.1, from coordinate 20,692,112 downwards.
CTCGGGTGTTCGGGCTCATTTGGTAGCAGGCCTTTAACCAGAATAATCTCCCTTTCTGTCTAGAGTGTGACCAAAGAGCGCAGTATGAGGCTTGTGTCTCAGCATAAGGATACCACCCAGCTGGCCCAACAGATCCACCATGTTCTCGGCTTCTGCCAATGGGCCATCACTACTGGCAGCAGCACCGCGCTGCTCTACAGCAAGAGGCTGGTATGTTTCTCATGAGCCCCAGATGTTTAGCTTTAGAGAGGCTAAAGCTGATAGCATGCTCCAAACAAAACTGAAGTTGCACCCCAGTCAACGTGGCTGGTTTGTTATTACAAAAAAAGTGTTGCACTTGGCTTTGGTTGGATCCATGTATTACAGTAAGTAGAGAAGATTAGTACCATTTATACTGTTAAATTCTAGTTTTGTTGAATGTATGAGTTGTGTCTGCTTCTGACATAACTTATGTAGCTAGTATATTGGTATATTTCTGTATGTCTTGAATATCTGTTTTAAGAAGCAGTAGTCTAAGAACCTGATATTTGAAACAAAAGATTGACTGTTGTTGATTGTTGTAAAAACCAGCCTTTTTTTCTGCTCAAAAGAGGCTCATGCCACGTGGATTTGACTACTTACCACAAGACTGTCAGCAAATTAGATACTTGTGATTATTGTGGATGTTCTGTTGAAGTAATGGACATATTGGGAAATGTGTGCGTGTGTGTGTGCGTCTCGTCTATGTAGATCCTGTTCCAGCTTCGACAGCTCTTCAAGGCTAGACTGGAACCGGCGCCTCAGGCTAACGGAATTGTGCGTTTCTTCTGTGACCCCACCTTCTGGGCCAAAAACGTGGTGAATCTAGGTGAGAGAGGCCTATTACTTTATTATTATTATCATTAGTGTCTGTCATGAATATTTCTTTTTTCGTTTTTTTGTTTTTGCATGCTTATTGGCACAGTAGCTATAAACAGCATGACAATTTAGTAGAAAGCCATAGATTAAAGTGCCCCATTGTAGGGTTGGGCGGTATGAGCAAAATCTTATATCACGGTATGAATAATTTCATATCACGGTAACGGTATATATCACGGTATGGTTTTCCCCCCTTTAAATTCAATTAATGGCTTAAAAATAACCATACTGTCGCATTTGATCATTTTCTTCTTTTATTTTAATTTTCTCACAACAGCATAACATTATTTTAAAGAAAATATAATAATATAATAAACAATAAGCCCCAAAGACTGTGCAAATGTCTGGTTAACATTTGAACTCCAGCTTTAACTTAAGCTATAGTGTGTGTGCAAATGTAAACACAGAGCTCCATCTTAATAAGAAATAAAAATAACAAATGAGAAAAAGTATGTGTTGTGATGGCCTCCGTTATCTCCCTCCATCGACGTGATTTATTGTCATACGTGGTGCCATCGGCGAAAGACTCATAATACTGCTTCGCATGTTTTATCTTTAAGTGGTGGAAGAGGTTACCGGTGTTTCCACCTGCAGCAGGAACAGTCGCGCGACACTCTTTGCAGAGTATCGCTTTTTGTTCGTTGTCGGATTTTCTAAATCCGAATAAGTTCCAACAGACGTAGCGCCCTTTTTCGGAAAGAGTTGGGTGGGTCGCGCCGCCTCCGTTTCCTTGTGACGTTCACTCTCCGCCTCCGCCATGATTGTTATTACTCAGGTAAAGCTGTTTCTTCTTCGTCGTGCTCATGCAACCACGCAAGCAGTCTGCTGCAATGCCCGCAGTGCCCCGTGTGTCGAGGCGGTGTAATTACAGTGACTCAGAGCGATGCCGCAGACATCTGCGCTTTCTCCGGTATAAACGGTATTGCAAAATCTCTACCGGTGGACACTTTTATACCGTCACACGGTATAATACCGTCATACCGCCCAACCCTACCCCATTGCATACATAAAATAAAGGAATATTTCCCCCCTGTCTAGATCATGTGCATTTCTTTAAATTATACACACCACTGTCCCTCTCCTTCGCATTGTAGGTAATCTGGTAATCGAGAAGCCACCTCCACCTCCTCAACCTCCTGGTGTGATGGTGGGAGGACCACCCATTTCTCCTGGCCAAGGTCACCACGGCAAACACCCAGGACAGATCAACCTGGCCCAGCTCCGGCTGCAGCACATGCAGCAGGCGGCCTACGCACAGCAGAAGCAGCAGCAGCAACAACACCAGCAGCAACAGCACCAGCAGCAGATCCAGCAACAAATGCGCATCGCCTCCCAAATGTCCCAGCAGCACGTCAGACAGTCAGGGCAACCCATGGGGCAGCAGCAGCAGCAGCAGCAGCAGCAGCAACAGGTAGGGAGAACATGTGGTGGAATACAAAGAAAATCTGTGCTCGATCACACTAGTGACTCACCAAAATATATGGAGATTACTTCATAATTGCATTCTTAGTGTATTATTTTATTATACATTTTTTTTATCAAAGTATTTTAGCTATCCAGACTTCCGAGGGCTTTATCAGAGGATCTGTCAATGCAACATTAGGAATGTTTACAATGAAGCAGCCTGATGGGGTTTGGTGACAAACTTCCATAAGATTTGATCCAAGATGAACACAGATGTGTAAAATATCTCAGGAATATCATGTATATCTCTGATGTTTTAAATGGGTTCTTGCTCTGCTTTCGGTCGAGACTTAAAAGATTATCAATTATTTTCCAAACATTCAATTTGAGATTGAAAAAATCAATGTGCAGATACTTTGAACTTGATTAAGATAGACAGTAACCAGTTAATTAAGTTTATTTTTATTTTATTGTGTGTTGTATAGTAATGCATTTGTGAACAGGAACTGAACATTTGTTTGCATGGGCTGTGTTATCACAAAATCAAAACAAGAACAGAACAACTAAGCACATCAAACTGGGAGCTAAATCTTTTGCTTGAACTTGTTTTGGATTGGCAGCTTGAACCCACCAAAAGATAGACCCTAACATGCCACGGCACTACATGACAATAATTTAATGTATTGATTAAATTGTTTTAATTTAAAATTTGATTGAGTGTTGCCTGTGATGGAGAGATTATGTCAAACAAGGAACCGGTCACAGGGCAGGCCGTTCTGCACTGAAATGTGTCAAATAAATGACGTTTTATTTCTCTTTTTTATTACTCTAGTAGGGCATGTGTCCACAAAGCGCCCTTTTCTGTCAGAAAAGCACCCGCAGGACAAGGAGAGCACTTGTGCTCGGACTGCTTAATTTAATGTTTCTATGACAGCAGTTTCTTGACAACATATCGCCACTCTAACAACTGTTAGCACTTCCCCTTTGCTTTTATTATCTGTTTGGGTTACTATCTATTTGTTGGACTTTGTTGTTTTACCAACCCGGAGGATGATTGCTTCATACTTTGTATAGATGAGCTTGTCACTACTCAATCTGCCAGCCTTAATGTAGAGCAGGAGGACGACCTATCAGACACAAAGTGTACGGCTATAAGAGCACGAAACTCACTAGCAATCTGTAGTGACCGCCTGGCCGATGTACTCCTACAAATGGGGTTTTTGGTCTTTTGTTATGAAAGTGTCTGTTGACATATAAAGCTCAGGATAGACAGTCACGGCCAAACACATTTCTCCATCTTCTAGTGATGTCACTAACACTTATCTGAAAAGGGGCTGCTTGGGGCTCAGAAAAATATGCTATGTGGATACAGACCCATAAGCATCATTTTAGTCAACAAAATAAAAAAACGAACAAAATGGACCAGGAACCTGGAGTGATCTAAGATTACTCAGTTTGTCTAATCAGTCAAAATCCTCAAAATATATGATCTAGTGTTGTTAAACAAGAAAAAGCCAGTAAATCTTCACATCTGACCAGTAACCAATTATTGTAACCAATGAATCTGGTATTTGTAAAGGACACATATCAGAAGTGGTCTTCAGTTTGTTTTCTGTGGATCAAGGAATCAGTAAATCTACATTATTAATTATGTGTGTTTTTTTCTTCCTGTAATTGCATAACCCTGAAAATTGACATGCTTTTTTTTTTTATCCAATGATCTGATTTTGACAGTCTGTAAATATGTATGATTTTTGACAGCCTCCAAGGCTCATCAGTATGCAGCAGCTACCGAGAGGGCCTGGGGGTATGAATGGTGGACCAGGTCCCTCTATGTACCCTTCCTCCCACCATATGCGTCTCCCTGGTCCACCGCAGGGCCGAATACCCACAGCTCAGCCGAGACTTAATGGACAGCAGTATCCCACCATGATGCAGTCTCAGCTACAGAGACAGGTCAGTGCAAACACACACTGTATGGAAATGGATAATCAGTATTAAGTATTTTCTGTATTTTACAACAAACTAATTTTTAAGACAGCAGATGCTGTAAATGGTGTAAATTGAAACTGATGTGCAAATGTGTGGTTTAAACCAAAATGTATATATGTACAAGTTGAGGGTAGTCAGAAGCAGCCAAACAGCTTGCCTAAGAAAGAAATCTTTAGTATTTGCAGTATATTATTTGTAGATCCTTTTCTATATAATGCAAATGGTCATTACATTAAGCTTTTTTGCTCCTAGTCTGTTGAAATTTTGGAACAGCCAGGGTCCAACAATTTTTTTTGTGGATGGGATTTATGTTTATATTCTTTACTTTTGTATAGAAAAAGGTAGGTCCTGTTGAGTCCAGTACATAGTTTGTCCACCAGAGAGAAGTTTTTTTTTTTTTTCCAACTGTAAAATGTCCCATTCAAATATACGTTTTCACATATCGGTCAATTCTTTAAGAAACTATTTTAATGGATCCTCATTAAAAATATTTTGTTCCGTGTTCAAGTGAAAAAACCGGTCGTAGTTGTTACCGGAGTATTTGAAAAACGAAATAAATCTATTGGTATCAGCCAATATCTTTTAGGCAGGGTTTGAAGTCAGACTGCTATTTATGCCTCAATATTTGAGAAATCTTTTAGATGTATATTCTTAAAAAGAACTCAAGTATAATATTCAGAACTGCCAGTATTAACATAAAATTATTTATTAAAAGTAAACATTCTGAATTATATAATAAAAAATGGAAAAATCTCACTTCCATTTTCATGTTTGAAAATGATTGTTACTTACTAAATTAAATAGACAACGCCATTGATGAATGCCTGGTGATACTGTGATTACATTGAAATTTAATGTGAAACGGGGCTTTGTGTTTTCATTTGAAGAAGCTTCTATTTGGTTGGCCCTTCCTTTACTTGAGCAGATCGTAATTAGTGTCCTCTGATTTGGTCCATTTCAACCAGTTGAAGACCTTTTCAACCTTAAAGTTTGGCTGTAATTCATATATTTTTATATTTTACATTATTTTGTAAATTATATAAATATTAATGTGGTCGCTTGGAGTGATGAACTTAAAGAGAATTATCACCTGCAGCTCCCCTCAGCTTTTTTAAGTTTTTGTGGTGAGTTTTAGCTCATTGCTTAGCAGTCCAGCTACAACTTGACTGTTTTGTTTCAATTTCACAACATCTTTTGACTCCAGCACCCAGCTGTTGTGAGTCAAAAAGCTCTGGAAACTCACTGTACACTACACGCTCAGCAACAGACAGCAGACAGACACAGTTGGTACAGGCACAGTTTGTGAAAAGCTAAGGAAGTGGAACATTTAGCAGCCGAAGAGCCAGATAATTTCCTCTGGAGTAGGGCAGCAAGCTTGATAGAGGTGTCATGATTCTTCAAATCCACGATTCGATTTGACTTCCGATTTTAAGCCGCCTTCTCTGTGGACAACGTGTTGGCCTCTCTAGCCTGGGAACGCCTTGGGGTCCCCCAGGAGGAGCTGTAAAATGTTGTTGGGCGGAGGGACATGTGGAATGCCACCCTAAGCCTGCTGCCCCCATGACCCAGCCCCGGTTAAGCGGAGGATAGTGGATGGCTGGAATATTTTTATGTCTTTGTTAGATTATGAAATAGCCATTTCATCAAATGTATGTGATTAAATGTAATAATACATTTCACCAGTCAAATGGGAACAACGATCAACTAGATAGCAGGAGGGTACTTTACAACAAGCTACACCTAAATGTACCATAAAATCTGGGTCTCTAAATCTTCTGCAGCCCACAAATAGGGTTATTGTTTTCATAACAACCGATGACTTCAGGGAAGCAGGACGATAGTTGTGGTTCCTCCGTCATTTCCAACTCTCCTTTGTGTTTGAAAAGGGCAGCTGCAGGGCCGGCAACCCGTTATTTACACTGCTCTCCTTGAAGTGTGCTTAAATGTTTTCTTCGGACTGGAGGGAAAAAACATATTTGGTGAATCGTCAATTCTGCTTTTGACTTTGAAAGCTCAGTTTGATCAATTTCAAAGCAGATTGATAATGGTGGAAACTGTCGGTAGGACTGTGTATCCTGCGATGCACATGTGCTTCCTTGTGCGTGTGCGTGACAAACTAAATAAAACCACTCCTAGGAATACAGCCCCATAGCACGTATGGTAGGGTTGTCCTGGGCGTGCACAGAAAACTTTGATTTTAGCAGCATTTGGCAGGCAGTGCCTTTTCAAACATGGAAATGAAAGGTTTTGTGTATGCAAATTAACTTTAAATTTCAAAATATTAAATTTAAACACTGGCTTACCTGAACATTCCTATCCAAGATGCAGATGACGAGCCAATTTAAAGGTTGTTTTAAATTAGTTTTTATAGAAAGGTGCAAATGTTCTTATACAGTCCTTCTTCGCACTGCCGTACCAATATAAATAATAAAACTGATTATCTGCTCAAGAAAAATCACATGTAGAGTATGAAAATGTACATATACTGCTTGCATGTACGACTAGGTAAGAGAAACCTCCACTATATCCAGCCCCTTTTTTCTTTGTGTCCAGATGTCTATAGAATCTGAGATGAGCCACCAAAGGTTTCGTTTCTTACTACAATCAGGGGTTTGGCACCTTTTCCTACTTTGTCATTTGTGTGTCTTGTGCAGCATGTGTCACCCAAATGCATGATCTTGTAACCATGTTGGTTTTTACGACAAAATGTTTTTGATAAAACTCAGTGTCTGACCTGGATCATTTTTCCTTTCCTCTTCCTTTTCCCCTTTCGTGTCATTGTCGGTCCTTCTCCCAACGTCTCCCTACTCCCTCTCTCTTTTTCTGTGCAGCATTCTAACCCAGGCCATGCAGGCCCTTTCCCGGTGGCATCCCTCCATAATGCTAACCCTACAAGTCCTACCAGTGCCAGTATGGCAGGGGCCCATGCTCACCGGGGCCCCGCCAGCCCCATCGTAGGTCCCATCGAGCTCATCCCCTCAGTGACCAACCCTGAGAACCTGCCCTGCCTACCTGAGATCCCGCCCATTCAGGTGTGCACTTTCTAACCATGTATTTTGTGTTTGGGTCGGAGTCCTAAGCTTTTTTTTTTTTTGTTCACCTGCCACTTTTAAATTTGTTTTTAAGAAATTAAATTTTAAGTTAGAAATGTAAAATATCAACAATTTTGTTGATAAAGAAAACATTCATGTGCATTTATATAAAAATGTATAAAATGTACTCTTAACTGGGTAAGATTTGGAGCATCACAGTCTGATGTAGAGTATGAATAGACAGATAACAGATAAAAATGTCCAATAACCGGATTCTCTGTGGATATTCTCCCTGCCACGGTGCTTTTCTAGCTGGAGGATGCAGGTTCCAGCAATCTTGGACACCTCCTGTCTCGCTACATCACAGCCAGCACGCAGCATCACCTTGGCTCAGTGGACATGAACCCCTCGCCTGGACTGTCCACACACTCTCCTGGATCTTCAGGTAACCGCACGTCTGACAGAGCTTCCTGTTTAAGAGTTTATTCACGTTTTGGTTTCTGCTTTCTATAGTTGATTTAATCACATTCATGATTCAGTGGGAGGGCCTCACAAAGAGCCTTCATTGGCTCTAACTATAAAAATACTGCAAAATGTGACTTTATACACCCATGCAATACACTGGATTAACAAAAGCAACATCATAATTTAATGTTTAAGTCATTGTGTGTACATTTGTATGTCCCTCGAGTAATGAAGTGAAACTTGCATGTTCATGTGATCACTGCTGCTTCATTGTCGTGTCCTTGTTTCCCATCTAATTTCTGTCTGCAGGTCTGTCAAACGCCCACACACCAGCACGACCTTCTAGCACATCCAGCACAGGCAGCAGGGGCAGGTAAGATATACAGTATTTTAGTAAGACCCTGACCGATTGTGGCCTAACCACTATTATTGTCTACATTGCCTACATTTCCCATCATTCCTGCCTAATGCGTGATACTGGGCTGAGTTTGCTCTTTTATCTATCAAAATCCAAATGTTACTTTTGGAAGTGTTTGTAATGTTTTAGTGTTTAGTGTAGTGTGTCTGTTCATAAGTTGGTAGTTTATGTTAGACTCATGCTGCTCTCTGGTTCTCTGCATCTGTTTGCTTATACTAGTGTGTAAGGCTTTTGTAAGTAGCAGTGCACTCTGCTGGACAGGCTATGACACAATTTCTTGATTACTCTAGCAGCACTTCAAAAACAAATGTATTTATATTTGTGCTAAATTGAACAGCATGTGTGCTAATATGTCTGTGATATGCTAATATTGGCTGAATTGGCTGGGCTCAAATTTAAGTATTAAACATCACAACAGATCTAGAAAATATTACCAAGCCAGAGTACAAAAGTACATGGGTTCATTAAATTTACAAACTTGATCAAGGTGACATGACCGCGGTAAGCAAATATTAAGCAAAGATCAATACAGACTGCTGCCAATCCGAATAAACAGTAGAACTTTGCTGGATGACTGTCTGTAATGCAGCATAAACTAGAATCATGAATATCAATGGTAACCTTAAAGGGACCTTTTATGAGGATGTCCAATTAGTGCTGGGGGTAAATTTAGGCAACTGAAGAAATACATTCTTCAAAGTGTGCTCCATTGACTTATAAAATAGCTTTCTCCTTTTCTGTGGAGCTGTGGCTGAAACATTTTTACACCTTAATGGAAAAGTTGTTGAAAGCAAGTTGCTCTTTTACACTGAACTAAAATAGCCTTCATGATGTGGTTTACTAATTGTTAAACACATTTCATTCAAGCAGGACATAAACAAAATGAAAAAACATGCATATGCATCACTATTTAGTCTTTCCACTGTTCCAAAAATCAGCATCTCTGCTTTAGTTGAAATGAATCCTTAACTCCCAGAATAAAATGTGAAAATATGCCGATGCAGCATCTAATGTTCATTACAGTAGAATGCTTCTGTTTTGGTAGGCATAGCAGGGCAGTTTAAGCAAAGGCACCACAAGTCTGTTTTTGCTCTCAGCAGCTCAGGTTCTGGAGGGTCCCCCTCTGCCAAGCCTTTCCTACAACAGCTGCAGCTTCAAGCCGCCTCTCTCTGGCTTAATTAGGCTGAATATCTGAGTCAGCCCAAAAACTGTGAATGTAGGCTACATTGTAGTAAATCCTTGTTCATAACATCTTGTTTCTGCACGGTTTGTTTTTTGTGTGTCATAGCTGTAGCTCTGCAGGGAGAGCGGGGCCAGGAGGTGGAGCTGCGGTGGAGCAGGTGAGGGTGAAGCAGGAGCCTGGAACAGAAGACAGCTACAGCTGTCCAGTTTCTTCTCTGAAGACTGAGCGGGGCAGCGATGCTGGGAGGAGTGCCTGCATGGTATGAATACTGTTCTTAATCACTGAGCTTTAAAATATGTGATGAAAGTTCTTCAACTAAATACAATTAGATAGTCGAAAAAACAAAATGTTAGATTTTTTTTTTTACCCCAAACCTGGTAACATTGGTTAAATAGGCCAGAACTAGAGGATCCTTCAAACAACATAAATTGTGGTAACAATTGCTTTTGCATGGACATTTTTGTTGTGATAACATTTTCAGCTACTGTGCAATTGCACATGATCATTTCTGACAGAATCCATCAACCTTTGCCTTAGATATTTTCAGATATGAGGTTGTATTTGAGTGCTCTAATAAATGTAGGTCTATTATTTATTTTCTATTTTTCAATAGCTATGTTATTTCTGAATGGTCCTTTGTTTCATTAACACATTTTCCCACCAGTGCCCCAGTTTCACTTTGAGTTTGACAGTCCAATTAGACTAATTCAATAGAATTGTTGAATCTTAAAACCATCTCATGTATTTATGTGTGTTTTACCCCAGATGAGCAGTCCGGAGGACAGCCCCCTTCCTGTATTGGGAGTCGTATCTACTGGCCAAGATGCTCTCAAGTCTTTAGGGGAGCGCATCAAAACGGAACCGCAATCTGAGACACCTTGTTCTGGAGTCAATGGCCCCAGTGCCGCCACCTCCTCTTCTTCCACTATGTTTTCCACTACCTCATTATCCACCAGCATGGCAGGCAGTCCGCTCACGAATGGAAACTCCAACAAGGGGACAGAGACCAAAGGGGCGGGGGCGGGGGCTGGAACAGGCACTTCTGGTGGGAAAGAGGATGACCCCAACGAAGACTGGTGTGCTGTTTGTATCAACGGTGGTGACCTGCTGTGCTGTGACCGCTGCCCCAAAGTATTCCACATGAAATGCCATGTACCCACCATCAAAATCTTCCCAACGTAAGTGATCAGCATAGTTTTTTTTTATGGTGTACCTTTGTAGCAGTTCAGCTGCTGGTCCACTCACACAGAAGCATGTAAAACCACAACATGACTTTTTAGACAAAGTTCATATCCAATTTGCACAACATTTGGCTTTGGCTGGAGTTAATTGACAATGCAGATGGAAGGTAATAGTAAAATGAGCTCTCCTGTGTGATTTTTGTGTCTTAGGGGTGACTTTCTTTGCACGTTTTGCCGGAGCGTAACAACGCCCGAGATAGAGTACTGTGACGACAACAAGAAGGTTAAAGGAGAGCAGGGCCTCAGTCCTGAGGACCAACGGGTCAGTACAGCCAACAAACCTTCAAAGACCTCGTCATGATTAGTACAAGGCAGCTAATACTGTATCTTTCGCTCTCTGCAGAAATGTGAACGCCTCCTGCTGCACGTCTTCTGTCATGAGCTTAGCGTGGGCTTCAGGGAACCTGTTCCTAGCTCTGTAAGTAGCTCTGCCTGACACACACACACACACACACACACACACACACACACACACACACACAGATCCTGTATCTTCTGTCCAGTTCCCTTTCTTTCTTCTGTTTTCCTGTAAATGTAGTTCACTGAAGAAATACATTTCCCAGTGCATGCTATATTTCCCTACATGCATTGGGCACGAATGGCAAATGTGTTACATTTGATACATAAACAATATAAACTCACAATATGTCAGTGAAGGAAATATTCCTACACCTAATCCGTATCTGTCTCTCACAGCGAATTTAGACCAATTTAATTGCCCTGTTAAAACATTGTAAAACACACGTCACAATCCTCGTCCATAACATCCTCTGCCCTCATATTTTGGGATGCCATTTTTGCCTTTGGAAACGTAGCATAAGTAACAAAAACAAGGATGTAAGCTGAAGTAGCATTCTGTAGTTTTTCCGTACACCAATTGGGACATAGAGGAACTATTTAGCACAACGGACAACATCAGTAAGAACTGCAGGCCCTTTCCACACTATATACCTAACCTAGGTAGAGGCTGTATACCTCGGTTGAAAATTGGCACGTTTTTCTTTTAATGGGCAAGTCTGTGTGACTATATAAACGGCCGATTCTGCAGTGCAAAACATATCTCTTGTTTTAATTCCCTTTGGTATCTTAGAACTACTCTGTTTGTCACGTCGCAAGCCAAGTTGTCCTCCGCCACTCATGTTCAAGACAAATAGAAACTTTTCAACATCCTCTGACATAGTTAGAAATTTTGACTGGGGTTTTGTTCAACCAGGTGCCGAACTACTACAAGATTATCAAGCAGCCCATGGACTTGAAGAAAGTCAAGAGGAGGCTGCAGCTACGGAGCTCCCAGCACTACCAGTCCATCCAGGAGTTTGTGTCTGATATGCGTCTGGTCTTCACAAACTGTGCAAATTACAATGAGGTGAGCAGCATGAGTCTTGAGCCTGCTTTGGAGAATGACATCTACTTGGTGTGTGTGTGTGTGCGTGTGTATGTACAAGGGTTAGACTGATATGAGTTGATGTTTAAATTGACACCAACTCATTAAATAGCTTGGATTGAATCATTCGACCATTTTCACTCACAAAAATACTGGAGATTGTGTATCATATATCACCTCTATATATTAGCCTAACCTTTTGTGAAGACCCAGCGTGACATTTTTAGAGGAAGTGGGACGGGATGCTTACAACCTGCAATGTGCATACAGTTCTGTACACCTACTAACACTGGCTGAGGTGTCACTGTGCTCTCTTCACAGTCTAAACCCTGTTAACACTGTCTGCATCACAATGAGAAATCACAAGTTTGTTTTTTAATGGGTCACTGTGGTTATTTCATACTTTTCTGTGTGGAAGTGATTTACATGAATGTATACTGGATGTGTTATTTGCGTATTGATTTATTTGTTGTGAGTATCTGTTTCATTGCTTTGATCTCCTAAACCCCGTATGTATTACAATCATGATATTTCAACTTAGAGGGATCTACTATAAACTTGCATACTGTGTATATTATCATGTATTACACCTTCCAACCCATAGAGGGAGCTTCTATTTTATCTAGAAGTGTCTGGAACCACAATCCAGACTACACCAAGACAATACTCTATTTTTGAGCTTAAAAGCTCTGACCTGCAGGACAACCTCACTGTACATATGATATTATTATGTACACAAAATCTACAGTAAGCGGGTTCTCTCTTGAGAATGATGTCGGTCATGCTCGTTACATGTTGTCGCCTTTAAGTTTGCATGACTACGGCAGGAGAACATCGTCGCTGTACATTAATTACAAGACTTAATTTCTAACGTAATCAGTTTGTCATTAATTACTTGTGTGACTATTTAGGTAACCATGGCAACACATGTTCAGGTGTACTGATGGTCTTTTCAAAGTTATATCTTCCAGAGCCGAGGGCTTTAAGATTTGGTTACCGTTCTTATTGCTGGAGAAACGGTTTCTCTTTTAATAACAAAAAGGGCTTCAGGTATTTCTTCAGACATTTGGAACAGCTATGAGTTCTTTCTTTTATATAATATTTTTCAAAGGCTATTTCAAAGGCCTTTGGAGAGCAGCATTACTCAAAACAGTGGTTAATTGAAGCCACTGATGTTTATAGCATTCCCAGAGAATACTTTCTGTCAGCTTTTATTACTTTGTTTTCTGTCAGCCAGAGTTACATAATCTATGACAGATTGATTTCTATAATTAGAGCAGTTGTAAAGATATGATTGTTGACATACTATCAACACATAGAACCATAAATAATGTGTTTACACATATATGGGGAAGAAACATCAAAGACGGAACTGACATTTGATAAAACAGGAAATGTATCTTAAAAAAAAGAAGTGCGTTGTATGTATGACCGTAGAGATGGTGGTATAACTAGATAGATTTATAAAATGGAGATACACTAAAATGATCACATGTTCACTGTAGTTTCCTGTCGCCTATGTGCCTAAATGGACCTGAGAAGACCTGTAGGCTGAGTACTGTTGATTTTTTGCAGCAACAACATGGTGATGCAATCCTTTTACGCTTGAGCACAGTAGGCCGTAAACAGATTTTTGATCTGTTATTATTTAACCTGCCTGTGCTGTGAACTCTTTTCTCCCCCCCTGCTGCTTCACTGTTTGTTGTAATGTTATTGCCCCTTTTTAGATGTCTCGAATAATCCAGGTTTATGATGAGGAGAAACAGATTAATACGCAGGTAAGCCGTTTCAAATAGAGAACAGATGTCCTGTCTCCTCCCACTGATGCTCCAAGAAATGTTTTTGCCCTTCATCTTAGCATAGAAGAATCATGAGCAGCAGACTTGGCCTTGCAGTCTGAAACTATAGAAATGATGCATAAAAAGGCTGAAAAATGGATTACATATTTCCATTTCATTTTAATGAGTGGTGGTAAGAAAAGTGTGATGGTTACAGGGTCTTTAAAGGGAAACTTTGACACGTTTTACGTGGATGTGAAATCAGCGTTGATGGTAAATGTAGTTCGTTTCCCAGTGCATGCTATATCGACCAACAAAGGTGATTTTTCCTTGGCTCACAATTACCCTGTTAAAACATTTTAAAACACACCACAATCCTTGTCCATAACACGGTCTGCACTCATATTTTAGGATGCCATTTTTTGCTCTTGGAGTAAAGAAAACGGAGACCCCCACTGACATCAGGTGTACCCAGGGAGCACCAGGGACAGATCACAGGGCTGAAACATGGAGACAGGCCACCGTTCACATTTACACCTACGGGCTTAGAGTCATCAGTTAACCTAACCAGCATGTTTTTAGACTGTGGGAGGAAGCCAGAGAATATATGATTGTAAGCTAAGAAAGACTGGTAATGTGAGAGTATATTACTATATATATTACTATATATATGTATATATGTATATGTATATATACACACATATATATAGTATGTTTATATATATATATATATATATATATATATACATATACATATACATATATATGTATGTATATATATATATATGTATATATGTGTATATGTATATATAGTATGTTTATACACAATGTATCTACACAATACATTAAAGAGTGAAGTTAAAGAGTGACTTCAACGCTGCCTTGCTGCAGTGTCATTGAAAGTTTTATACTCTGTTGAACCTGAAAGCACTCGTACTTTACTGCAGCAAGGTGAAAAAACTGGAGCTCAGCAAATACAAGATTGTCAGGGGGTGATAAATGACTCCTAAATGTGAAAGTATAAATATATGCATGGATATGAGGGTAAAAATGCATGTTTGAGAGTGTCCATACATGCGCACCGAAGATGACTTGTGTGAGCGGCCCAAAACAAATCATGCTTTGCTTGCCCCCTCATGGGGTTCACACTATTTTTAAGCAAACCGCTGCACATGAGAACCGTTTCAGACTTCTCAGAGTTCTCAGACTGGCTGTGATGTCTTTCTCTTCATACAAGTAAACTCTTTGTTTTCAGGCTCATTTTAGCAGATTTTATTTGGGAGATATTTAGTTCCAGTTGAGTCGAGGTATATGACCAAGCAAACAAAATCTTGGATCTCTATTCAAGGGCAGGTTCTACCGTGAAACTCCTGAGCTATGAATGTAGGAAATCTCATCTCGCAGCAGTCCTGGTGTGAACACACTCTTAAATGTATTGTTTATGTTTTAAGTTGGTTGTTGGTGTGCTGTCTGTTGAGAAACCAGGGACATTGACGGAAAGGCATTCTTCTATCGACAGGATTGTTTTTGTTTTTTAAAGTATTTTAAATGTTCATGTCCTAACGAGTTAAGCTGTAGACGATGGATGGATGTTCTAACGAGTATTTAATACACCTTTTAAAAATACAGATGCTTATTTTTGCCCTACTCATTGATTCATTGATCCTTAAAGTGTAAGGAAGTATCTGAAACCAGCCTCATTACATTTTTGACACTTAACACTCAGTTGTGGAAATGCTTCATGGAGCCACAGTGGGACTGGGCGGCAGGATATCTCTGCTCTGTACAGTAACGTTGAGCCGGGGCCACCCAACCACCAGGAGTCTTAACCAGATCTAATTTGTCTCCTCATTCTCCTCTCCCTTCTCCCTACTTCAACCCATTAATTTCTCCTGCTCAATTGTTCTCTCACCACCTGCTGCCTCCATATCACTCTTCACCCTCTTCCTTTCCCGCCCCCTCTTCCTTCCTCCCTCTCCTCCTCTTCCTCCTCTTCCTCCGGCAGGTGGGATCAGAGATGGCGATATCTGGCAAGGCAGTAAGCCTGTACTTTGAGGAGAAGTTACAAGAGATGTTCCCCGGGCAGAGCTTCCCCGAAACACCGGAAACACCTGACGGCGAGGTGCCGGACACGAAGGAAAAGGAGGAGGATGGCGACACAGACGAGTCTGAGGACGACTTCATACAGCCCAGACGCAAACGTTTAAAAACGGAGGAGAAAGTGTTCCACATCAAGTGAGAACCAGTCACAAAAGAAACAAGAGAAGTGAAAAACTGTCTTCCTCGCCTCCCACACTTCTCCTTTGAGGCAGCAGACAAGAAGGACAAGATTCACTGTACAAACTGCTTGGACTGTCTCATCCTTGCCTTTTGAAAGAATTACTGTCAACTACATTAGACATCTGCCTTTATCAGAACTCTGAAGGACAGAAACATAGAAGAGCTGCATTCCCTCCTTGTTCCATGGACACTCAAGAACTCGCTTGTACAGTTTTGAAGTAGGACTTGTTTTGCAGTAGTTAAGTTGATGATTGCTCCTTTCTTTTCTATCAAGCATTTTCATTTGTAGATTTGTTGTGACAGTTGCTTTATAAAACATTTGAATCCCCCTGTGCCCAGTTCTTAATGTATTATATCTATACTTTGACATGAAACCAAGTATTTGTATGACTTTGTGGAAGCATTGTGTAAATAAGAGAATCTAGCCCACTGAAGGTATTCCTAAGGTATAGATGTTTGGGTGCGTCATCAATAAAAATCTGTTCTTGAAATATATCAAAGAAAATGTGTGGTGTGGAGTAGGTTTGGGGTTGCCGGAGAGCTCTTGAAGAAGCAGTTCACCCAAATGACATTGCCTCCCGTGTAAGACAAACGGAGGTGGATGGTGGTGCTTACAAATGTAACGGCTACATTTCTTTACAGAAATTGTCCCCCATTTCATCCATATTGTCAAAAGCACATTAGGAGAAACATGTATGGTACCATTAGGCAAGGCAAGTTTACATGTATAGTATATCGCATTATCTTAACCCTTACATACTGTACATGCCCTTTTTTTCCTGTGTTGGCTTCTTGTGAGTTGTTGATCAGTGACGGGCTCAGGTCGCTGCCTGCCCTTCCCAGTGCTGCTGTAGCTGCTGTGCAGGGAATGTAGTGTCGTTTTTGCATGTAAGGAATCACAAGGGCCTTTTCCCCGCTCCTCCAAAAAGAACCCCCTCCAGTTCCTCTTGCGTGACCTCTTATGATTCAGCTCATATGACCAAGGCATCGAAGGCCGATACGTCAATGATATTGTGGAATATGGCGAGAGGCCAGCGGGTGGTTCTCCTCTTGCAGTGGTATGTGCCTGTTACCTGTCAAGGAAGTCCACTCCTCCTCTGTTGGCATCGTAGTCAAGGAGGAGGGCTGGTTTTCTGTCCCCCCGAGCGCTGACCTCTGCAGCCTTATGTAATGTGCTCATAAGGACGACATTCTTGTTCTTTTGCATATATGAGACAACTGGTGTCATGTGTGAAAGCAAACTTAGAGGAAAAGACCCCCCTCTCCCCCTTGTTGGAATCAGAGCGGGTGGCAGTAAGTCTTGCTGACATAACCTCAGTCACTGAAAAGGCAGCTCAGCTACCTTTATAAGCGTATGACCCCCCCTAACCGCTCTTTTGACCTCTGTTTTGATGTCCGTTAGCTCAGAATAAAATGGATTAAAAAATGTTTATTTTTAGATTATTTTGTTACATTGCAGTTGTTTGTGCTTGCAGGTGCCTATCTGGTCTCTGTAAGGGCACCTCTGACCTCTGTATGACTTCTGGTCCTTATGTGCACCATATATGATCAATCCTATGCTGTTTTAATCTTTCACTGTTTCAAGATTCCCCATGACCCTTCAAAGACCAGCAGGTGCTGTCTCTGTGGGAATCTGGGCATATTCGGACATTGACTTTGAAAATCATTAACGTGTTCTCGTCCTGCTCGATGAGTTAAGAGTCCTGAGATAAACTTTCTTGTGATATGACACTGTAAATAAAATTGAATTCAAATAAGGTGGGAATACAGACAGATCACGTGACATTGTCATGGTCTCCATTGAACTCTGTCACCACTGTCCCATAAATAGTACACAGACATGATACAGTTTCAAGATTACCTTTAACCACCATTCCCATAGTTATGACCCACACTCGTGGATCTAAAATCCATTTCAGCAGATAGGCCTACAAGTCAAGTATATGTGTTTAGGGTCACCTTAGGAAAAGTCCTCAAATTTCAGCCTAAAAATGGACATTTAGGGTATTTTATTTTGTCAACTTTGACCCAAACAGCATGTAAGGTTTAAACCAATTTAAAGTGTCTTAGAAAAGCTGCCATGGCTTAATGAGCTTCGTTAATTAGTCCGTATGGACGGTTTCACTCCCCTCTTTATGTTGTCACGAGCACTTTGACACATAAAGTCGCTTTACGAGAAGCACGTGACGGCAGAGGAAACGTGATTTTTCCGCAAACCTGAAAATAACGCGCACGAGCTGACGTCTGCGTGGTGGGGTGCTGAGTCAGCAGTCTGACGGATTCAGTGCGTCTGCTGACACATATTTGCGCCACCTCAGAAATGATGACAGCTGGAGGAATCGTTTCTCCTCAAAGTCTGACACCGGAGTTAATCGTCTCTTCCAGGTAGGACGTTTTCTCTCGGCCATTTGTTATCTTCAAGGCATTATGGCTTAAAAAGGAACTTCTTTTGTTTTGAGATAAGATCATTAGCCGTCTCATCATCTCTGCGTGTAACAAAAGAGAAGCGCCGTGACGCTGATAGTAACCTCCCCAGTTAACCGAGTGAGATGATTTGCATACAAGCCCGCTTTACCCAATATCCACCCCACATGGAGCTGGTATTATAGGTGTATTATTTTTCACGGCTAGATACTAAAATGCACAGGTAGTTCAAGAATGTCGGAGGCCTCCTGGTTAATGACGGCTCGGGACTAATGACTGAATCGCCATGTGGGGCGAAATAATCCAATTTAACAAGGCTTGTAGATATGTGATGAGAGTATGTGAAATGTGTGAGCACTTGACAAATCAAATTGGCCTCGTTAAGTTGCCCCAGTTCTACAGATACGTAACATTAACATGAAAGCATACCGTTGACTTGTTCCACGGCCTTATATAAACGTTAATACGCAATTGTGTACAACGATCTCGACCAGATATACACTGAGGTTATATCTGATGGCCATTATGTGCAGTGTATTAAATATGTCGTCAGAAATGCAAACAGGTAATTGCTTTTGTTTCGCCCTTATTCTTCATTTTCATGCTTCTTAAATGCAGTGTGTTAAATGTTTTATAGACTACTTGAAATCATGGCACTTTTCTAACCCATGACGAGGGATTCAATTATAGGAAATATAGTCCTGGAGCCAGATCCAAATTAAACTTTTATTTTGAAGGAGGCGAGAGCCTCTCGTCACGTGCCAATTTTGATGCCTTCAGTGACGTTTCGGCCTAACGACCAATCAGCTCACGGACACAGACCTAGCTTGTTTATTGCCTGCTTCCGTGTTGTTTCTCCATTCTTTGGGAGGTTTTGTTCTGCTAAGGACTTCGTCAGCATGTCAGCGGCCACACAGGCAAGAAACTTTTGCTTTTTTCATTTTCCAGTCTAGTAATTTGTAAATGACAACCTTTTTGGCGTAAAAGCCACATGCGAGCTCCAACTATCTATTGTTAGGGGGTTGTTGTTGTTACTAGCAAGCTAAGTGACTCAGAAATAATTTGACTTAAAGTTGTTTACAGTGTCTATTATGTTCGGTGTAAGTTGTGTGTTTTCTAGCTTTACCCAATGTATAAATGTAGCCACACACACCGCCACTTTATGTAACTAGCTTGATCTATCAGTGTATCAGCGAAATGTGGATCTAAATCGGCTGTTTTTATATTGTTTTTTTCAACGCTCGACAGCCTTTGACGTCATTACCTCCGTGTTAAACTGTATTTGGTCGATTGTTGTGTTTTTGTCGACGGTGCTAAATAGTTTCATATTTAGGGGATATTTGTTCTTTCATGCTCTTTCGCAACCACTGGGTAAACATTGTTTGTAGGCTATATAACGGTTTGACGAAAACCGATGGTGTGTTTCAATAAACTGAATATTTACAGAGCCCTTACTTTCCAGCAGAATATGATGGCAGACGGAGTCCTCACGCGGGGTGCCTTCGGATGGACCACGGGAGAAAACTTCACCTCCCTGTGCCCTAATGGGTCCAAATGGGTTTGGGAGGGTCTTGGGGAATGTGCCCAGGATGCGAGGGACATGGCCAGCATTTACCTCGGCCTCCTGTCCATCCTCTGCTTCATGGTGTCTTCACTTCCGTAAGTGCCTCTCAGAGGAAGTGCTCTTTTTATCTTATTAACATCATGAATAATCTTGTGTGTGGTTTCTGGTTGCAGACAGTACTACAGCTCCTGTAAAACAGGGAATATGGACAGCGCCCTCTCTATCTGGTTCCTGCTGCTGTGGTTGGGGGGCGACACCTGCAATCTGGTGGGCTCTTTCTTGGCGGACCAGCTTCCACTTCAGGTGACTGTTGATATCATGATTTTTTTCAGTGGAAGGATGTTTCCCACGACAGATTAACTATCAGGTTACCTTTGTTATCAATTAATCTATAAATCATTGTTTTGATCAACTCTTTGGTCAAGAGCAATAATCATTAGAACCCACGGAAGCCAGAAATACAATTGATTGTCATTGCTATTACCAGCTTATTATTGTTTATACCTTGATTAGTGACTTAGAAGATTCATTGAATATTTTAATTCTCATTGATCATTTCCTCTCTCAATTGACTAATTTATTAATGGTGTCAAGTAATTATATAAATCTATGTTTCAAGTTAATTCCCTTTTAATAACTGTGTGAAGGAAATGTATTTTCAATGACCAGCTACATGTGTCTATCTCTTTGTCATCCAGACATATACAGCCGTTTATTACGTTATAGCTGACCTGGTGATGCTGGCCATGTACTTGTACTACAAGACGAGGAACAGAATGGGGGAAAGTGAGTGTTCATTTGTTTTATCATTACTCAATTTCCATGTACAAAAAAGGAAACATTCTTTTTTTTTTGCGCTGTGTGAGTTTCAGGGCCTTATTATCATGGCACATTTACATCACAGTCCTACATGAATGCCTTAGTAAAATTAGAATAGAATTTGAATGAATAACCCCAAGCATATATTTTATCTCCAACTTTGAAATGTAGCTATGTTCTTGAATGGTTTAGCTACTGCTAAGGCTCTGCATATTTCAAAGATCAGTTTTATCTGACGTAGCTGCTCAATGGACAAGCTTCTCATGTCAGTGCTGATGAACAATGATCCAACGCTAGACCAGACAGAGGAAGAGCTTAATCACTGTACCCTGTCATGATATCATCACATGCCATACGTTGCTTACTGGCGACCTCTGACACAGTGACCCTTGTCTGGAGGAATGTGTCTAGATGTCTTTCACAGTATTGATGCTGAGCTCAGGTGTTGTCTCCTTCCCAGACAGGAGGGTTTTGCATGTGGTGGGTGTAGCCTGTGTCCTGGGCTTCACCACAAGCTTCACCCACCTCGCCGGGTTAGGCACCCAACAAGAAGTTATCCCTTCTGCGTTCAGAAGTCGCGCCTTGCTCTCAACCTCTGACCTTAGTTCTGTCAAGGTGGGTCATATTAATATGTTTAATTAGTGTCTGAGGGTGGTTAATTAGTTCTGCCTGTTTTTTTAATTTTTGCTGGTGTAATGTTGTCGTGTCGGCCTCTCTGTCACTTCAGGCTTTTACCCCTAAAGAGATTATTGGTTTCTCCATCGGCTCAGTGTCGTCAGTCCTCTACCTCTGTTCCAGACTTCCCCAGATGTACACTAATGTGAGTATGACAAAGAGGTTTCCCTTCAAAGGATTCTCAGTACTACATACATAATACTATATAGGCTGCATACTGTAAGTGGAAGCTGTTAACTGATACTAATATTTATGCTGATACTTATAACAAATGGATAATGATGATAATTTGAATAAGTATCCTCATAATATACATCAGCATTGCCGTTTATTGTAATCATTCAGATTATAATTGTTACATTTTCTATTTTCTAATGATATGTTTTTTCTTATCATACAATGACCAAATTAAATGTAATTGAAAGATGAGCAGAAACATAAGTGAATATAAAGCACAGATAGCATAGCATGGAGGAATCTGGACATAGCACACACATGTGGAAAATATGTGGTGGCCATGTAAAACATCTGTATTCCTTTAGAAAAGTTGTCTTCTCATTTCTCTTCACAGTTCAAGAGGAAGTCGACAGAGGGTGTGTCTTACTTCCTGTTCGCGCTAGTCATCCTGGGTAACACCACGTACGGGCTGAGTGTCCTGCTGAAGAACCCTGATGCGGGCCAGGGCGAGAAAAGCTACATGCTCCATCACTTGCCCTGGCTCATCGGCAGCCTCGGCACCCTCTCCCTAGACCTCATTGTATCCTTTAAAGAAATGAAAACATGGCCGCCTTTGCCGGGCCTCTGTGCTCTCGTTAATCCCATGTCTTACAGGCTGCATTTCATGTGCTGAGCCGAAACAGAACACTTCAACAGATGGGTTTAGGTCTCATGACTGAACCTGTGGAAACACATTGTATAGTATCAAAGGTCCACTCAGAGGAAAAGAGCTTGTCACCAGCACAGAAAGCTGTAAAAGCTGCACTATTGCCCCCTAAAGGCCATGTGCCCCTTTGCACTTTTAGAAGTATGAAGAGTTTTTTTTTTTTTTTTCAATGAACATGTAGACAAGGCAGAGACTGTGACCTGATGGTGACTGGGTGTTGTAGTTTTTAAGGCTCCAGCTCTCAGAAGTAGCAGGGAGTGATCCGTTTGGTTCCCTAAATATCGTTATCACACATTTTCAGCTCATAGTCCAGCTCTGCTTTCACAGCTACCCGCAGTTTATTAAAAAATACCGTAATATTAGTATAGTATAATATGAAGCCACAGCTAGAAGACTATGAGTTAGTTAGTTAGTGGTCACGAGCAGAGTATACACATGTCAGGCTCCTTAAACGCTCGGATACTCAGAGTGATATAATCATGGTGATACCAGGGCCCCAGTTGTCTGGGTTTCTGTTTTTGGTCATTTGAATAAATGCAACTTTATTTGTGAATATGCAACACATTTGCAATCAAGTAATTTAGCTGCCACGCAATGAACCTGGGACTTTAGGGACTCTGGACCAGCATGGTTGATTTGGGAATCCAGCCCTGTACAGCAGATATAATGGTGTCTTGCACTCAGTAAAGTATTTATTTATATGTATGTTAGGGTCACTTTATGAATTCATTTCATCACTTTATGTCCTTCATATTGTTTGTTTATAGCTGCATTAAAAAGACATTTCCCTGGATTTCTGTAGATTTCCTTAACGCTGTGGTTCAGATCTCGGTCCAGTTCTTTATTTACCGCAAAGCTAAGATGGACATCAGCCACAGTGAGACAACGCCTCTGATTGGAAGCTAAAGCAGCAGACCGAGAGTGTACTGGTGGGACACGAACAGACACTCGCTTCCAGTGAACCCTCAAAATCACATTTCCAACCCAAATCAATAGAAAATTGTACATTTTAGTTTGATTTTATAGTTTTATTTATTATGCTGTTTTTATGTTTACACTCAGATTTTATCTGTAAAAGTACTGTGACAGATGACGTTCTTTACTTGGGTTCAGCTGCAGTGATGTGATTTACACTGCTCTTAATGTTCGAGTTTTAAAGGGACGATTGAGGGTTTCGGGTGTCGGACATGGATGGAAACTCCTCCTGTCAACCCCAACTCTTTCTCCTGATTTTAGGTCACAATCTCAATTGGATTTCAGACCTCGTATAAATGTCGGAAACCTCCTGGCCGTGGTGACCAGACTGCACAGAGGTTTCTCTAAAATAATTCTGCCATTTTTAAGTTGCCAAACTCTGCACCGCATTGACACTAACGACTGCACGATGCCCCGTATGATCTTTTTTGCAGTGATGTGTCTGATCGCAAAAAGGAGGAATGTTTTTTGGAGCAACTCCAAGGTGTAACTTGTATTTAGTCAATTTTTTAATTGATGTTTATACCAAGTGCTGTAATCACAAAATATGTTTTGAGCCTTTATTTTTTTCCGTTCATTTTAGGTATCTGTTTTGAATTGTAGTCATATGATTTTATTTGACTTTATTTTATTTTTCTTAAATGCAGACACTTGACCAGTTTTGTTTGCACAGATGTCACTACTTTGGTTAATTTACACATTCACATTTTTCATTCTCACTGTTTTGCACAACAAAAGTTGGTTTTGTACTTTGAGAAATATCAAATACGTTCGGTGGGTCAGTGTGCTGTAAAGATTAAACAATGAATCAGACCTTTCCTCTGTTCTCTTTCATTTACATTTTCATTTACATTTAGGTCATTTAGCAGATGCTTTTTTCCAAAGCGGCTTACAAAATAGTACAGATTTGTTTAATTAAGGCATTAAGATCAACGATTATTTTTTATGTCAGTCAAAATGAACTATACTTATGGATGTTGAATAGTCATTCCCAATAAAACTAACAGTCTTCATTTCATTGCTTGAGCAATTACATACAAAATTGTTGATAAAATCTTATATTTTTTATCATTTTTTCCTGGAAAATGTCTCCTAAATTGAACAATTGCTCTCAGGTGAACTTCAGCTTTCACTCACAAGGAGGTGTGTGAAGTATTAGTTGTGATCAATGACAAGCCACTTGTTCACAGTCACAGGGATGAATCCCATGAACCCTCACTTGGCAAGCGTATACGCGGTTCATATGAACCGAGCAGGACATAGTGTGGACCATTTCTACAATTCTGTGACACAGAAATGGGAGGTTAGCATCGTGGAAGAGAGTTGATGATTCGGGGAGGAAGGGGACAAAACAGAGGAAGAGGGAGAAGAGGCCAAATACATAGACAGATTCCTAATGAAATCGGGGCTACAGTTGTGGACCATGTTGTCAATCACGGCCTCACAATGGCTGAGGCTGGTCGGAGGGTGCAACCAAATGTTTGAAGAACCACTGTGAACTGAAGCTTTACCAAAAGGGTGTTTCCTATGTTTGTTCTAAATAAGTGACTGTAGTGTATTTTTCTTTTGCACATTGCTGTAGAATTGCAAAGACCATATACAGTAAACATGTGAAACGTTTGGCTTGTACTCACTTGCACATCACGTGCACGTCTTTAAAATAATGTAGTAAATGTGGGTTTGTCCTTCAGCAGGAAAATACTGCCAGTGTCAGAGCCTTTAAATAATCACACAACGGTATAGAAAAAGGGCAATCTTTATTAAATCATCACATGTTATATATAAATACTAATTCATGGAGGTGAAGAGGGCCACAAGGGTAACCGGTCATACAGGACAGTCAACACACGCTTCATTTTGTGAAGAACCACTCTAGGTTAAGACACACCGTCTTAACCACCCTCAACACAGGAGGCACTGATCAACCACAGCAACCTGAGAAATCACGCAGTCCACAACACACCATTAAAGCCATGAGAGTGTCCCGCTCATGCCTGAGTCACCCCTCCCGCACCTGTAAACTACTCCCCCCCCCCGCACTATGTAGAACACACAATAGGCCTACTATCAAGGACGAAATTTTGGTTTCAGAGGTAAGGGGGACACAAGTATTTTTAATAAAACTAACTCTTTCAGTTCACTGTGTTTTCTAGTAGTTCTTCTAGTTTTCTATTGCTACGTTTAAGTTAACTGTTCCCTTTTGTGGTTTGACTTGTTGTAAATCATGTAGCAAAACATTATCACCCAATTCTAATCCAATAGTAATAATAACAACAACAATAATAATACATTTTATTTATCAGATTATTGAGAGCTTTGTTAATGATGAGGAGGATCTTGAGGAAGATATGCTGTTTATTGGGAGCCAGTGAAGGTGTTGCAGGATGGGGGTAACGCATTTCTTTGAGTAACTTACACTTTGACTTCTAAAGAAGTCTCTTTTTTTAGACATCCTGGCTGCGTCTAACTACCAAACATACATACACACACACGCACATGGACACCGATTCAAACGTTGATGTAAATGAAATCTCTGATATTACAATCCTTCTAGCTGACGTGAACCAGGCAGAACAAACTCCCAACTGGAAAACGAAAAAGCAAGTCCTCTTTGTTTCCTTTTTATTTGTGTCATTAAATGAGCAGTCTTGAAGAAGTACATGACAATGCATTTTGGATGATTTATTACTAATTTGATTTATGAGTCACATAACACAGCTTTGACCTAGAAATGAAAACGCCTTTCTGCTAATGCATATTCATTTTCAAATTGGATATTTCAAATTGAATTTTGGTAACTATTTGCTGGGGCATCTTCTGAAAATTAAATCTTAATACAACGTTATTGTCCTTTTCTTTTTCATTTGAATTAAGTTACAAAATGAGCAGTCTTGAAGAAGAAAAAGAAAATGCAGTTTGGATGATTTATTATTAATTTTAGTCAAACAATGCATCTATATTCTGAAAATGAAAAAGCATTTCTGTGAATCTATTTTAATTTAATTATGGTACAGATTTGCTTCCATATACTGTATGTGTAGCATGAAGCCAATGAGTGAATCTGCATTAGTGGAAGGCAGAGGTGGCAAAAGTACTCATATTCTGTACTTAAGTAGAAGTAAAGATACAGTGTAAAAAAATACTCTGGTAAAAGTAGAAGTACTGATTCAACTCCTTTACTCAAGTAAAAGTAAGAAAGTACAGACTCCGAAATGTACTTTCAAAGTAAAAGTAAAAAGTAAAAATGAATTTTTGAACGGCAGCAGCTCGTGGTTTTTCGGTTGACACAGGACACAGCGCAGCCGACAACAACGAATAACTCTTTTAAATAGGGCCATGGATGGGGAACGTCTTGCTTCTCTGAATCTTCTGAAGCGCCGCCGTCGGCAATACTCCCGGACCCCGCTTCGCTTCCTTCCTCCATGTCGCTGCTACAGTGCAAGTTCTCTACCGTCTCTACCGTCCCCTCACTCATTCGACTTCTTCCTGGGATAACCTGCCCCCCCCCCCCCCTCTTCTCCCTCTTTCCCTCTCGAGTTCGTCACGTCTTTTACGTATACTTTTACGTATTGTCGCCATCTGTGGAGGGTTTTTTTTTTAGTAACGAGCCTGTTTTTACGATGTAAGGAGTAGAAAGTACTTATTTTTGTGTATAAATGTACGGAATAAAAGTAAAAAGTAATCAGAAAAATAAATACTAATAAGTACAGATACCTGAAAAATGTACTTAAGTACAGTAAAGTATTTGTACTTCGTTACTTGTCACCTCTGGTGGAAGATGGTTTGATGTCCTGTCAAAGTGTCGGAACAATAATCGACGACAACAATACAAGAACATGAAAATACATTATGAGAATAAAAAAACATGAAATGTGTCTCGGAATGCTCAAGCACACGCACGCACACACGCACGCACGCACGCATCGAAGCACACACGCATTAAAGCACGCGCGTCGGTGATTGCCGTGGAAACAGAATTAAACAGAACGATGACCCCAGAGCAGGTATAAAAGGGTTGTCGACCGTTTTGTGCTCTCTTTTGGACTTGGACTTGACACGACTTGGTAAAACTGGAGAGTTGACCCGAACAGTAGAGTTTCAAACCGCTGGAGTAAAAGGACCCTGGACGCATCTTTGCTAGGAGGCCGCATCGGATCGTCAACGAGCTACTGCGGGAATGAAGAGGCCGTGGAAGCCCCTCTGGGCTGCCGACCCAGGAGCAGCCCCAGCAGGACCCGGATCTGAACCACGGCTTCGGGGTAAGACAACTTTGTTGGTTTGGTTTTTGCGTTTTACTTGTTGATTTATCCCTCAAATACGCATAAAGCGCCCAAAGTCCAGAAATCACTGTCACTGTCACTTTTGGAGTTTGACAGTGAAGAGTTCATATCAGTTCATGAGGACTGGTGGGAAAACCCACATTTGGTGAAAGCAGACACTCGCTCTACGATGTCTTCGTGTAAATTAAATATCTGTGGGTGAGAATGTGTTAAATATAGCGGGAGAAACGTGGAGTGTCGTTAAGAAAGTATGGTGGTAGGGAAGTTGTGTGGTTATGGTTTGAACTGAAGGTGCCAAATCTTCCACATCTGACATGGAGATTTGTGAAAAAAATGGCGCCGGGGCCATATTTCATAAAATGCCCAACATGTGTTTTAGTTGTGCACCATGGAAACGACGGAAGTGTTCGGACCGAACGTCAGGACGCGGCGTACAGGTGCAGTGAAGCCGGGCTCGATGCGAACCTGAACTGCGACTGCGGTCACGCCAGCCGCGGCCGCCGATTGAAAAAGCCCCGTCAAGCCAGCCGCCGCTTGAAATCTGTTACGCATCTATTACTGCACTTACGGTACGGGTGCCCGACGTGGCCAAAATGGATGGGAAAGCAGTTTTTATACCTGTTGCAACGTTTAAAAATTAGGAAAATAATAGGTTTGCTAATATTTTCAATGTAAAAATATCAATACATTCTACTGTATGGTATAATAAAAATCCAATTCATAATCCCTCCCATTATCAAAATGCATACTGGCGGATGGATAATTTCCCAATTTTCAAAAAATACTTAAAATTATTCCTGAAGAGGTTTGCTAATATTGGATTCAATGGATTCTTGTTCAGAGTGACCCTGACTATTATTATTGCAAATATCAAGTCATTTTACTGTATGGTTTTATAATAAATTCAATTCAAAATCACTCCCACTGTCAAAATGCAACAAGGTGAATTAATAATTTCATGATTTTCAAAAATTACTTAAAATTATTCCTTAAGAGGGTTGCTAATATTGTCAATGGATTCTTGTTCAGAGTGACCCTGACTATTATTATTGCAAATATCAAGTCATTTTACTGTATGGTTTTATAATACATTCAATTCAAAATCACTCCCACTGTCAAAGTGCATCAAGGTGAATGATTCATTTCCTGATTTTCAAAAATTACTTAAAATTATTCCTTAAAGTGATGGTTCAGAGTAAAATGCACCCGAGGTAATTTCCACCATGACATCCAGCCAAATACCCCTTCGGAAGCATTTTTAGCGATGGTCAGCATTGGTCAAGATCGCCGCTATCAGCCGAATGGCTTAGTAGTAGTGCTACATAAAACCCCACTAATAATGCATGGAATGTTACCAAACTTCTGCAGTAGTACACATTGGGTCTGTACTCACAAAATGAGGCATTTTAAAGTTTGTAAGTACACCAGGAGTTTATTTAAAAGAACACTTGCCTGATGGCTTCTATCCTCGGCTGCTAGGCTACCGCAGCGTAGACGCCACTTCCGTGTTTACCCAGCCGATGCCGTGACGCGAGTTTCACGTGAGAGTATGAAAAAGTTTCGCTGAGTTTTTATAAATGCTTCTATTATGAGGTCAACACATTTTTATAAATGCTTGTTTTATCAGGTTAACAAGTGTTGACAAGTGTTGACCTCATAATACAAGCATTTATAAACATTTAGCGAAACGTTTTCATACTCTTGTGTGAAAGTCACGGCATCGACGGGGTAAACACGGAAGTGGCGTCTATCCTGCGGTAGCATAGCAGCCGAGGATAGAAGCTATCGGACAAGTGTTCTTTTAAATAAACTCCTGGTGTACTTACAAACTTTCAAATACCTCGTTTTGTGAGTACAGACCCTATATGTACGACTGCAGAAGTTTGGTAACATTCCATGCATTATTAGTGGGGTAATTTACGAGATATACCCTCTGTACCATAGCGCTAGTACTAAGCCATTCGGTAGATAGTGGCTATCTTGACCTACTAGCATTTTTTTGTAAATTTAAAAGCCCGGAACCCCTAGCTTTTGGGGGGGAAATTTGGCGGTTCCCTTTAATCCTGGGTATTAAAAATTTTTTTTTTAAAAGTTTTTTGGGAACCTTTTATTTAAATTTTTTTAAGTTTAAAATTTAAATTACCTTTCAACTCAATTTACGAGGTAAAGCTATTTGAAAGTGCTCGTTTAAAACTTAGTGGATTCCTTTGGGTGGATAAGGGTAAGTTCCTGAAAGTTTAAATAAAGCTTTATTTGGAATTTAAAATTCCCTTTTATTAACCCATATAATCAGGTTGTTACATTCGAATTTTCAAAATCACAAATTTCTGAAAGGGAATTAATATTCCGGTTTAAATTATCAAATCCTGAGCTTTTATCTGGGATTTGTAAGTTGGCCGAATTATTATAAATTCTATAAGTGAAATTTCAATATTTCAATACAATTTATTTAAAATAAATTTTAAATTATAAAATTTCAATTAAAACAACTTTCGAACCCTATTCACGCTGCAATTATTAAATCCTGAATACTCTTCAATTTCGTAGAGGTTTCAAGCGTATGAGAATTTTAGATTTACTGAATTTAAATATAATTTCTATATGTTAAATATCAGGTGCAATTACATTTCTAATACAAAAATTTATAAATTTTAAGTGACTAAATTTATCAAATACATATTCATGTACATCCAGGGAAATCCCCATTGGCACCGATATTTCTATCACATTTCGGGTTCTGCTTCAAGATCGCTGGTCTATTTTAAAACTTAATATCAGTTAACAAACTTACTATTAATGAGAATGTTTTAACTATTACAATGTATCATTAAGTTGTATCAAGAATTTACAAAGTTTCAAGCTTCGTATACCTGACACTTGACGATGGCCTCCTGCTAGCTAGCCGAAGGCTTGCGGTTACTGAACATTGCAAATTTCACTCTGAGTATAAATTTCTATATGGTTTTAATAATCATGATTTATTGAACTTAAATTTAAATCTGCTTATACGGGTTAAAATTTCGAAACCTTCAACCAGTTAACTAGGATAGTATTCCTGATTTTAACTAGGCTATTTAAACGGTTTAAGTCATGGAAGTGTCTTGTAAAGTATCGGATTACTTTCATACTTTAAATCCTAGTGTACAGAATTCTTCATGTAGATACAGCAATTTAAACATCCAAGTTTTATATGGTATAATATTACCGTTTTAAAGTACTACCTATTCTAGTGAGGTTATAAATTCCATAGTTATACATCTACCGATTACCTTAGATGCATTTGGGGTACTTGGTCAGAGATTATCTCTGAAGTTATTGAGGTGCATAGAATCTCTATTTATTGAACTATTCAAATTTGCAATATTCATGTTTTCGTGATCATAATATCATATTTAAATCATTAATTCAAATTTAAATTAATTCAATTAATTTCAAAACTTCATGCCAACAATTACTTCATTATTTTTTTGATCCTTAATGATTTACTTAAGAGCTTATTAAGTTATATAAAAATATAATTATTAGTTCAAATGCATCTTCAAATTACTTTAAAGTCTAATAAATTATTCTAAATAAATTCCAGTATATTCCAGTAATCAGCAAGTGTTAACCATTGTACCCTTAGCCATCCTCGATTTAAGCGTTACATGTTATAATCGTAAAACCAGTATAAGCATTTTCGTAAACATGAGTGACAATTGCTGTATACAAGGGTTTAAAAATTAGCCAGGTTTAATTTGGGAACACGGTCTAGGAACACTCCTGGTTTACCTGCGGAGCATGCACCGGTAGCACTAGGTTACAAGTTCCTCGGTTTATGAATTACAAAATTTCTGTTTTTTAAGTCTATATGAGCAATTTTAAATTTTTTATCATTACAGGTTACAGTTCCTCTATAAGTCATTTAACATTTAGGAAGGGTTTCTACCTTGGAATGCATCGACGGATAAGAGATGGCTCAGTCTTGGTATCTGGTGAATAACATCGGTAAATGTTTTTTAAAATTTTAAACTTGTTAATCCATGTTATAAGTTTTGTATAGATGACCCATTTACATAGCATAAGAATTACTAACTTATCATACTAGGTATTAAATATCCTGTCAATTTAAAGCTTTACAGTCATTAAATTTCGTGGATTTGGCTATTTATGGATTGCTAATCATTCTGAAGGATTTTGTAATATTCAATTATTCTTTCAATGATTCTTAGAGTGAAATATTCAATAATTTCATTTTAAATACACAATATATAAAATCACTATTTTAAATCACATCAATTATACCATTCAAGATTCTAGCAATTATTCCATTGTCAAATTCCTGTATCTAGATTAATTCTAAGTATTTTAAAAATTAATCTAAATTTACCATTTATGATAAATATTATCAAATTACAGTAAAGTCTCAGAAGATTATTCCTCAATTATTAAAAACCATTATTTTCAGTCATGCAGAATTCACCCGGAACATCCTAACCCCATCCTGGACCTTTACGATCGATTGTAAATCTAGCGTCAAAAGCTTAGTATACAGCTAATCAAACTCATAAAATGATAGTTCAAATTGATAAGTTATTGGCTTAACCAAAATGGATTTAAAAGTAAGCTACATGGTTCTATTAGCTTGTCACGGCTCGACGCCCTTCCATGTCCCAGCGTACCATGCCGGGTTTCCGGATTCGACAAGTTTCGCTGAATTTAAAATGTTATTCAGTCAAACTTTTTATAAATGCTTTTTATCAGGTAACAATTGTTACAATGTTGTATATTACAAGGTTTAAATTTAACAATATAGCTTTAAACATTTGCAAACGTTTACTGGTGAAACCTCGACGGGTGAAACACGGAAGTGGCGTCTACCTGCGGTAGCTAGGAGTAGCGCGGATAAGTTACTTTAAATACCCTTTTGATTAAACTTTACCTGGTTTGATAAACTATCATTAACTGAGTTTGTAACTATTTCTTATAGATTGGGTATAAAGTATCCTTTATGGCAGCATAAGCTATCGTGGTAAATTCTTGACAATTTGAATTTCTTAAATTTCGGTGATTTGCTGATTCGGTGTAATGCTTTGCAATTAAACTTTACAGTTTAATTTTTCAATGATTTTTTAGATAGCTAAAATATTATTTTACTTACATACATTTAATTTCAAATCATAATTTCATAAAATACCATTCATATCAAAAATCTGAATATTTCTTGATTTTAAATTTTCAACTATTTAAGTGCAAATGGCTTTAATGCCTATTTAAAAATTAATGAATTCACTCAAGTTTTAATATTCAATAAATTCACTTTCAAAGTGCTCAAGAATTTAATTTGTTTAAAATATTAAAAATTTCCTAGTGATTTCAAAAATCAGATACCACATGACTCCCCAATACCCTTCGGAACTTTGTGAGGTCATGTGAAGATATATCCCAGGTTTAAAAGCTCATAAAACCCACAATAATTGAATGTTACAATTTCAGTATACAATTGATGTACTAAAAGCATTTAAAGTAGCACACACGGAGTTTATTTAAAAGAACCTTGCCTGATGGTCTCGTATGCTCGGCGTTACCCGGTAGCGCCCTTCCGGTTACCAGCCGAGGTAGAGTTCGTGATATAAAATTCCTGTTTTATAAATGCTTTTTATGAAACTTTATATAAATTTTTAAAAATGGTTACTGTATCATAATAAAGCATTTAAATTAATACCGAAGCGTATTCTATGTGTAAGTACGGATGGGACAAGGGCTTACCTGCGGAAAGCTAGCAGCAGGTAGAGCTTCGGATAACTGGTGCTTTTAAAACTCTGTTTACTATTTGAAATATCGTTGTATCCAATTTACAATGGGTAATTTCATTATAGTATAATTTACAAAACCTTACATTCGGATGGCTATTCTAGTAATTCTGTTAATTGAACTAATGTTCTAAGGGAGTTTGCTGGATTATGGTGAATTACTGGCATTTATTGAACAATTTTAAAGTTATGCGTTATTTAATGATCTTTAGAGTACCCGACATTATAATGAAATATAATGTATTTACTTATATTTTAAAATTACTTATAAATCAAAGTCCACTTGCAGAAGTGAAAACGATTAATAATTCCTGATTTTCAAAAATTTTAAATTTATATTTTCAAGCTTTCAATGTATTGGAATGTTATCTTATAATTACCAATTTCATAAATTCAATCTTCAACTGTCAAAGTGCATCAAGGGAAATTATTTCGTTTTCAAAAATTACTAAAATTATTCCTTAAAGTGATAGTTCAGAGTAAAATGCACCCGAGGTAATTTCGCTCCAATGACCCTGACACCTCCTTGTTTGATGGCATGGATCAAGTCGGTTTCAATGCTTAGTATACCAATAACCACTAATATCAAATTTCAAATTCTAGTGTATAATTGGGCTGTACTCAAATAAAGTTTTAAAAGATTCTATGTTAAACTTGCTTAGCTACACGGTGGCTATCTCCTGGCTTCTGCCGAGATAGCGTCGAGTTTAGTTGGTAAAAATCTGGATAAATCGTCAATTAATCTTTATATTAAACATTTTACTCATAAGTAACAAGTGTTACATTATGCTTATAAATAACTTTATACCTTTAGGAAATCGGATGGGGTAATCACGGACCGCCACGTAAAGCTTCGGACATTGGTGATGACTGGTAATTACAACTGTTTACTAACCTCTTTAAACCATTGTGAATACAGATTTGTCAGAGTTAACATTATGTTCAATTAGGTAATTACGTACTTTATAGGTATTACAAGAATCGAGTAGGCATTTAAACACAGCAATGATTCTGGCTTTTACAATGCTGAATAGTGTACTTCTGGGTGCATTTCTCGGATTCTTGATCTATTAAGTTGATATTTTAAGCTTCTTTTGAGTTTATATATTATCAATCAAATTTTACTATTTTTTATAAGCATCAATTAAATATTTACTTCATGTAAACAAGCAATTAATAATTCTATTTAAAAATTCTCAATATTCTAAGATGGTTTCAATACTTGCAATTTTGTTCAGTTCTAATGTTTAGAATGCTATATGTATAAAATTCATTAAATTACTCCCATGTTCAAATTTATCAAATGTTTTCCATTTCAAAATGTAAGATAATTAGTTTAATAAAGATTATTCAATTCAATATCCCCTGACCAGTACCACTGCAGCATTGGAATGGCGCATCTGACCAATGTTACACGCTAATAGCTAATTAATCTTGTATAAATTTAATAACTTGCATTTTACATAACAATTTAGGTTTTAAGTTATAAAACAGCATTTATTTAAATCCGATTTTTAAGCAGCATCTTTACCGGGTGCGTATCCTTCACGTCAGTACCTCAAGTTTCAGCTATTGAAATTTCTAAGTTAACATTTGTATTAATTCCGTTTTATCGTTTACATGAAATTCTGTTATATAAAATGCATTATAAATTTAAAATATACACTTACTGAAAGTAGTAAGGTTTACGAAGTGCGCTACTGCAACGCAGGTAAATGGGGTTTTGATAATTCTGTGAATAATATTCGATTCTTTAAAACCCTTGGGTATTTACATCATCATTTGTCAAGTACCCCATATACGGTAATCGTACTTGAGTAGCTATCAAGCATTGTCGTGTATTTACAGTATACTCTTACCATTAAGGCATGGCTAAGTTATGAATTTCGGTATTTGCAAATTCCTAGGGTTTGAATACTTTCAATGATTCGCTGCTATTGTAGTCCAGAATTTATTGTAAAATACTTCTGAACTCTATTTCATTAATGCAAGTTAATTCCTGTTTAAATTTGCAAATTCCTAATTTCTATTTCAAAATTATAATTCCTAATATTCATTATAAATCACGAGGTTAAATTCCATTCAATATTCTTCAATGCTCCTGAAGATTTTGTTAAAATTATAAATTCTAAGATGTTGATATATGCAGTAAATTCCACCATCTAAATATCTTGAATGTTTTCAAAATTCACATTGTAAAGGTTATAAAGGATATTAGTTAAATCAAAACTAATTTAAACCTGAGAAATGGCTATCCAGGCTTTAATTCACAGTAACGCCATCTTCAGTTAATGTACATTGGCTACACTCACTATCCACGAGAACTCTAGTATGGGTACCACATTGTGTAAGAACGGTTTAATTAAAGTACTCCAGGTGATCACAGAAATCGTATTAATCTTGATATCTAAGTACAGTAAAAATTTGTCTTTAAAAAA
Source organism: Chelidonichthys spinosus (assembly GCA_029853015.1). Classification (NCBI taxonomy): domain Eukaryota; kingdom Metazoa; phylum Chordata; class Actinopteri; order Perciformes; family Triglidae; genus Chelidonichthys; species Chelidonichthys spinosus. Next base: position 20,656,188 of record CM056829.1, on the reverse strand, counting down.
TGCCTATATATCTCAGATCATGTAAAATCTTGATTTTAATAGAAGCCATCTAACAGCTTTATTGCAAAATCTTAATGGAAAAACTAAATTTTACTCAATGACTTAAAATTATGTAAATACTAAATTAGCTTAAATATTAAAATATTAAATGATTAAAATATTATAAAAAATAATAATAATATAATAAATAACTTGATTAAATAGAGAAATATAATATATATTAAAAAAAATTAGTAATAAATAAATTTAGAAAAAATGATTATATTGTATAATTATCTCAAAAATTAATTATAAATTTATAAAATCTGTAAATTATTAATATAAAATAATTATTTTAAATTGATAAATTATATTAATTATTTGTGTGAAATATTATTATTTATTGTTAAATTATTAAGATTCTAAAAATTATTGATCAATAAATTTATTTATATCTATAAATTTTAGTTCAACAATAAATTATTGTACTTTTCATATTTTGTTGTCCACTGTCATGCCATTCTTTTAGTGCAATTTCCTAAATTGGTTAAGTCACATTTTAAAGTACAGTGTAAACATGTTTGTCACTTGAAATGTTTATCCAACATTTTTCACGGCAAATGCCAAATACACAATAAAATGAAGGAAACAACATATAAATGAAAGGAAAATTAAATACATTTGCATTTATATTTATGCTACCCAGCTAATGTCCACTTCTTTTAAGACCTTACGAGTTTCACTAGAAAAATTTTGTTTATAATCTTATAGGTCAACACATTTTTATAAATTCTTGTTTTATCAGGTTAACAAGTGTTGACAAGTGTTGACCTCATAATACAAGCATTTATAAACATTTAGCGAAACGTTTTCATACTCTTGTGTGAAAGTCACGGCATCGACGGGGTAAACACGGAAGTGGCGTCTACCCTGCGGTAGCATAGCAGCCGAGGATAGAAGCTATCGGACAAGTGTTCTTTTAAATAAACTCCTGGTGTACTTACAAACTTTCAAATACCTCGTTTTGTGAGTACAGACCCTATATGTACGACTGCAGAAGTTTGGTAACATTCCATGCATTATTAGTGGGGTAATTTACGAGATATACCCTCTGTACATTAGCGCTAGTACTAAGCTATTCGGTAGGTAGTGGCTATCTTGACCAATGCTGACCATCGCTTAAAATGCTTCTGAAGGGGTATTTGGCTGGATGTCATGGTGGAAATTACCTCGGGTGCATTTTACTCTGAACCATCACTTTAAGAGGTTTGCTAATATTTTCAATGGATTCTTGTTCAGAGTGACCCTGACTATTATTATAGCAAATATCAAGTAATTTTACTGTATGTTTTTATAATACATTCAATTCAAAATCACTCCCACTTTCAAAGTGCAACAAGGCGAATTAATAATTTCCTGATTTTCAAAAATTACTTGCAATTATTCCTTAAGAGGTTTGCTAATACTTTCAATGGATTCTTGTTCAGAGTGTCCCTGAATGTTATTGTAGAAAATATAAAGATATTCTACTGCATAGTTTTATAATAAATTCAATTCAAATTCACTCCCGCTGTCAAAGTGCATCAAGGTGAATGATTAATTTCCTGATTTTCAAAAATTACTTAAAATTATTCCTTGAAAGTGATGGTTCAGAGTAAAATGCACCCGAGGTAATTTCCACCATGACATCCAGCCAAATACCCCTTGGGAAGCATTTTTAGCGATGGTCAGCATTGGTCAAGATAGCCGCTATCAGTCGAATGGCTTAGTACTAGCGCTACATAAAACCCCACTAAAATGCATAGAATGTTACCAAACTTCTGCAGTAGTACACATTGGGTCTGTACCCACAAAATGAGGCATTTTAAAGTTTGTAAGTACACCAGGAGTTTATTTAAAAGAACACTTGCCTGATGGCTTCTATCCTCGGCTGCTATGCTACCGCAGCGTAGACGCCACTTCCGTGTTTACCCAGCCGATGCCGTGACGCGAGTTTCACGTGAGAGTATGAAAAAGTTTCGCTGAGTTTTTATAAATGCTTCTATTATGAGGTCAACACATTTTTATAAATGCTTGTTTTATCAGGTTAACAAGTGTTGACAAGTGTTGACCTCATAATACAAGCATTTATAAACATTTAGCGAAACGTTTTCATACTCTTGTGTGAAAGTCACGGCATCGACGGGGTAAACACGGAAGTGGCGTCTACCCTGCGGTAGCATAGCAGCCGAGGATAGAAGCTATCGGACAAGTGTTCTTTTAAATAAACTCCTGGTGTACTTACAAACTTTCAAATACCTCGTTTTGTGAGTACAGACCCTATATGTACGACTGCAGAAGTTTGGTAACATTCCATGCATTATTAGTGGGGTAATTTACGAGATATACCCTCTGTACATTAGCGCTAGTACTAAGCTATTCGGTAGGTAGTGGCTTTCTTGACCAATGCTGACCATTGCTAAAAATGCTTCTGAAGGGGTATTTGGCTGGATGTCATGGTGGAAATTACCTCGGGTGCATTTTACTCTGAACCATCACTTTAAGAGGTTTGCTAATATTTTCAATGGATTCTTGTTCAGAGTGACCCTGACTATTATTATAGCAAATATCAAGTAATTTTACTGTATGTTTTTATAATACATTCAATTCAAAATCACTCCCACTTTCAAAGTGCAACAAGGCGAATTAATAATTTCCTGATTTTCAAAAATTACTTGCAATTATTCCTTAAGAGGTTTGCTAATACTTTCAATGGATTCTTGTTCAGAGTGTCCCTGAATGTTATTGTAGAAAATATAAAGACATTCTACTGCATAGTTTTATAATAAATTCAATTCAAATTCACTCCCACTGTCAAAGTGCATCAAGGTGAATGATTAATTCCTGATTTTCAAAAATTACTAAAATTATTCCTTAAAGTGATAGTTCAGAGTAAAATGCACCCGAGGTAATTTCCACCATGACATCCAGCCAAATACCCCTTCGGAACCATTTTTAGTGATGGTCAGCATTGGTCAAGATCGCCGCTATCAGCCGAATGGCTTAGTACTAGCGCTACATAAAACCCCACTAATAATGCATGGAATGTTACCAAACTTCTGCAGTAGTACACATTGGGTCTGTACTCACAAAATGAGGCATTTTAAAGTTTGTAAGTACACCAGGAGTTTATTTAAAAGAACACTTGCCTGATGGCTTCTATCCTCGGCTGCTATGCTACCGCAGCGTAGACGCCACTTCCGTGTTTACCCAGCCGATGCCGTGACGCGAGTTTCACGTGAGAGTATGAAAAAGTTTCGCTGAGTTTTTATAAATGCTTCTATTATGAGGTCAACACATTTTTATAAATTCTTGTTTTATCAGGTTAACAAGTGTTGACAAGTGTTGACCTCATAATACAAGCATTTATAAACATTTAGCGAAACGTTTTCATACTCTTGTGTGAAAGTCACGGCATCGACGGGGTAAACACGGAAGTGGCGTCTACCCTGCGGTAGCATAGCAGCCGAGGATAGAAGCTATCGGACAAGTGTTCTTTTAAATAAACTCCTGGTGTACTTACAAACTTTCAAATACCTCGTTTTGTGAGTACAGACCCTATATGTACGACTGCAGAAGTTTGGTAACATTCCATGCATTATTAGTGGGGTAATTTACGAGATATACCCTCTGTACCATAGCGCTAGTACTAAGCTATTCGGTAGGTAGTGGCTATCTTGACCAATGCTGACCATCGCTTAAAATGCTTCTGAAGGGGTATTTGGCTGGATGTCATGGTGGAAATTACCTCGGGTGCATTTTACTCTGAACCATCACTTTAAGAGGTTTGCTAATATTTTCAATGGATTCTTGTTCAGAGTGACCCTGACTATTATTATAGCAAATATCAAGTAATTTTACTGTATGTTTTTATAATACATTCAATTCAAAATCACTCCCACTTTCAAAGTGCAACAAGGCGAATTAATAATTTCCTGATTTTCAAAAATTACTTGCAATTATTCCTTAAGAGGTTTGCTAATACTTTCAATGGATTCTTGTTCAGAGTGTCCCTGAATGTTATTGTAGAAAATATAAAGACATTCTACTGCATAGTTTTATAATAAATTCAATTCAAATTCACTCCCGCTGTCAAAGTGCATCAAGGTGAATGATTAATTTCCTGATTTTCAAAAATTACTTAAAATTATTCCTTGAAGTGATGGTTCAGAGTAAAATGCACCCGAGGTAATTTCCACCATGACATCCAGCCAAATACCCCTTGGGAAGCATTTTTAGCGATGGTCAGCATTGGTCAAGATAGCCGCTATCAGTCGAATGGCTTAGTACTAGCGCTACATAAAACCCCACTAAAAATGCATAGAATGTTACCAAACTTCTGCAGTAGTACACATTGGGTCTGTACCCACAAAATGAGGCATTTTAAAGTTTGTAAGTACACCAGGAGTTTATTTAAAAGAACACTTGCCTGATGGCTCCTATCCTCGGCTGCTATGCTACCGCAGCGTAGACGCCACTTCCGTGTTTACCCAGCCGATGCCGTGACGCGAGTTTCACGTGAGAGTATGAAAAAGTTTCGCTGAGTTTTTATAAATGCTTCTATTATGAGGTCAACACATTTTTATAAATTCTTGTTTTATCAGGTTAACAAGTGTTGACAAGTGTTGACCTCATAATACAAGCATTTATAAACATTTAGCGAAACGTTTTCATACTCTTGTGTGAAAGTCACGGCATCGACGGGGTAAACACGGAAGTGGCGTCTACCCTGCGGTAGCATAGCAGCCGAGGATAGAAGCTATCGGACAAGTGTTCTTTTAAATAAACTCCTGGTGTACTTACAAACTTTCAAATACCTCGTTTTGTGAGTACAGACCCTATATGTACGACTGCAGAAGTTTGGTAACATTCCATGCATTATTAGTGGGGTAATTTACGAGATATACCCTCTGTACATTAGCGCTAGTACTAAGCTATTCGGTAGGTAGTGGCTATCTTGACCAATGCTGACCATCGCTTAAAATGCTTCTGAAGGGGTATTTGGCTGGATGTCATGGTGGAAATTACCTCGGGTGCATTTTACTCTGAACCATCACTTTAAGAGGTTTGCTAATATTTTCAATGGATTCTTGTTCAGAGTGACCCTGACTATTATTATAGCAAATATCAAGTAATTTTACTGTATGTTTTTATAATACATTCAATTCAAAATCACTCCCACTTTCAAAGTGCAACAAGGCGAATTAATAATTTCCTGATTTTCAAAAATTACTTGCAATTATTCCTTAAGAGGTTTGCTAATACTTTCAATGGATTCTTGTTCAGAGTGTCCCTGAATGTTATTGTAGAAAATATAAAGACATTCTACTGCATAGTTTTATAATAAATTCAATTCAAATTCACTCCCACTGTCAAAGTGCATCAAGGTGAATGATTAATTACCTGATTTTCAAAAATTACTAAAATTATTCCTTAAAGTGATAGTTCAGAGTAAAATGCACCCGAGGTAATTTCCACCATGACATCCAGCCAAATACCCCTTCGGAACCATTTTTAGTGATGGTCAGCATTGGTCAAGATCGCCGCTATCAGCCGAATGGCTTAGTACTAGCGCTACATAAAACCCCACTAATAATGCATGGAATGTTACCAAACTTCTGCAGTAGTATACATTGGGTCTGTACTCACAAAATGAGGCATTTTAAAGTTTGTAAGTACACCAGGAGTTTATTTAAAAGAACACTTGCCTGATGGCTTCTATCCTCGGCTGCTATGCTACCGCAGCGTAGACGCCACTTCCGTGTTTACCCAGCCGATGCCGTGACGCGAGTTTCACGTGAGAGTATGAAAAAGTTTCGCTGAGTTTTTATAAATGCTTCTATTATGAGGTCAACACATTTTTATAAATTCTTGTTTTATCAGGTTAACAAGTGTTGACAAGTGTTGACCTCATAATACAAGCATTTATAAACATTTAGCGAAACGTTTTCATACTCTTGTGTGAAAGTCACGGCATCGACGGGGTAAACACGGAAGTGGCGTCTACCCTGCGGTAGCATAGCAGCCGAGGATAGAAGCTATCGGACAAGTGTTCTTTTAAATAAACTCCTGGTGTACTTACAAACTTTCAAATACCTCGTTTTGTGAGTACAGACCCTATATGTACGACTGCAGAAGTTTGGTAACATTCCATGCATTATTAGTGGGGTAATTTACGAGATATACCCTCTGTACATTAGCGCTAGTACTAAGCTATTCGGTAGGTAGTGGCTATCTTGACCAATGCTGACCATCGCTTAAAATGCTTCTGAAGGGGTATTTGGCTGGATGTCATGGTGGAAATTACCTCGGGTGCATTTTACTCTGAACCATCACTTTAAGAGGTTTGCTAATATTTTCAATGGATTCTTGTTCAGAGTGACCCTGACTATTATTATAGCAAATATCAAGTAATTTTACTGTATGTTTTTATAATACATTCAATTCAAAATCACTCCCACTTTCAAAGTGCAACAAGGCGAATTAATAATTTCCTGATTTTCAAAAATTACTTGCAATTATTCCTTAAGAGGTTTGCTAATACTTTCAATGGATTCTTGTTCAGAGTGTCCCTGAATGTTATTGTAGAAAATATAAAGACATTCTATTGCATAGTTTTATAATACATTCAATTCAAATTCACTCCCGCTGTCAAAGTGCATCAAGGTGAATGATTAATTTCCTGATTTTCAAAAATCACTAAAATTATTCCTTAAAGTGATAGTTCAGAGTAAAATGCACCCGAGGTAATTTCTACCATGACATCCAGCCAAATACCCCTTCGGAACCATTTTTAGTGATGGTCAGCATTGGTCAAGATCGCCGCTATCAGCCGAATGGCTTAGTACTAGCGCTACATAAAACCCCACTAATAATGCATGGAATGTTACCAAACTTCTGCAGTAGTACACATTGGGTCTGTACCCACAAAATGAGGCATTTTAAAGTTTGTAAGTACACCAGGAGTTTATTTAAAAGAACACTTGCCTGATGGCTCCTATCCTCGGCTGCTATGCTACCGCAGCGTAGACGCCACTTCCGTGTTTACCCAGCCGATGCCGTGACGCGAGTTTCACGTGAGAGTATGAAAAAGTTTCGCTGAGTTTTTATAAATGCTTCTATTATGAGGTCAACACATTTTTATAAATTCTTGTTTTATCAGGTTAACAAGTGTTGACAAGTGTTGACCTCATAATACAAGCATTTATAAACATTTAGCGAAACGTTTTCATACTCTTGTGTGAAAGTCACGGCATCGACGGGGTAAACACGGAAGTGGCGTCTACCCTGCGGTAGCATAGCAGCCGAGGATAGAAGCTATCGGACAAGTGTTCTTTTAAATAAACTCCTGGTGTACTTACAAACTTTCAAATACCTCGTTTTGTGAGTACAGACCCTATATGTACGACTGCAGAAGTTTGGTAACATTCCATGCATTATTAGTGGAGTAATTTACGAGATATACCCTCTGTACATTAGCGCTAGTACTAAGCTATTCGGTAGGTAGTGGCTATCTTGACCAATGCTGACCATCGCTTAAAATGCTTCTGAAGGGGTATTTGGCTGGATGTCATGGTGGAAATTACCTCGGGTGCATTTTACTCTGAACCATCACTTTAAGAGGTTTGCTAATATTTTCAATGGATTCTTGTTCAGAGTGACCCTGACTATTATTATAGCAAATATCAAGTAATTTTACTGTATGTTTTTATAATACATTCAATTCAAAATCACTCCCACTTTCAAAGTGCAACAAGGCGAATTAATAATTTCCTGATTTTCAAAAATTACTTGCAATTATTCCTTAAGAGGTTTGCTAATACTTTCAATGGATTCTTGTTCAGAGTGTCCCTGAATGTTATTGTAGAAAATATAAAGACATTCTACTGCATAGTTTTATAATAAATTCAATTCAAATTCACTCCCACTGTCAAAGTGCATCAAGGTGAATGATTAATTACCTGATTTTCAAAAATTACTAAAATTATTCCTTAAAGTGATAGTTCAGAGTAAAATGCACCCGAGGTAATTTCCACCATGACATCCAGCCAAATACCCCTTCGGAACCATTTTTAGTGATGGTCAGCATTGGTCAAGATCGCCGCTATCAGCCGAATGGCTTAGTACTAGCGCTACATAAAACCCCACTAATAATGCATGGAATGTTACCAAACTTCTGCAGTAGTATACATTGGGTCTGTACTCACAAAATGAGGCATTTTAAAGTTTGTAAGTACACCAGGAGTTTATTTAAAAGAACACTTGCCTGATGGCTTCTATCCTCGGCTGCTATGCTACCGCAGCGTAGACGCCACTTCCGTGTTTACCCAGCCGATGCCGTGACGCGAGTTTCACGTGAGAGTATGAAAAAGTTTCGCTGAGTTTTTATAAATGCTTCTATTATGAGGTCAACACATTTTTATAAATTCTTGTTTTATCAGGTTAACAAGTGTTGACAAGTGTTGACCTCATAATACAAGCATTTATAAACATTTAGCGAAACGTTTTCATACTCTTGTGTGAAAGTCACGGCATCGACGGGGTAAACACGGAAGTGGCGTCTACCCTGCGGTAGCATAGCAGCCGAGGATAGAAGCTATCGGACAAGTGTTCTTTTAAATAAACTCCTGGTGTACTTACAAACTTTCAAATACCTCGTTTTGTGAGTACAGACCCTATATGTACGACTGCAGAAGTTTGGTAACATTCCATGCATTATTAGTGGGGTAATTTACGAGATATACCCTCTGTACATTAGCGCTAGTACTAAGCTATTCGGTAGGTAGTGGCTATCTTGACCAATGCTGACCATCGCTTAAAATGCTTCTGAAGGGGTATTTGGCTGGATGTCATGGTGGAAATTACCTCGGGTGCATTTTACTCTGAACCATCACTTTAAGAGGTTTGCTAATATTTTCAATGGATTCTTGTTCAGAGTGACCCTGACTATTATTATAGCAAATATCAAGTAATTTTACTGTATGTTTTTATAATACATTCAATTCAAAATCACTCCCACTTTCAAAGTGCAACAAGGCGAATTAATAATTTCCTGATTTTCAAAAATTACTTGCAATTATTCCTTAAGAGGTTTGCTAATACTTTCAATGGATTCTTGTTCAGAGTGTCCCTGAATGTTATTGTAGAAAATATAAAGACATTCTATTGCATAGTTTTATAATACATTCAATTCAAATTCACTCCCGCTGTCAAAGTGCATCAAGGTGAATGATTAATTTCCTGATTTTCAAAAATCACTAAAATTATTCCTTAAAGTGATAGTTCAGAGTAAAATGCACCCGAGGTAATTTCTACCATGACATCCAGCCAAATACCCCTTCGGAACCATTTTTAGTGATGGTCAGCATTGGTCAAGATCGCCGCTATCAGCCGAATGGCTTAGTACTAGCGCTACATAAAACCCCACTAAAATGCATGGAATGTTACCAAACTTCTGCAGTAGTACACATTGGGTCTGTACTCACAAAATGAGGCATTTTAAAGTTTGTAAGTACACCAGGAGTTTATTTAAAAGAACACTTGCCTGATGGCTTCTATCCTCGGCTGCTATGCTACCGCAGCGTAGACGCCACTTCCGTGTTTACCCAGCCGATGCCGTGACGCGAGTTTCACGTGAGAGTATGAAAAAGTTTCGCTGAGTTTTTATAAATGCTTCTATTATGAGGTCAACACATTTTTATAAATGCTTGTTTTATCAGGTTAACAAGTGTTGACAAGTGTTGACCTCATAATACAAGCATTTATAAACATTTAGCGAAACGTTTTCATACTCTTGTGTGAAAGTCACGGCATCGACGGGGTAAACACGGAAGTGGCGTCTACCCTGCGGTAGCATAGCAGCCGAGGATAGAAGCTATCGGACAAGTGTTCTTTTAAATAAACTCCTGGTGTACTTACAAACTTTCAAATACCTCGTTTTGTGAGTACAGACCCTATATGTACGACTGCAGAAGTTTGGTAACATTCCATGCATTATTAGTGGGGTAATTTACGAGATATACCCTCTGTACCATAGCGCTAGTACTAAGCTATTCGGTAGGTAGTGGCTATCTTGACCAATGCTGACCATCGCTTAAAATGCTTCTGAAGGGGTATTTGGCTGGATGTCATGGTGGAAATTACCTCGGGTGCATTTTACTCTGAACCATCACTTTAAGAGGTTTGCTAATATTTTCAATGGATTCTTGTTCAGAGTGACCCTGACTATTATTATAGCAAATATCAAGTAATTTTACTGTATGTTTTTATAATACATTCAATTCAAAATCACTCCCACTTTCAAAGTGCAACAAGGCGAATTAATAATTTCCTGATTTTCAAAAATTACTTGCAATTATTCCTTAAGAGGTTTGCTAATACTTTCAATGGATTCTTGTTCAGAGTGTCCCTGAATGTTATTGTAGAAAATATAAAGACATTCTACTGCATAGTTTTATAATAAATTCAATTCAAATTCACTCCCACTGTCAAAGTGCATCAAGGTGAATGATTAATTTCCTGATTTTCAAAAATTACTTAAAATTATTCCTTAAAGTGATAGTTCAGAGTAAAATGCACCCGAGGTAATTTCTACCATGACATCCAGCCAAATACCCCTTCGGAACCATTTTTAGTGATGGTCAGCATTGGTCAAGATCGCCGCTATCAGTCGAATGGCTTAGTACTAGCGCTACATAAAACCCCACTAAAAATGCATAGAATGTTACCAAACTTCTGCAGTAGTACACATTGGGTCTGTACCCACAAAATGAGGCATTTTAAAGTTTGTAAGTACACCAGGAGTTTATTTAAAAGAACACTTGCCTGATGGCTTCTATCCTCGGCTGCTATGCTACCGCAGCGTAGACGCCACTTCCGTGTTTACCCAGCCGATGCCGTGACGCGAGTTTCACGTGAGAGTATGAAAAAGTTTCGCTGAGTTTTTATAAATGCTTCTATTATCAGGTCAACACATTTTTATAAATGCTTGTTTTATCAGGTTAACAAGTGTTGACAAGTGTTGACCTCATAATACAAGCATTTATAAACATTTAGCGAAACGTTTTCATACTCTTGTGTGAAAGTCACGGCATCGACGGGGTAAACACGGAAGTGGCGTCTACCCTGCGGTAGCATAGCAGCCGAGGATAGAAGCTATCGGACAAGTGTTCTTTTAAATAAACTCCTGGTGTACTTACAAACTTTCAAATACCTCGTTTTGTGAGTACAGACCCTATATGTACGACTGCAGAAGTTTGGTAACATTCCATGCATTATTAGTGGGGTAATTTACGAGATATACCCTCTGTACATAGCGCTAGTACTAAGCTATTCGGTAGGTAGTGGCTATCTTGACCAATGCTGAACATCGCTAAAAATGCTTCTGAAGGGGTATTTGGCTGGATGTCATGGTGGAAATTACCTCGGGTGCATTTTACTCTGAACCATCACTTTAAGAGGTTTGCTAATATTTTCAATGGATTCTTGTTCAGAGTGACCCTGACTATTATTATAGCAAATATCAAGTAATTTTACTGTATGTTTTTATAATACATTCAATTCAAAATCACTCCCACTTTCAAAGTGCAACAAGGCGAATTAATAATTTCCTGATTTTCAAAAATTACTTGCAATTATTCCTTAAGAGGTTTGCTAATACTTTCAATGGATTCTTGTTCAGAGTGTCCCTGAATGTTATTGTAGAAAATATAAAGACATTCTACTGCATAGTTTTATAATAAATTCAATTCAAATTCACTCCCACTGTCAAAGTGCATCAAGGTGAATGATTAATTTCCTGATTTTCAAAAATTACTAAAATTATTCCTTAAAGTGATAGTTCAGAGTAAAATGCACCCGAGGTAATTTCCACCATGACATCCAGCCAAATACCCCTTCGGAACCATTTTTAGTGATGGTCAGCATTGGTCAAGATCGCCGCTATCAGCCGAATGGCTTAGTACTAGCGCTACATAAAACCCCACTAATAATGCATGGAATGTTACCAAACTTCTGCAGTAGTACACATTGGGTCTGTACTCACAAAATGAGGCATTTTAAAGTTTGTAAGTACACCAGGAGTTTATTTAAAAGAACACTTGCCTGATGGCTTCTATCCTCGGCTGCTATGCTACCGCAGCGTAGACGCCACTTCCGTGTTTACCCAGCCGATGCCGTGACGCGAGTTTCACGTGAGAGTATGAAAAAGTTTCGCTGAGTTTTTATAAATGCTTCTATTGTCAGGTCAACACATTTTTATAAATTCTTGTTTTATCAGGTTAACAAGTGTTGACAAGTGTTGACCTCATAATACAAGCATTTATAAACATTTAGCGAAACGTTTTCATACTCTTGTGTGAAAGTCACGGCATCGACGGGGTAAACACGGAAGTGGCGTCTACCCTGCGGTAGCATAGCAGCCGAGGATAGAAGCTATCGGACAAGTGTTCTTTTAAATAAACTCCTGGTGTACTTACAAACTTTCAAATACCTCGTTTTGTGAGTACAGACCCTATATGTACGACTGCAGAAGTTTGGTAACATTCCATGCATTATTAGTGGGGTAATTTACGAGATATACCCTCTGTACATTAGCGCTAGTACTAAGCTATTCGGTAGGTAGTGGCTTTCTTGACCAATGCTGACCATTGCTAAAAATGCTTCTGAAGGGGTATTTGGCTGGATGTCATGGTGGAAATTACCTCGGGTGCATTTTACTCTGAACCATCACTTTAAGAGGTTTGCTAATATTTTCAATGGATTCTTTTTCAGAGTGACCCTGACTATCATTATAGCAAATATCAAGTAATTTTACTGTATGTTTTTATAATACATTCAATTCAAAATCACTCCCACTTTCAAAGTGCAACAAGGCGAATTAATAATTTCCTGATTTTCAAAAATTACTTGCAATTATTCCTTAAGAGGTTTGCTAATACTTTCAATGGATTCTTGTTCAGAGTGTCCCTGAATGTTATTGTAGAAAATATAAAGACATTCTACTGCATAGTTTTATAATAAATTCAATTCAAATTCACTCCCACTGTCAAAGTGCATCAAGGTGAATGATTAATTACCTGATTTTCAAAAATTACTAAAATTATTCCTTAAAGTGATAGTTCAGAGTAAAATGCACCCGAGGTAATTTCCACCATGACATCCAGCCAAATACCCCTTCGGAACCATTTTTAGTGATGGTCAGCATTGGTCAAGATCGCCGCTATCAGCCGAATGGCTTAGTACTAGCGCTACATAAAACCCCACTAATAATGCATGGAATGTTACCAAACTTCTGCAGTAGTATACATTGGGTCTGTACTCACAAAATGAGGCATTTTAAAGTTTGTAAGTACACCAGGAGTTTATTTAAAAGAACACTTGCCTGATGGCTTCTATCCTCGGCTGCTATGCTACCGCAGCGTAGACGCCACTTCCGTGTTTACCCAGCCGATGCCGTGACGCGAGTTTCACGTGAGAGTATGAAAAAGTTTCGCTGAGTTTTTATAAATGCTTCTATTATCAGGTCAACACATTTTTATAAATGCTTGTTTTATCAGGTTAACAAGTGTTGACCTCATAATACAAGCTTTTATAAACATTTAGCGAAACGTTTTCATACTCTTGTGTGAAAGTCACGGCATCGACGGGGTAAACACGGAAGTGGCGTCTACCCTGCGGTAGCATAGCAGCCGAGGATACAAGCTATCGGGCAAGTGTTCTTTTAAATAAACTCCTGGTGTACTTACAAACTTTCAAATACCTCGTTTTGTGAGTACAGACCCTATGTGTACGACTGCAGAAGTTTGGTAACATTCCATGCATTATTAGTGGGGTAATTTACGAGATATACCCTCTGTACCATAGCGCTAGAACTAAGCTATTGGGTAGGTAGTGGCTATCTTGACCAATGCTGACCATCGCTTAAAATGCTTCTGAAGGGGTATTTGGCTGGATGTCATGGTGGAAATTACCTCGGGTGCATTTTACTCTGAACCATCACTTTAAGAGGTTTGCTAATATTTTCAATGGATTCTTGTTCAGAGTGACCCTGACTATTATTATAGCAAATATCAAGTAATTTTACTGTATGTTTTTATAATACATTCAATTCAAAATCACTCCCACTTTCAAAGTGCAACAAGGCGAATTAATAATTTCCTGATTTTCAAAAATTACTTGCAATTATTCCTTAAGAGGTTTGCTAATACTTTCAATGGATTCTTGTTCAGAGTGTCCCTGAATGTTATTGTAGAAAATATAAAGACATTCTACTGCATAGTTTTATAATAAATTCAATTCAAATTCACTCCCACTGTCAAAGTGCATCAAGGTGAATGATTAATTACCTGATTTTCAAAAATTACTAAAATTATTCCTTAAAGTGATAGTTGAGAGTAAAATGCACCCGAGGTAATTTCCACCATGACATCCAGCCAAATACCCCTTCGGAACCATTTTTAGTGATGGTCAGCATTGGTCAAGATCGCCGCTATCAGCCGAATGGCTTAGTACTAGCGCTACATAAAACCCCACTAATAATGCATGGAATGTTACCAAACTTCTGCAGTAGTACACCTTGGGTCTGTACTCACAAAACGAGGCATTTTAAAGTTTGTAAGTACACCAGGAGTTTATTTAAAACACTTGCCTGATGGCTTCTATTTTCGGCTGCTATGCTACCGCAGTGTAGACGCCACTTCCGTGTTTACCCAGCCGATGCCGTGACGCGAGTTTCACGTGAGAGTATGAAAAAGTTTCGCTGAGTTTTTATAAATGCTTCTATTATGAGGTCAACACATTTTTATAAATTCTTGTTTTATCAGGTTAACAAGTGTTGACAAGTGTTGACCTCATAATACAAGCATTTATAAACATTTAGCGAAACGTTTTCATACTCTTGTGTGAAAGTCACGGCATCGACGGGGTAAACATGGAAGTGGCGTCTACCCTGCGGTAGCATAGCAGCCGAGGATAGAAGCTATCGGACAAGTGTTCTTTTAAATAAACTCCTGGTGTACTTACAAACTTTCAAATACCTCGTTTTGTGAGTACAGACCCCATATGTACGACTGCAGAAGTTTGGTAACATCCATGCATTATTATCGGGGTAATTTACGAGATATACCCTCTGTACCATAGCGCTAGTACTAAGCTATTGGGTAGGTAGTGGCTATCTTGACCAATGCTGACCATCGCTTAAAATGCTTCTGAAGGGGTATTTGGCTGGATGTCATGGTGGAAATTACCTCGGGTGCATTTTACTCTGAACCATCACTTTAAGAGGTTTGCTAATATTTTCAATGCATTGTTGTTCAGAGTGACCCTGACTATTATTATAGCAAATATCAAGTAATTTTACTGTATGGTTTTATAATACATTCAATTCAAAATCACTCCCACTTTCAAAGTGCAACAAGGCGAATTAATAATTTCCTGATTTTCAAAAATTACTTGCAATTATTCCTTAAGAGGTTTGCTAATACTTTCAATGGATTCTTGTTCAGAGTGTCCCTGAATGTTATTGTAGAAAATATAAAGACATTCTACTGCATAGTTTTATAATAAATTCAATTCAAATTCACTCCCACTGTCAAAGTGCATCAAGGTGAATGATTATTTTCCTGATTTTCAAAAATTACTAAAATTATTCCTTAAAGTGATAGTTGAGAGTAAAATGCACCCGAGGTAATTTCCACCATGACATCCAGCCAAATACCCCTTCGGAAGCGTTTTTAGTGATGGTCAGCATTGGTCAAGATCGCCGCTATCAGCCGAATGGCTTAGTACTAGCGCTACATAAAACCCCACTAATAATGCATGGAATGTTACCAAACTTCTGCAGTAGTACACATTGGGTCTGTACTCACAAAACGAGGCATTTTAAAGTTTGTAAGTACACCAGGAGTTTATTTAAAAGAACACTTGCCTGATGGCTTCTATCTCGGCTGCTATGCTACCGCAGCGTAGACGCCACTTCCGTGTTTACCCAGCCGATCCACAATTGGATATATACTGTACAGTAAAATATGGGTAATTCCGTGTCATTTCATCAAATGCCTCCCACCTGACCATCTCAGAATGTCCTGTAAAAAATCTTGTACAAAGATACACTTGTTAATAGGAAAAATCCTAAATTTTAGTTCTCTACCGTCTTCTCATGAAACATCATTGAATGAAGGGTAGTTTAGTTGGTTTTTACTCTGAAAAGCCATCTTTAAACAGCAATATCTGGAAAACTATCTAACCTATGGCCTTCAAAATTTCTACACCCTAAAATATGTGACCAATGGTTACTTAAAAAAATTATTGCAACAAAGTAAAAGTAAAAGTAAAAATTAACTAAATTTAAAAAAAAAAAAAAAGTTAAATAATAAAATAATAATAATAAATTAAAATGACTTGGATTTAGTAATAGCACGCCAAATTATGAGTTGTATTAGCCCAAAAACATTTAGTAAATCCAAATAAATTTCAGAAGGAAAATTGATTTATATTTACTAATTATCTGAGCAAAAATAATTTATATTTATTAAATATCTGGGTGAAATTGATTAATATTTAATAATTATCTGTGTGAAATTGATTAATATTTAATAATTATTTGGGTGAAATTGATTTATGTTTACTAAGTATCTGCCAAAAAATTATTAAGATTCACTAAATAAAATAAATTGTATCAACTCATATTTTAGCACATTGTTACTTTAAATCTATTCAACAATATTGATTGTGACTTTGTTGCCATAATTTTTCTGTCTGATCCACTCAATATCATGCCTTCTTAGTGCCACAGTTTACTTAAATTGGGTCACAGATCATCATGTTTAAAAAGTACAGCTGGTAAACATGTTTTTGTGCAACTTTGTCCTAACATGTTTATCCAACATTTTTCACGTGCAAAATGCCAAAATACAACAATAAAATGAAGGAAACAATGACATATACCATAAGAGGACAATAGGGATATAATTATACTGGCAATCTATTTGTCACTCGTTTTGATAAAGTTTCAATCATTTAATTGTGTTTAATCTTTGCTAGACCATCGGCTTAAATTGTCCACAATTATTTTTTACCTGACAAATTTAGCTACATCAGACTACTTATGAAGTTGTGTCATGTTCGCTTGGAATGATGAAAAGGCCCCGTACAAATTTACCAAAACTGCACAATGACCTATGACCTCTGCCCATCACTTGCAGTCATTACTGGCATAGATGACTTTTTAGGATCTAGGTCTATCGTGTTAGTGAATTTAAATACGGACAATGTTTTCAGACTTCCATTTGCCTTACTTCCTAATACTTGCTAAAATGGTACAGTAACACTGGTAACAGTCACATTATTAATTTGTGCAAATTCAAATTCCTCAAATTGCATCCCTGGTGTACACAGTGGAATCACAAGAACAGCTTTTTTTTCAACAAACACCTGCAGCACTGAATCTCAAGCAACCCCCCCCCCCCCCCCCCGACCCCCCAAAAAAAGCATGTCCTTTCCTTTTTATAAATTTAAATTCCTCACATTCAAAGGTGTACCTGAGCTCCTTGAGATAGGCCAGATTCAGTGCATATGCCAACCTAACGAGCATGTAGCAAGCACGTGGAAAGGTACCCAGAGCTGTCATAACTGTGATGCCCTCTACCACGATACCAATGTCGTCAGGACCCTCTGACGTATTAGTCTTGATGTAGATTTTCATACTCTGCTTAGCAAGGTCCTGCAACTCACCGTCTTCATCAGAATCCTGAAATAGTAAGAACATTGTATATTTCAGACTGTGCAGCCAAAGGAGAAGGTCCTAATTGAACATCTCCCAAATTGCTTCCAACCCTTTGGACAAGAAAACCTGGGGCAGTCATAGCCTTGACACGTAATGCACCACATTTACAACAGTATTTAGAAAAATCTGCGTATTTTCATGCCAGGTAAGTTTAAAAGGATCCAATCAGCTCACCAACAAATCAAAACAATTCACTGATATCAAGATGATGGTCTGTCACAGATGTAAATATTTGTAAATTACATTTTTGAAATGAAATCAATCCATTGCTACATAGATTCATTTTTTCTTTGCGCTTGTGTATTGATGAATATCTTATTTGACATTCACTTACACAGGCTGGTCACCTGTTACCAACTTATCCAAGTCACTGTGCGTTACTATGTTTGTCATTTTCCTTAATAAAACGCCCAATTTGTGAGACTTGAGAGTCCTGCATAACGTTAAATTACTTCTTATTTATTTACAGGCCAGGCCAATATGGCGTGAGACATGGGATCAGCCAACCACAAAACACATTAACAGACTTAAATGAAAATATCTACAAATTAAAAAACAAAGTATGAGGAAATAGCGCACTTTGTTTCAAAATGTAACGACACAAAACAGACTGATTATTCTTTCAAAATGTATGAAAGCTGAGAAGTATACTGCTGTTAACAGCATTTTACTGTTACTTCAGTAAAAAATGTTACTTGAGTACAATTTAGGCTAACTTTACTTGAGAACACGGAATGCAGTAAAAGTGGTAATTACTCACCTCCGAGAAATAATTTTGTTCCTACATTTCTCTGCGGTTGCTGCTTGCTTGCCAGCTTGTTAAGGTGGGGGAGGGGTGGCGGTGGCCAGGAAAATATGTAAAAGTAGCTGGTATCTCAATAGGGCATGATATAAGTATAACGTTATACTTGGGAAAGTCACATGGAATTGTGACATTGAACTGACCACTTGTTCAGTCCTTGCTTTTAGTCCAGACAACAAAGACTGAGTTCAATTCACTAGCGTTATATAGTTAGCTTAATTTCGACTTAAAGGGATAGTTTGGAATTTTGGACATAAGACCTATTTTTTCAAGTGAGCCAGTGTGTTCGAGACGTCTGGAGACGTTTTAGAGAAATTTCATTCAGTTCTTCTAGTTGCCGAGTTCGCTTATGCTATAGCTAGCGCAAGTCAATGATTCTTAGCTAGACAGGCATTAAAAACAGTCTTGCCCACTCCACAGTGCACCCGAGGCAAATCAAATAAAACACTAGACTGTTGATGTACATATCTGTGTTGATAGAATAATATTTGAAACAAAACTAACCTTGCATCGCATGAATCATCCATTTTTTGAGGAATTAGTTTCTCAGCAGCGGCGGAACTTTACTTTGCTCCATCGGACTCAAAACTCTAAGACGCGCCGCCCGGAATACTGCCCGTAAATAGGCAATCGAACCAGGCCAAACTGTCGGCACTTATACCCCCAAGGCTGTCTGAAAAGCCCTCAGAGCTCACTCAAACACCGGGCAGACCACAGCCATGCGAATCCACAATTACACACTGCGAACCCGGACCACTGCTCTGTCCGGAGAACCGTAAACCCTCGGACACATTGCGGGGATTCCCTCCGGTAAATAGACACATGAACACCGATGAATAGTCGGGCCTCGTGCCCTCACAGCTGGGTGAAAAGCCCTTGGGCCACAGACCAACACCGGGCAGCGGGCGGCTCCGCGAAGCCCGGAGCAACGTTAATGGTCGGACTTTGATTGCAAGGTTTGTGCGATCGGGGGACAGAGACCGCATCTTTCGTGCATCCCAAGAGAAAGGCAAAATTCGGTGGGAAGGAAAACGAGTCATGATCTTCCCGGACTTTTCCAGGGGAACCGTAACCAAACGCGATGCCTTCAGGGAGTGAAAAAAGATGCTTCACCAACGCGGGGTGAAGTTTGCTCTGCAGTACCCAGCCACGCTCAGAATCGACACCAGAGAGGGACCGCGCCGCTTTGTGAACCCGACGACAGCCATGGATTTCATCAGGAACGAGCTACACTCATCATCCGGAGCCGCTGACTGATCATTCATTTCTGTACGGACGTGGCTTTTTTTTTTTTTTTGTTTCCAACGTGAAGAAAGGACAACTTTTGTTAAAGGGGTATGATCAAACTTTTTCTTTTATTAACTTTCTCTTCTCCTGCCCACACACCTTACGCTCATAGGCTGATTAGCTGACAACAAGGTAAAAATTCAGTCACACGTTAAAGGTGCCGCAGTTTTCATAAAGACACTGCTGATGGGCTTGGTTGGTCAGAGTTACTTTACCGACAGATCACGGACCTGAAGGGTTTTAAGATGCGCCATGTTCAGAGTTTTGCGCAGTTTTTATTTTGTAGTGTAAGAGTTATGTTCATTTTATTTTGTTCTTACAGAGGTCACCCAAGGAATATCACAGTCCTGGTACCAGTGACATATTTGTCATACTACTATGTCTACGGCTAATAGTAGCTTGCGCCTAGCCACATGGAATGTGAACGGTCTGGGGAACCCCAAAAAGAGGAATAAGATACTTCACAGTCTGAAATCAGTCAGATATGATATTGTGTTTCTACAGGAGTGCCACTTGTCTCTGAAAGATGCAAATAAATTGTGTAAAGGATGGGTGGGGAAGGTTTTTTGTAGTGCTGGCACTAGTCAAAGTTGAGGTGTCATAACGATAGTAAATAAACATTTACAATTTAAATGCTTAAAAGAAATTAAGGACATAGAGGGGGGATACTTATTATCCTGGCTGATGTACAGGGGAGAACACTGATATTAGCAAACACCTACGCCCCTAATAATGATGCTCCTGGATTCTTTACCAATCTGGAATGTAAATTGATGGATATGGGCAGCTACCCAATCATATGGGCAGGGGACATGAACATGGTAGTGGACGCAGTCCTTGACAGGAGTAGCCCCAGTAAAGCTAAGCCACCTAAGTCGCTTAGTGTAGTTAAGAAATTGCGCTCTGCCCTGGGTCTTGTGGATGTATGGCGGCTGTTTAACCCTGCAGGAAGGGATTACACATTTTTCTCAGCAATGCACAGCGTGTTCACAAGGGTTGACTATTTCTTTGTTTCTAAAGAAATGCTTCCATTTACATTATCGTGCACTATTGGGAGCATATTAGTAACCGACCATGCTATGGTCTCGCTTAATTTGGTTCCTGCTCACAATGTAAAAAAATCTACTAGATGGAGATTCAACTCTTCTCTCCTGCAAAAGGATGCCTTCAAAGCAATGTTAAAAACTAAAATTGACCTTTTTATTGAAACAAATGTTCCCTCCTCCCCGTCAACAGGCACAACCTGGGAAGCCTTCAAAGCATTCATAAGGGGCCATGTAATTCAATTTTCATCCCATAAGAAGAGACAGAATATGAGAGCAATGGGCGATCTGGAGAAAAAAGTGGAAGAGGCTGAGCAACAATTGAAGCAGAACTTTTCCCCACAGAAATTGAGAGCGCTCACAAAACTGAAATATGAGTATAATCTCATACTTTCACAAAAGGTGGAATTTGGACTCTTTAGAGTCAGGCAAAAATATTTTGAATCTGGGGATAAGGCAGGGAGGCTACTAGCATGTTATATTAAGCAACAAGAGGCCATGGCCACAATAACCGCTGTTCAGTCAGAGGGAGGAGCTCTCCTGACAAAGTCAGCTGATATAAATGAAACATTTAAAAAATTCTACATGAAACTGTATACATCATCAGCTTCCGATACACAAGATGAAATTATCAATTTCTTGGAGGGCCTACACTGAATCCTGATCAGCGAGATGGTCTGGATGCCCCAATTACAGCCAGTGAAATATTGGAGGTCATTAGGACTTTAAAAGTAGGCAAAGCACCAGGACCTGATGGTCCACCACTGAATTTTTCAAATGTTTTCCGGAGGAGGTCACTCCACTATTGCTGCAAATGTATAATGAAGCCTTTAGCCTGGGAACACTGCCCCCTACCTTGTGTCAGGCCCTGATAACCCTTATACTGAAAAAAGGCAAGGAACCTACAGACTGTAAAAGCTATCAGCCGATCTCTCTGATATCACTCGATGTCAAAATACTTTCTAAAATCCTTATATTTAGAATATAATAGAGTAATTTCCACCCTAATACAACCTGACCAAGTAGGATTTATTTGCAATAGATTCGCCTCTGACAATATTCGGCGTTTGATAAATGTAATGTGGACAGTAAGAAACAATAACTCACCAATAGCAGCTGTTTCCCTTTCACAATGAAAAAGCTTTCGATTGTGTGGAATGGCACTATCTTTTCAGATGCTGGAGACTTTGGGCTTTGGACAGACATTTCTGAAGTGGGTGAAACTATTATACAATGCACCTCAGGCTGCTGTTCAAACTAATGGAGTGGCCTCCTCTTATTTTAGACTAGGCCGTGGGACCCAGCAGGGTTCACCGCTTTCCCCTCTATTATTCTGCCTAGCAATAGAACCCCTAGCTGCGGCAATTCGTAAGGACCCTGATATTCCTGGTATTACGATTGGAGGCTATACACATAAACGTTTGCTTTATGCTGATGACACTCTAGTCTTCATCACAAACCCAGACAAATCTGTTCCTGCTCTACTCCAAATTATAAAGTCATTCTCAAGCTTTTCTGGCTATCGGGTGAATTGGACAAAGTCGGAGGCCCTCCCACTGACTTCATATTGCCCTAAATCATTATTTCAAGTCGGCTCTTTCCAGTGGCCTCTCAAGGGAATTAATTATTTAGGAATACTTATTCCCAGACAACTTAGTGATATAGTGAAATGTAATTTGGACCCGCTTCTAGAAAAAATCAACACAGATATACAAAGGTGGTCTCCGCTTTATCTCTCTCTGTGGGGCAAGGTTAATATTATCAAGATGAACTGCGCTCCCAAAATAAATTATATTCTTCAGTCTCTTCCCCTGGATATCCCTACCAAGTACTTTAAACAATTTGATGTACTTTGTAAAAAGTTTTTTTGGAATGGCAAAAAGCCTAGAATGAATCTGAGAAAACTACAAAAACCGATAGCAAAAGGTGGTTTGGGTCTCCCAAATATGCTGTTTTATTACTATGCCTTTAGCTTAAGACACCTGGCACATTGGGCGCTTCCCCCAGAAAGAGCTCCTCCATGGTACTCAATAGAACAGTCAATCTGCACATCGTTTCCCCATTGTTGTTCTTGACTGCCAGAATGCCACCAAATGCTCGATCTCATCCCATCATAACACATTTACAGGAAGTCTGGAGGAAGGTAGCCCGTATTATTAAAATAAACCCGTATTTAACTATGTCTTCTTGGATTTGGGACAATCCTAAACTTCTAATTGGCAAATCTTCAGTAATTTGGAAAGAGTGGGTGAATAAAGGGATTCTTACTCTGAGTCATTTATATGAAGAAGGGATACTTAAGTCCTTTGGCAACCTGGTTGAGCAGTTCGATCTGGCTAATAATCAATTTTGGAGGTACCTCCAATTAAGACATCTTCTGGTTAGCATCTTTGGCTCACCACAAGCCTCTCCCCAGGGCCTGGACCTTCTAAATTCAGTTTTACGCATTGCAGAGGCAGGGCATGGGGCTTCCCAATTTTATTCTATGCTTATAAACACTTCTGGCCATAATATCACCACAGCTCTAAAAGCAACGTGGGAAAAAGATTTGGGCATCTCTATTGAAGAACAGGACTGGGACAAAATTATTGGTATTACTAAACATGTCTCCAGAGATATCAGAATAAGACTAATACAGTTCAAAATTCTCCACCGATATTACTGGTACCCTAGCAGGTTATTTAGACTAGGGCTGAAAGACTCCTCTGATTGCTGGAGATGTAATGGGCTGTTAGGGGACCTAGTTCATGCACTGTGGTTATGCCCAAAGGTACAGGCTTTTTGGACCAGGATCCATAAGTATATCTCAGAAATAGCGGGGACAGACTACAAACTCTGTCCTGAGCTCTACATACTAGGGAACCCTAAAGTTATCAATCACATGGTAAAACCTTTAGCTAACTGGGTCCAGACAAGCATCATGATTGGCAAACAGATAATAATGAGAAAGTGGAAAGATGCTGTAGGTCCATTATTCCAGGAATGGGTCTCAGAACTGGGTAAGGTCGCAGCATTTGAGAAAATATCATACAGTCTGTTGAATGAGGTAGAGAAGTACAATGAAAAATGGGGAAAGTTTCTGCAATTTCATTCATTACATGCAATCTAATGGACTAATTCCCAGACTCCTTTTCTACCCTGCTGTCGTTAAGTTATATTCCATCTATCTGTGTCAACCTCTGTCTCAACAAATGATCTGTACTTGTGACGTATGTGTGTATATATGTGAGTGCACACACAGGTGTGTGTGTGTGTGTGTGTGTGTGTATGTATATTATTATTTTTTTAATCTATTTTTCTTTTAAACCTGTCACATTTTTGGTTTCACTATATAGGTAGGATGAAGGTGGTGAGGGCGCTTCAGAAGTAATCATACATATAATATTCTATTATTTAATGATCGTGATTCCTCATGTGACAATGGTACAGTGGACACTGGACATACTTCTATGCTGAAGTCTTACTTCAGATACACCAACGCTGACTTGGGCCTCTTGTTTTGTTTTGTTGTTGTTGTTGCTGTTGCTGCTGGGTCATCTGGCAGCCTCTTCAATTTGCTTTATACTTGGAAGCCATTTTTTATTTGTATTGTATAACAAAATAATAAAAAATATAAGTCTAAAAAATGTGTCCAGACGTCTCGAACACACCGGCTCACTTGGAAAATAGGTCTTATGTCCAAAATTCTGAACTATCCCTTTAAAGTGCAGTAAAGCTGGCATCTTTAGTAGTGATGTTCAACTGTTCAACTGCTAATAATTATAAATTGTTCCTAAACTAACAATAATTAAACAGGTCTCACCTTTGGGAAAATGGCAGTCCTGGAACGTTGATGTTCATGTGGCGCAAATGCCTTGGGCGGAGGCGAAGCTGTTCCATCCATCCATTGTCTTCCACTTATCCGGGGCCGGGTCGTGGAGGCAGCTGCCTGAGCAGGGACGCCCAGACTTCTCTCTCCCCGGACACTTCCCCTAGCTCCTCCGGGAGGACCCCAAGACGTTCCCAGGCCAACCGGGTGACACAGTCACTCCAGCGTGTCCTGGGTCTTCCTCGGGGTCTCCTCCCGGTGGGGCATGCCTGGAACACCTCCCGAGGGAGGCGTCCAGGGGGCATCCTGTGCAAATGCCTGAGCCACCTAAACTGGCTCCTCTCGATGTGGAGGAGCAGCGGCTCTACTCTGAGCTCCTCCCGCGTGACGGAGCTCCTCACCCTATCTCTAAGGGAGCGCCCCGCCACCCTGCGGAGGAAGCTCATTTCGGCCGCCTGTATCCAGGATCTTATTCTTTCGGTCATGACCCAAAGTTCATGACCATAGGTGAGGGTAGGAACGTAGATTGACTGGTAAATCGAGAGCTTCGCCTTTCGGCTCAGCTCTCTCTTTACCACGACGGGCCGATACAGCGACCGCATTACTGCGGCCGCTGCACCAATCCGCAACCAATCCTTCCCTCACTCGTGAACAAGACCCCAAGATACTTAAACTCCTCCACTTGAGGCAGGAACTCTCCCCTGACCTGGAGGGAGCAAGCCACCTTTTTCCGGTCGAGAACCATGGCCTCAGATTTGGAGGTGCTGATCCTCATCCCAGCTGCTTCACACTCGGCTGCAAACTGCCCCAGGACATGTTGGAGGTCCTGGCTCGAAGGAGCCAGCAAGACCACATCATCTGCAAAGAGCAGGGATGAAATCCAGTGGCTCCCGAACCAGATCCCCTCCGGCCCACGGCTGCGCCTAGAAATCCTGTCCATAAAAATAATGAACAGAACCGGTGACAAAGGGCAGCCTTGCCGGAGTCCAACATGCACCTGGAACAGGTCTGACTTACTGCCGGCAATGCGAACCAAGCTCCTGCTCTGGTCGTACAGGGACCGAACAGCCCTTAGCAGAGGGTCCCCGACCCCGTACTCCCGATGTACCTCCCACAGAATGCCACGAGGGACATGGTCGAATGCCTTCTCCAGGTCCACAAAACACATGTGGACTGATTGGGCAAACTCCCATGAACCCTCGAGCACCCTGCAGAGGGTATGGAGCTGGTCCAGTGTTCCACGGCCAGGACGAAAACCGCATTTTTCCTCCTGAATCTGAGGTTTGACTATCGGCCGAATTCTCCTCTCCAGTACCCTGGAATAGACTTTCCCAGGGAGGCTGAGGAGTGTGATCCCCCGATAGTTGGAACACACCCTCCGGTCCCCCTTTTTGAATAGAGGGACCACGACCCTGGTCTGCCAGTCCAGAGGCACTTTCCCCGACTGCCAAGCGATGTTGCAGAGACGTGTCAACCAAGACAGCCCCACAACATCCACAGACTTGAGGTACTCAGGACGGATCTCATCCACCCCCGGTGCCTTGACACCGGGGAGCTTCTTAACTACCTCGGTGACTTTGGCCTGGGTGATGGGTGGATGAACCTCCGAGTCTCCAGCCTCTGCTTCCTCTATGGAAGACGTGTCAGTGGGATTGAGGAGATCCTCGAAGTATTCCTTCCACCACCCGACGATATCCCCAGTCGAAGTCAACAGCTCCCCATCTCCACCGTGAACGTTGTTGGTGGAGGGCTGCTTCCCCTTCCTGAGGCGCAAGATGGTTTGCCCGAATTTCCTCGAGGCCGACCGGTAGTCCTCCTCTATGGCCTCCCTGAACTCTTCCCAGACCCGAGCCTTTGCTTCAGCAACCGCCCGCGCTGCAGCACACTTGGCCTGCCGGTACCTGTCAGCTGCCTCAGGAGTCCCCCGGGCAAACCAGGTTCAGTAGGACTCCTTCTTCAGCTTGACAGCATCCCTTACTTCCGGTGTCCACCATCGGGTTCAGGGATTGCCACCACGACAGGCACCGGAGACCTTACGGCCACAGCTTCGAACAGCCGCATCCACAATGGAAGCGGAGAACAAGATCCATTTGGACTCAATGTCCCCAGCCTCCCTCGTGATCTGGTCAAAGCTCTCCCGGAGGTGGGAATCCTCCCCGACAGAGGGTTCCACCAGACACTCCCAGCAGACCCTCACAACACGTTTGGGTCTACCAAGTCTGTCCAGCTTCCTCCCCTGCCAGCGGATCCAACTCACCACCAGGTGGCGATCAGTTGACAGCTCAGCCCCTCTCTTCACCCGAGTGTCCAAGACATACAGCCGGAGGTCAGATGACACGACCACGAAGTTGATCATTGACCTCCGGCCTAGGGTGTCCTGGTGCCATGTGCACTAATGGACACCCTTATGCTTGAACATGGTGTCCGTTATGGACAAACCGTGACTAGCACAGAAGTCCAATAACAGAACACCACTCGGGTTTTGATCGGGGAGGCCGTTCCTCCCAATCATGCTCCTCCAGGTAACACTGAGCGTTGAAGTCCCCCAGTAAAACAATGGAGTCCCCGGTTGGAGCACCCTCCAGTACCCCTCCCAAGGACTCCAAAAAGGCCGGGTACTTTGCACTGCCGATTGGCCCATAGGCCGAAACAACAGTGAGAGACCTATCCCCGATCCGAAGGCGCAGGGAAACGACCCTCTCGTTTACTACGCAAGGGCGAAGCTGTTGAAAGTGCAAAATACTTTGGGCGGTAAAAGTGTAAAAGGTGATCAAAACCAATGACCTCCCAATGAGTAAAATGTATCAATTTTCTGCATCTTTTACTTTACTGATAAAATACAATTAAATTCTACTCAGTGATTTACAGCTGATTTTATTCAAACAAAACGGAGTAAAATGCAATTAATAAATAATTCACATTTGTTGAATTCAGCTCAATGTGATTCCAAAGTGCACAAAGTCTTTTTATTATGTAAAGGTTACTATTATTTATTTAGTAAATATTAATTAACCCCAATCACAGTTTTTACAGTGTACAGTGTAATTCTGTTACTAATAGCCTCCAGACATGGAATATCAGGGGTGTAGCTACATGATAACCTAGTATGGTAGGTACTTAAAATGAAGCTTGTCGAAATGAAGCAGCAAATTTGAAGAGTTGTTGAGCTCCTATTTTTACAGATAAAAGACTTCTATCACTTCTGCCTCTATCTCTGGTGTTAGCTTAAACATTCTACAAAATATGGTCTCTCTTAGATGATTAGTTTCACAGATATTAAGGCTCAAAAATGGAAGTTAACACATCTTTGCCCAACTTCAGGGCCATATTCCAAATGGTATCAGGTATCAGGTCCAAACTTACTTTTTTTAAAAGATCATAGTCTTGCTAAAATCATAAAAAAAAAAAATCGGGAGGGTGTTTTGCCTCAATTTGTCGCAGTGATTTTTTTAAAATCCTGATATTGGTGGGGTTTTTGTGGCCGTTTGTGGTACTGCATGTCCTAAAAGTCTACTAGTAAACATCACAGCAGGGCAATTCAATTGTGTTTTTTACCATTTACCAAAGACTTGCATGTGACTAAATGCTACTGATAAATAAATAAATAAAATTAATATATATATATATATAAAATAAATAATAAACTTATGATAGCATAATATTGAAGACTGTACATTTTGCCAAACTTTAAGTATATACATACACACAGATTACCCAACCAAATCAAATATTAATCTTAATTTGAGCATAAAGATTTTACATTACAGTACAAAAGTCTCCAAAGTTTGATATTGAATAACAGGTTGTCTCTATGCTCACTATGAGGGATCAAACATTTTTTCATCTTTTAGATCTAATTCCTTAGTCACATTCATTAATTTGGCAGTCACTTTACAAATTGTCTAATGTACATATCTACTCTGTTGTGCTCATCTTTTTTGATGGCATATGTGCGCCCAGTTTCTATAGAGGGAACATCAATCATTGCAATTCTATGCTGCAGTGGGACATTGCACATGTCTTCAAAGACAAACTGTCATTCAATATCAAACTTTGGAGACTTTTGTACTGTAATGTAAAATCTTTATGCTCAAATTAAGATTATTATTTGATTTGGTTGTGCAATATGTGTGCATGTATATATACTTAAAGTAAGACAAAATGTGCAGTCTTCAATATTATGCTATCATATGTTTGTTCATGGTTTAAGACATTAAAAGCTGCTTTCAGCATGTTCAACCCACATTCAAGGATTTATTGCCTCTGTAACTACAACTGTGCTACATTTTAATGTTTCCGTAAGGCTTAATTAATCAGAAGCATTTAGTCACATGTAAGTCTTTGGTAAATGGTAAAAAACACAATTGAATTGCCCTGTTTACTAGTAGACTATTAGGACATGCACTACCAAAAACGGCCACAAAAACCCCACCAATATCAGGATTTTAAAAAATCACAGTGACAAATTGAGGCAAAACACCCTCCTGATTTTTTAATATGATTTTAACAAGAATATGATATTTTAAAAGAAGGAAGTTTGGACCTGATACTTGTTGTCAGTTTTTTGGAATGTGGCTCTAAAGTTGGGCAAAGATGTGTTTACTTCCATATTTGAGCCTTAATATCTGTGAAACTAATCATCTAAGAGAGACCATATTTTGTAGAATGTTTAAGCTAACACCAGAGATAGAGGCAGAAGTGAAATAAGTCTTTTATCTGCAAAAATGGGAGCTCAGCCACTCTTTAAATTTGCTACTTCATCTCGACAAGACACTTTTTAAGTACCTACCATACTAGGTTATCATGGAGCAACACCCCTGATATTCCATGTCTGGAGGCTATTAGTAACAGATATACACTGTAGAAAATTTAAAGGCCACAGGTGAGATAGTTTTCCAGATATTGCTGTTTAAAAATGTTTTTTCAGAGTATGATGCCAAAAACCAACCAACTACCCTTCATTCAATGATGTATCAAGAGAAAACTGTTGACAGTAGAGACCTAATATTTTGTATTTGTCATATTAACAAGTTTGTCTTTGTACT
This sequence comes from Chelidonichthys spinosus, assembly GCA_029853015.1. NCBI lineage: Eukaryota > Metazoa > Chordata > Actinopteri > Perciformes > Triglidae > Chelidonichthys > Chelidonichthys spinosus. The sequence continues at coordinate 20,626,403 of CM056829.1, read as the reverse complement.
AGAATCTCGTTCAAGAAATTCTGTGATGGTCAGATGGGAAAGATTTTCAGAAATTTGATGAAATGACACGGAAAAATACTTAAAAATGCATACAAATATCCATTAATAAAAAAGAAATCACTGCATAAAAACAAAATGTGATACATAGGTAAAATAAAAATGCATGACAAAAAGAAAAAAATGCAAAAGAAAAAAGTTTAAAAGAATAACTACAAACATGCATTAAAAAATAATAATATAGTTTAAAATGAACTTACATAAAAAATGCTACTTCCCTGCTCTGCTCTGCTTCTCTGCTGAAAAAAGATGCATAAAATATACATAATGCAATTATGTAAACAAAAAAAGAAAAAAGAAACCTACTTAAAAACGAAAAATAATGCATGAAAAAAAAGAAAAAGATGCAAAAGAAAAAAAAAGGTTAAAAACGAAACAAAAATGCAAGAAAAAAAGTTAAAAAAAGAAGTACAAACATGCATAAAAGAAAAAATGCATCAGCAACATAATACAATACATGAGTTAAAAAAAAAACCGACCTAAAAAAAATTGACTCCTCTGCTTCTCTGCTGAAAAAAGAAGCATAATACAATACATATGTTAAAAAAGACCTACTGAAAAATACATACAAAAAATGCATTAACATATTGTATTAAGTATTTTTTCTTTTCTCAGCAGAGAAGCAGAGCAAAGGGGCAGCAGAGCAGAGGAGCAGCAGAGCAGAAGCAGAGAAGCAGAGGAGAATCATTTTTAATGTAGGGTTTTTTTTTTGCCAATGAATTGTATTGTTTTGTGATCCATTTTTTCATGCATTTTTTGTAGTTCTTTTTTTAACCTTTTTTCATTTAGCATTTTATTTCTTTTTTTCATGCATTTTGTAGTTTTTTTTAAACTTATTTCTTGTATTATGTTGTTATGCATTGTTTTCTTCTTTTTTAAAAAAAACTTAAAAATGCATGAAAAAAGGAAAGAATGCAAAAGAAAAAAAGGCTTAAAAAGAAACGCAAAAATGCACGAAAAAAAAGGTTAAAAAAAGAAATACAAACATGCATGAAAAAAGAAAAAATGCATCAGAAACAATACAATACATGGGTTAAAAAAAAACCTCCCTAAAAATATAACCCCTCTGCTTCTCTGCTGCTGCTCTGCTCTGCTTCTCTGCTGAAAGAAGATGGATAAAGCAGGGCTTGAAGACCTCCGGCCCGGTGCCGTAAATCTGGCGTAGCAATATTTTGGTGAAGTGTTTTTTGCAACATGATTTAAAAAAAAAAAACAAACTGTAACCAATTGTTTAAATTGATAGTTCCAACTACTAACGGTACTCAAGGTAACCAAGGAGTTCTAGCCAATCAGAGTAGAGTAGGGCGGGCCTTAAGTTTTCAGGCACCTAGAGATGGGATTTATGGCTCTTTGAAGAAAGCCGGATCTTGAAGCTGTTCTTTTCAAAGAGCTGTTCAAAAGACTGGCTCATTTATATTAATTCATTTTTAAGAAGCTTGTCTAGCGGTAACGCATTTTATCTGGGAAATAATCACTGGGAGGAATGATTTGGATGTGAATTGTTCATACTTAGACATCGGATATCTGAGTTTGATATATTTTTATATTATAATATTATTTTTAATGTTTTTAATGTCTGATCTGCATTCATTGTAAACATTCCACAAGGTGGTGCTATATCCCTCTGCTTTGACAGTGAGATCACTATTTTGGATCTTTGTATACAATGTGTCGAAGTGTAAATAAAGCTTTTTTAATTGTAGCACAATAAAAAGTTTGGAGTAGGAGGAGGAGGTTGTGTGTGCATGCTGTCAGCGTGACAGCGATTTAAAAAAAAAAAACGGCTCACCACTGCGACTCTGTTCCCATCGTTCATGTTAAAGAGCTGTTCAATAGATTCACTTCGTTTGTGAAAGTCACAACTCTACAGGCACCGCACTTCGGACAACGTAGCCAGAGCGATTGATGTAACAGAGGCAGCCCTGCTCACTTTTCATTCAAACTAATGCGGCTGCCACAGTTACCAGCCAGCGGTAAACCTCTAAAAGCGTGCAGATAAGTTACTTGGCTCGTTTTCTCCCCCGGGATGACAACGGAGGTTGGCCCTGGGCGATCAGATCAGTAGCCATTTTTACTGTAGGGCAGGCTAATCTTCAATTTGGAGCGACAAATAAAACCTTGAAGCAAACATACAATTCAGTAACATTTGTAAATTCCCTTGTACGGTTTATTTTTAATATTTTACTGTTCAAAAGCAAGCTCACTACTGTCCGTAAGATATAAGAACATGACAGCGGCAGCCTAGTTTGGAACTATCGGGAGCTACATGAACCACGTAACCGCGCTGGCGGCAACATCAAAAGCTGCCGTAACTCTTATATCTCTCTGACGTTAGCGAGCGGTGAGGAGTTACAACATGGATAGCAGGTATATTGAGAAAGGTTGAGAAACATCGAGATTGGAAGTGGGCGTTAAAAATAAGTGGCGCTGGGCCCTTTGTTGAGGAAACCAGAGCAGATGGGAAGCCTCATGGTACTTGGTGCCAAAAGCTGAAGGAGCCAGGAGCTTGTTTTTGTGTACCCTGCTCCAGAAAACTAATGTATGGCAGCAGCGGGAAAAAAGTATTGAGTCGTCATGCTTCAGACCCGGGTCAAATAGCTTCAAGTGCGTGCTCTCTCCCATACATCCACCTTACCGGGAGCGACGGCTACAGTACCACAGACATTGACCGACCGTGTGTGTGAACAGAAGATCCGTGTGACAGCGTTTATAGCTGAACACGATCTCTCCTTCACAATGGCCCGGCCACTTGTGAAACAACAGTCTATTGAGGGAACCATGAACGCCAACATGTACTGTGACATACTGAAGCAGAGCATGATCCCCTTCCTTCAGAAACTGGGCCCAGGGCAGTAGCACTGAGGATAAAGGTGATGGACTGTCCAAGCATGTCTCCAGACCTAAAACCCTATTGATCATCTGTGGGGCATCCTCACATGGAAGGTGGAGGAGCACAAGGTGTCTAACATCCACCAGCTCTGTGATGTCATCATGGAGGAGTGGAAGAGGTTTCCAGTGGCAACCTGTGAAGCTCTAGTGAACTCCATGTCCAAGACAGTTAAGGCAGTGCTGGGGAAAAAAAATGGTAGCCACACAAAAAATGTACACTTTGGGCACAATTTGGACATTTTCACTTTGGGGTGTACTCACTTTTGTTGCCAGTGTTTTAGACAGAAATGGCTGTGTGTTGAGTTATTTTGAGGGGACAGCAAATTTACACTGTTATACAAGCTGTACACTGACTACTTTACATTGTGTCAAAGTGTCATATCTTCAATGTTGTCCCATGAAAAGATATAATAGAATATTTACAAAAATGTGAGGGGTGTACTCACTTTTGTGAGCTACTGTAAGTGTAACTATTTTTATGGAAAAAAAAAGATTTTATTTTGTATTTAATTTAATTTATTTGTATTGTATTGTATTGTATTTTATTTATTTAAATTGAATGTCAATGTAAGAATGTTAGTTTTTCAGATGCTCATATTTCATTATTAAAATCTTGAAATTGTTATTCCAACTTCTTGATGTGATACGTGATTGATACTCTCAAAGTGCACCAGATTAATTCATTTAGATTGCAGATGTTCAGAATTTTCTTCCCCTGGAGCCCAGACACCCAGGCATTTTTGTAATCTGCTGATATTTTAATATCCAGTGATTAATCAAATATTGAGGGAATAATTGTTAGTGATTTACAGTAAAAGCACTAAAAACAATGATATCCTTCAACACGGGGGGCGGGCACACTCCCCAAAGCATAAACATTTTTCAGGCACAGGATTTTTTCCTGCTACAAGCCCTGCATTTGTTGAAAGAAAGAAACCACAACATATCATTGCCGATAAATTAAGAGCTAAAAATATAAATAAGTGTAGGTCCCCGTCTGAGTAAAGTAGCAGCTGTTCAGCAAACATACCTTAAGAACAACAGTGCTATGATCAAAGTGCTATAGGTAAGAACATAGAAGTGCTTTTTTTTTGGGTGGGTGGGGGCTTGACATTGGTTGGAGTTCGTTCCACCACTGAGGCGCCAGAACAGAGAAGAGTCGGGACTTTGCTGAGCGGCGAAGGTAGATGGGTGCCGTTCCATTGATGGCCCTGAAGGCCAGTGCCATCATCTTGAATTGGATGCATGCAGCAACAGGGAGCCAGTGGAGGTCACAGAGGAGGGGGGTCACATGGGAGAATTTGGGTAGATTTAGGTGTGTTGCAGCATTCTGGATACGCTGCAATGGTTTAGTCGCCGAGGCCGGGAGTCCAACCAGGAGAGAGTTGCAGTAGTCAAGGCGGGAGATGACCAGTGCTTGGACCAGGAGTTGCGTTGCATCCTTTGTGAGGAAAGGCTGAATCCTGCGGATATTGATTCTGAGTGTTGATGGAGTCATTTAGGATTCTTCTGATTACCTTCATAATAATGTTAATTTTAAAATTTACTCTAATGGCTGCTCTTCCCTATACCGTTTACTCTCGTCACCTCCCACTTTTTCAGCCCAGCCGAGTTCAAGGCCTGCTCTTGGTCCCAATGTTGAGCTTTTGACCCTTTGCCTTTGGCTGACCTCAACCTCCGATGACTGTGTTTGACCTGCTCCTGGGAGGCCTTGACAGCCGTGTTGTTTTTTGTCATTAGCAGATTCACACTGGCCTCTCAGTTGCACCCTCCTCCCTCATAACACCCACCCACGCACGCACACACTGTCCCTCACTATCCAACGTAATGCAATCACACACACTCATAACAGTAAGGGCCCACCCACCAAGGAAGCAAGGTCAGTATAGAAACTATTATGGGTTCAGTGCGTGTGTGTGTGTACATGAGGGTGGAGGGTTGTGAAACAGTGGCAGAGAGATTGTTAAGCGAGGTTGGGGAGTTAGCAGGAAGAGCCAGTGATAGGGAGCATCCATCCATCACAAGGGATGAACAAGAGGCTGTTTATAAACACTCCATACTGGGAATTTCTTAATGAGATGATTCCAGTTTCTACAAGCAGGGCAGGGATGGGGTCCCTTCTGACTCAGAAGTTGCCAGTCCAAAACCTCAGTGCAACCAAAAGGCCCCGTGCTGGGAAATGTGGTAAATTTAGGTTTTTATAAAAATCCCCACTGTTGACATGACATACGTATGCATTATGTTAAACATCCTTTTTTCATTATTCCCCATATCAGACAAAGTATAGTTTCTTCTTCTCACTGCCAGACTTTTGTTCTGCAAGAGGACGCTGACAGGAAAAGAAGATCTTTGGTCAAGGTTCCCGAAAGTCAAGCTAAAACACACATCAAGAGCAGCTGTCTGTTTACTCTGTGTGTGTGTGTCTGATTGTGTGTGTGCAAGGATGGAGGCTGGGCTGTAGTCACTACAGAAAGAGAGAGAGAGTTGGACAAAGGGAGAGGACGTCGGGACGCTCGGTGCAGCAGGAAGGCTCCCACCATCATCGGTGAGTCCACTAACTCCTCACTAGTACCACCGCAACAGAAACACAATTGTTCATGAGCCGACGCAATGTTGTTAAGTGATCTTTGACCTCAAGGTCGGCACGTTACTGTCCTGCGTTGTGAAGCTGATTAAGACACAGGTGTTACTTATGATGGCCCATCATGGCCCATTAACTCTGTTTTTATAAGGAATTCAGTGTATATGATTGCACGGAAAACGTTTGAATCTCAATAACCTCAACAAATCGAAGTAATGGTTTCAATCAAATCATACAAGTATCCGCAACTAACATTTTCCGTTTAACATTTCTTCTCATGATAGCCAAATACCCCACAACTCCCTCAGACATAAGCTATGGACTTTACTCACGAACCCCGGGGCCACTTTAATGTAAGTGTCAGTTTCCTGCGAGGATCAGTAAACAGTCCGGGCCATTATCGAGCTGCAGCTACCAGCCAGCAGCTCTCTGATAAAGAGAGGAGTGATTCCGACTAATGAGTTCAGGGGTTTACACATGCCATCACTTTGTTTGAGGGAAAGTTGACTGTGTTGCTTTTCTCCCCTGTATGCTTTGTTTAAGTGGAAATGCTACACATCGCTCTACTTCTCCATTTGAACTATGCATGCTTTATGTGAACATGCCCTAAGAGACTTTCCCTCCTCCTCCCTCTTCCTTTCGTGATACTCCTCTCCCATGGGGCGAGCCCTCATCGTCAGGCCAGTGTCCAACAATGTGTCCAACAGTGTGACACCTCCAAAAGATCCATGGCGACATTTGCATGCTCTCGGATATCGTCCCCATCGTTTAGTGTCACTCTCAGCGCTGCTGCCCTCTCCCTGCTCTCCTTCCATTCCTCAGAGGTCAGGGTCGGCTTGAGCAATGGCTGAGGGCTTGTTTTGCCTCATCCTCATCGTTTGGGACGTGACACACTGATGTCAACTCCAAAATAACAGCAGACTATGTCTTCTTAAACAATGGATTCGTGCCTCTTTTTAGAGTTAATGTCAAGGAAGGTATGCCTGTTCCAGCAGCAGGTCAAAGTTTTCATTTATCCTGAGAAATATCTCAACATATACTTGATGGATTTGCATGAAAGTTGGTAGAAGCCTTCAAGGTTCCCAATGGATGAATCCTGCTGACTTTGGTGATCCTTTCTTAGTCCCACTATGAATTTGACATTTGTGTTTTTTTTTTTACACTTTATTTATACTTATTTTTGCATTTTATGGCGTACATAAACCAAATAGAAAATAGAACAGAAAGAAAAAGGGCAGTAAAACATGTAAAAATAAATAAATAAATAAAAACAAAGTCGGTCAGAGAGTCACTTTATTATTATATATATAGGACATTTGTGGTTTTCAGTGAAATATTGCAACAATAATTGGACGGACTGCCAAGAGATCTGGATGAAACTTTCCTCTCTAGTGCCATCAGTCAGGTTTCAGCTGTATTAGAACATGTTGGCTGGCTAACATACTTACTAAGATGGTGAACATGGTAAACGTTTTACCTGCTAAACAAAAGCATGTTAGCATTGTCATTGTTTGCGTGCTTGGCTATCATGCTGATGTTTCAGCATTCAGCCCAAAGCACCACAGTATACGGGATATAGAGTAGACACAAATATCAGTTGTAGAATTACAATATTAAATCAGTGAAGCATATTTGAATGTTCTTTTATCTAATCATAATGCTGTAAATGTTATATTATCAATGTAGTTATTAGTCTCATATTATGTAAAGACTTGTGGCGTGAAATCTGTTTCTGACAGCTGGACTATTATTGTAGGTTTATGACAATTCACTTTGTTCCATTCATTTGCTCTCTGTTAGTTGGTGCTGTACTTTGCAATCTATTGAAGCTGTGTTGTCACCGTGGACTGTGATCACATGTGTACCAATTCACCCTTTGGACACAATCTTCAAAGGAAAGCCACTGTGTTGCTAGCAACCAAATTCCTGTGTCATCTGTCACTGAAATCGATCGTGATCAGTCCGGTGAAGGCTACAGCTTCGGTGAGCGTTACTGGCTCTCCTCTAACCCTCTGCTCTCCGCTGGTCGGTTCCCATAATGAGCCAGTGAAAGGGATGATATGCGGGTGGGAGGACGCCGTTAATCCTCAGTAAGCATGCAGCGTGTCAAACGGCCCTGCTCAGAGATTTACAGGCCATTGTTGAGGTCACTCCGCTGTCTCCTCGGGGCGGTTCAGGCCTCGACTCCCATTGCTCTGCCCCGGCCTGGTTAACTGTGTGTTGGGGAAGCGGAGGTCCCCGAGCCCCTTAAATCTAACTGCTGTCCAATATTAACTTCAGCACAAACAGAACAGCGGTAAACAAAAGCAAAGTAAACACACTCCCAAAGGCTTGGAGGACAAACATGGACACGCACACGCACACACACACACACACACACACACACACATTAAGTAGAGTCAGCTTCACAAGCAACATTTGGTCCGTGGAAAACTTACTTTATTCGATATTCAATTGAGAACACTTTTCCCTGCTCAGCTGTTGCACTCTGGGATATATCCATTCAGGCCAATCCTCAATACACACACACACACACACACACACACACACGTATGCACATGCAATGAGTGGTGCATGTCCGTCAATCTGCCCACCAGGGATAAGGTCTCCTTCTTTCCTTCCATCCCGGCCGTCTTCTGATCTGTGAAGTCCCGGCCAGGTCCAGCTGTTTGGACCCCAGTCCCATCCCTGTCCTTCCTGGGTGTCCCTTTCATTTATCCCCCGGGGACGGTTAGGACCTCCTCCAGCACATCATGCACCACAGACCAAGAGCCTCAGCTGCACTCATCCCCTCTGCTTTTTAAAAATAGGCTGGGATATCAGCCTGGACAGCTTAGAGACCTGGACGCATCCTGGGGATAGAGGAATGTCTCCACACTTCCCAGATCCTTCATATCTGTGTGAATTCTCTGAGTAATTGTCTCTACGTGCGTGTTTATGTCTTTGCATGTGTGTGCGTGAAGATAGATCCTACATCACTAGCTGGAGAGTAGAACTTCTGTCCAGATGAGAGAGTGGACTGAGTTGGAGATGAGCTTTTCGGCAGGGGGGTTTCTCTCCGCCTCCGATGGTTACTACTCAATGGAGCAGCTCCAGTATTACGGTGAGTCCACAGTAACACTTCTGTCTCCTCTCACTTTCTTTTCTTTTGCCTTTTACTTCATCTTCTCCTTCTACCTGTTTTTTTCCTTTGGTTCTCTAAAACAATATAAGCATAAATTCCAGACGGACTCGATAGTCAGACACGAGTGTTCTTGTCTTATGTGATTTGAATGTGTGGCGACTTTTTATTTGCACAGCACTTCCAGTGTTATCAGTGAATGGTAAATTAATTCAAATGACTCTGTGTCGCCTCATTGGCTCCACTGATTCTAATCTGCACAAACAGCTGGTACACTTTATGCTCTACTGTTAAGTTGAGTCACCCAAATTGCTCAACACATTTTTCTCACTAACAGCAGATCCTTGTGTTGGAATTCATTGCATTAAACATTTTTGAGCTATATCATTTTATCAGACTTCACCCAAATACAATGAATTGAATAAATAAATAACATATAAATAAGTAAATACATATAGGATACATACATTTCCTTTGTGGAGGGACTATTTCTTCTGTAGAACATAGTTCCCATGAAAATGTCTGTAAAACAGACTGCTTTGACTTTTATAGTTTTTTTTCTAATCTACCACTTCTTCTCTAATATCCCGTTTGCACATAAAAATTATTCTGTCATTATTACTTGTAAAATAGTGACTTAGACCTGCTTTAAAGATGCTCATTTTTTAATTAAGAGCATCAATATAGCAGCAAACAAGTATTTGCAAAGTCAAGATATAGTGGAGTAATCAGAAGAGAATGAAGTTCCGCTGTGTGCGTTGTAATCCGAGTTTCCCTGTACTACTCACTAGTCTCTGTTGTGCCCCACTAGCTAGCTAATGGCCGATGCTGATAACCCTGTCGTGACCCACAGCGTTGTTGCAGAAGCACAGCGCCCGTCCTCCGGTTCCTCGTCGGGTAAAACGGTTAGCTCTGTCAGCACTCACCTAGGCGTTGTTTTCACTGTCCGTGCTGTTAGCACCGTTACCTGCATGCCGCCGGCTCAGCCGTCACCACACCAAGAACCATGTAGAGGCAGTGCGTATGCTCTGAATTCCATTCATTCCTTTAAGTAAATAGGTCATTCGTGCATTACGTTTTCAGACAACAAAGATGTGACTACACTCTCATCGTTGATGAATGGACACAAAGCGTTTATTTACCGCCTTTGAGAGTTAGCTGAATGTTGAGGAAGTTCAGCCAGCTCGCTTCATGTACGGCGCGCAGGGAGGCTGAGTTTGTATCGGGGGATCTATTTATGCTGAAGTGTATCATTAACAAATCCCCCCTGTTGTCTCTCCTCCTGCCCTGAGGAGGGGTAAGGGGGAGAAGGCGTGGGGGGGAGGGGGGACAGTCTGCTGGTGGTGTTTGGCTCCCTAGTGTGCGTGGGATGGAAGGGACGTTGAGGACTGTTTAGACAGTATTCAAATGGTTTACAAACATTGCGGACCACAGCTCTGTCACATGCAGAGAAACCAAGGACCCCCCCAAACCATCGCCGTCAGTCTGGTGAAGACAGGAAACATCTGGAGAGACAACGAAAGAAGACAAAAGGAAGGAGTGAGGAGGGGTCAAGTGACCTACCCGGCCAGACGAACGCTGTCCATCAACTAAATGCACCAGTTTTCTACATCTACTGTCATTTGTCATGAAAACTTCCAAATTAATTTCGATGACTATCAGTCGTCAATCTTCAGTTAGTTGAACTGATGACTTCGCCGTGGCAAAGTATTGCGAGTACCAGACGTCACCATTGCATGTGGGTTTAGGTGGATCAGAGAGAGCAGCGAAATCGTTTCCACTTTCTCATATTTAGCGAGTGTTATAGATCTTCTCATCTAACTCTAAAGACATAGATAGATATATAGATCTATAGATCAGACTCTGTATCAGCAGATACTCGATATAAACATGTTATCAGGAGATCCCAACTCGTGATTGAGGAAACAGTAGCTTATAACAGTCAAGTCAAATAAGGGCTCTTTCTCACAGGTCCTTGGGCTGCAGCTCCTCTGACAGCCAGCTTCATCAGGGTCAGACATCATCTCTGATCAGACATACTAGAGACCTTAGCTGCTTTGACCATTTTTCATTTTTATTTGTCTCCTGTGATTCCAATCACTTAACTATTCCTCCAACAATGCTACTGGGATTGTTTGGCGGTTTTCCTGTTAAAACGGCACTTTTATGCATTTTCCAATAATCAGGTTGACTTTGGCCTTCATCCTCATGCAACTTGTTTCGCCCTTTAAATGTCTGTTTCCGGTAGTCCTGAGACTCTGACTGTTGGGTGGGCTCTCACAGCAGTCCCAGTTGTACGGGTCCAGCTGTTCCTTCAGAGGCTGCCAGTGGCCGCACATGTTTTCTCAAAGGAGCTAGGACTTGCAAAACACAAGCCGCTGAACCACACTCAAAGACGATTTCAGCCCGTCACAACACCATCGCAGCCATTACAGCGTGAACGAAGCATCCAGGAATAGGGAACGTGAAAATCCTGAATGGCACTGTGAGCTCTCAGCTGCATCCTGTTTGAGCAAGTTCATAAGGCCTCATTCTCAGCTTTTTATTATATCCCCCAAGAACCATAAAAGCAGTGAAGTCACACGAGTCACGTAAGACCACATTCCTATGACGCTCTTTGACTTTGGAGCAGCGTAAAAGTGCTGGTTGAAATGTTCATTCACATTTCTCACTTGCTAATGCACGTTCCCGCCATTGTTTTTTTTTTTTTTTTTGTGCTGTGTGTGCATGTGTGTAGTGTGGGTTTAAGAAAGGATACCTGCTGCACAGCCAAATTAATAATGTAAACATCACATTCCCAAATAGGACCAAAACCAAGATAAGAAGGATAATGCTTTTAGTCATATTTATAAACCAGTGGGATGTCAGTTATAAAAACAAACAGGTTTTTTTTTATAGAATGGGCAAACAAGATGGACTATTTTCCAGGAAGTGGCAGTGTTTCAAGAAGATCCATGTTCATTTTTCTTGTAGCCTTTAAATGTCAGATCTAAATGGCTGAATTCCCTACTTGCATCCTTTGACAAAGTTTCACAATTTTTGTATTTTAGTATAGTTAAAGAAAACTGAACACAAAATCACAAATCACAAAGTGTACACAGCACATTTTAAAATGTATATCCCTACAACACAATTAATACACATTTTGGTCCCTGGACTGCCACCTTTTCCCATTTCAGACATGCTGGCTGACCCTCTGGGCTACCCCCTCCAGGACCCTGACCTCCAGCTGCTCCCTTGCAGCCAGCAACAGTACAGCCCCGCCAACCTGCCCTTCTCCCTCTATGGCTCCCCGCCCTCCTCCACCTCCTCTCCGTCCTCCTCCTCCTCCTCCTCACAGCCCTGCTATCCTCCGTACCACTACAGCCCTCATTGCCTGGAGGCCCCCTGTGATCCCAGCCCGGAACCCCACTGCGGGGTTCTTACTCAGGGGCTAGGAGCGGTAGGACTTCCCCTGCAGCGGAGGGCACGGGTGGGCTCGGGAGCAAAGAGCAGAGGTCAGGAAGAGTTGTGTGTGGTGTGTGGAGATAAAGCATCCGGGTATCACTACAACGCTCTTACCTGTGAGGGATGCAAAGGTATTTCTCTCTTTTCAATCTGGCCTTTCTATTCTTTTCTCCAATGCTGTAATAGTTTTAAGAGGTAATCTCGTGCAGCTTTCTTTCAACCTCCCCTGGTCCTTTTTTCTTCGTCTTTACTTGCAGGCTTCTTTAGGCGTAGCGTGACTAAAAAAGCTGTGTATCACTGTAAGACTGGCGGTGGCTGTGAGATGGACATGTACATGAGGAGGAAATGCCAAGACTGTCGGCTGAGGAAGTGCCGTGCTGTGGGAATGCTGGCCGAGTGTAAGCCATCTCTTTAACTCACTACAAGAAGAATGTTGATGAGAGTAACATATACCTCCGAAAACAAGATGCATTAAACTGATTTGAGTCTTAAAATGCATATTTTGCGTCAGGCCTTCTGACCGAGGTGCAGTGCCAGTCCAAACGGCTGAGGAAAGGTGGCAAAAGCAGAGGCCGGGAGGAAGAGGAGAACACAGACAGCAGGAAGGTCAGCTCTACCAGCAGGATACCTGGGCAGGTACAGGAACCCGCTCGGCTCCGCGGTTGACTCAGTGGATGGTGTTTATTTTAGCCATGCAGGTTGTGTTGGTCTGTTGATTGAATCATTTTGGTCCAGACTGAAATATCTCACTTTTGGATTTAATAGATTGCCGTGACATTCAAAGCAGACACAATGGTCTACAATACGAGTTTTAAGGACATATCCATGGTGTCAAACTGTTTCAGCAGGATGATGAAATGATCAAATTATGATGTCGTCATACACCATGGCATTGACCATGTCATGATACGTATATTACAAGAGTAAGTAGTGAAAAATGAAATGGTTTGGTTGGTTGTTGAACAGTGTAGTTGTTTGATTGTATGTTTCAGAGCTTGGTGAGTTGGTTTGTGAGATGGTTGAAGTAGAATATTGTTCGGTCAGCCTGTGGTTTTATTGGTTGGGTGCGTCGGCCGGCTCCATCGATGGTTGGTCCTTTTAGTCTCTGGTTGGTTCATTGGATGAATCATTGATTATGTAGCTGGTTGGATAATTAAACAAACTCTCCTCAAACTCATATCATGACAACATTTATCTTTCATCCAAATGCACTTACTGTAGTGTTCACGTGGGAAAGTAATCCTGATACTGGTTTAACCTTGTTGTTGACCTCCATCTGCTTCAGGCCAGTTTAAGCCGAGAACAGAAGTACATTGTGGACAGGATGGTGGAGGCCCATCGACTGTACACGGCACAGGAAAGCAGCCGCTGCCGGGTAGGTCCCCGTGTGCAAACATGGGTTGTTCTTACAAATAAAATGTTTCCCTCATGGTTTCTTGTCTATGTCTGCTCAGCTGTTTGAGTGGCCATGTACGGAAGAAGGGGAAGCCTTGTGTCATGATGTATCACCCCACCTTCAACGACTGCTACAGTTTGCCAGGACGGTGCCAGGTAACATCGATGGGAATATGTGACTCTAAGAATCTGCTTTCTGCTGTGTTCACAGGAGAATAAAATAAATAAATGGTCTTTAGAATTACTATTAGTAGTAGTATTACATTTACATGGTCAAAATACAAGGAAACCTAAAGGAGATCAAAGTGGTGATTCAAACGGTTTATCCAGTGTGATTGATGATATCACATACAAACAAAGACTTCCTGTTGGAACTCTGCTGTTGTTTTTGGTTTCCAAATAGACAAAAGGCACTTGTTGGTTGATTACTATTAAAAAACCATACGATGAAGTGTCGAGTAGTTTTAAGGACATACACAAATACAATATGGCATAGATGTACGTACCAACCATCATCGTTGTCAGTGGGTCGAGCGAGTGATGATAATGGAAGAAAATAACATGTAAATAGAAAGTAGAAATTCATCAAATTCTGTTATTAGATCAGCCTACTCATACACAATGCTGCAACAATCAAGTACACGTATATCGTATATAAAAACAAGTAACCATGTTCCCTTCACAGGTTTCGACCTCCTGGACTTTTCTGACCAGAGCTCCCTGTTGTCCGTCTCTTCACTGGAGGTCATGTTCCTGCTCTCAGCTCAGCAGTTCTCCCAAAACCCAACAGGTCCCAGTCCAGGTGGATAAACCAACACACACACACACACATGATATATACTAGCATTGGATGTTAATATGAACTTCAGTTTCATATTAAAGGAATAAAAGGTGAATTGTGAATGTTTTCTCTTATATCAGGTCTGCAGATTTTCAATATGTCAACACATAACAGGCTGAGAAACGTAGAGACAAAGGAAAACATCCACAGTAGAACGCTGGTCAATTCAGGTGAAGCCAGACAAACACTCACTCAGAAAATACCTGAGATTTTGCAGGATGTGAAAAAAAAAAAAAAATAGCTGAAGTTATTTCACAAAAAAATTAAAGTGTTTCCATTTGCTGGTGTGAACAGGAGGAAGTGAGGATCTCCTTGGGCCGGTGCTCAACTTCTTCCACAGCACGGCAACGCTGAGGGTGACGGAGGCCGAGTACACCCTGCTCACTGCTACAGCTCTGCTCTGCTCAGGTCAGACTAATAATCTGGACGTTTGCCCTGAAATAATCCAATCAGCCAATCAGGAGGCTTAACATGCCTGTGCAGTTTACAGCAGGGGTTTTGAGTCAGAGAAGTGCATCAATGAGTCATTGTTTGGCCATGTGAATGAATGTTTGGATAGAAACACAAATGAGCAGATCTGTTTTAAGCTATGAATGTGTCTCTCTATGTGTCTCCTCCTACAGACCGTGCATCCCTGCAGGCAGCCAGCTGCGTTGAGAAAATGCAGGAACTGATCCTGGACTTGCTGTCCAGGGTGTGTGGGGCCCAGGCTGGAGCTGCGCGAGGGGGACCGCAGCGGTTTGGCCGCCTGCTGGGCAGACTGACGGAGCTACGAACCCTCCGTCACAACTACCTCCTTCTGACAAGACAGCAGCCTGGACACTGATGGAGGAGACACTAAAAAATGCTGAAAACCACGGGCATCCTGTCTGGGGAGTTTCATGTGGAAGTTGTAGAATGCTCCTGTATGAGCTGAGAAATAGCTCAAAAACATTTTGGAAATGTTTTCATCCAGTAACGATCAAATTGTGTTGGATTCTTTGGTCTTTCCTCCAGTTCATTCAGTCATTATTGAATTCTAGCTTGTGATGGGACTGAAATGTTTGTGGACTGCTGTAGTTTGTTGGACAAAAGATATTTTCTAGGTCTTTTTATAATTGTTCCATACAGCTAACATGTACACTTAACGGTACTTTTCACCCAATGTCGTTAAAATAAAAATAAAATGCAGACTGTGTGCAAGCTGGAGTTCATCAATGGAAAGAGATTGGTTGTTAGCTCCGTCAGAGATTTTGAGTGAATTACTGATTTCACCTTTGGGTTTAAGAGAAAAACAAACAAACATCAAACAGTTAAGTATCCCAAACGGTTTTTAATAGAACATTTATTTCCCGAAATGTGGAAATTCGGTTCAGACAAAATATTTGCTGAGCAGGTAAAATATGCAGGTACTACAAGCTTATAAAGGTGTATTTTTTTCATTTGATAAAAGTGGGCTCTCGAAAATAAATAGGATATTCTGGGGCTCAACAGTAAATGATGGCAGTTGGTCTTGAGTAAAATCAAACACCAAACCAAACAGGAACTCGTCTGTTAAAATGTTGGCTGCACGTTTTTAAAACTTCACTCCATTTGTTTTAAATAAATTTAATTCTCAACTTTAACCGATAAAACTTTATTTGTATAATTCTGTCTTCCATAAATAAATTATTTCTCTCTATATATAAAAAAGAGAATTCAAATATAAAGAACAATTGGCTCATTGTGTTGTGTGCTCTGAACACACACACACACACACACGCACACGCACACACACACACACACACCACACACACACACACACACACACACACACACACACACACACACACACACACACACACACACACACACACACACATCAAAGACAAGCCATGTACACTGCAGCACATCAGGAATTATTTCATCTCCACAAATATACACAGCCTCCTTTTGCCCCTCGTGGGTTGATTGAAATACGCATTTTAAAACAGCAACATTAAATTAAATTGGGTTTGATAATAATACACATACATATGTACACAAAGTGTGCCTTTGTAATATACAAATGTCTTTGTAAAAGATTAAAATGTAAAAAGCTATTGTATAAAAGATGGCAGTGATTCCATTCATAAGTCTTCTGCATTTCATATAAATATGTCAAATCTCTTTTCTGACAATTTGATTCCTTGGCAGTAGCATGATACAAAATAGAGGGGAATTCTTTTACATTTGATCCAGACACAGGTTCAACACATCCAGGTGGAGTAAGCGGATACCTCCATCCTGGACAGGGATTCAACGCTCACCGACTGCAGCAACGTGGGACCTCTGGGTAACTTCAATCACATCTGGAGCTCCACATCTGCGACGACATGAAGGCAAACACCACTGCTCCGTGTGTCACACAATAGTGGTTTGGTAACAAACTAAATTCCAGGACTCTGTGCTGAGCAGCACCTTCTTCAGACCACCGTGTGAATACAAATTCAACTCGCAGTAGGACCTCCTGCTGCTTTAAGACCAAAGAGAAATGCATAGTGGCTGTCTGTGGGTGCACACAGGGCTCACCATCGCCCTCTACAGGTAGTTTGAGGCCACAAAGCCGTGGCTGTGGCAGACTCGGCTCTGGTGTATCATGGCGCGATCGTACGCCACCTGGACAGACTTGCGGATGCTGGACTTGCGACCCTCCATTATGCGCAGCTTGTCGGCTGTGTCGTCTGCACCCAAGGGTGTCACCTTGTCACGTGGGAGCCACTGCCTACAGCACCAAAGAAACAGATGGACTTTGACCACTTTCATCGCTTTAGACCGGTTTGCTGGATTGGACCTATACACACTTGTTTTATTTACAAATAAAAAGGTTAAACTTTTAACAAAGGAGGAGCACTGCATTTACTATTGAGCATGTCTGTTTGAGCCTCACCATGTTCGCTTATTGTCAAAGAAGAGCACTAGGTAGAGCCTCTCATTGGTCTCCTCCTGCCTCTGCTCTCCCAGACAGAGGACCTCTTTGGGTGGGACAGGGATGGGCACCCCGTTGTGCAGCAGGCCCTCCTCTGGCATCTCTGGGTCAATGATCTGAAACAAACAAACAGTCAGGTCAGTCTCGCAGGAAATTTACGTCCGATTCTAGCACTTCACTCTCATATAGCTGTTGTCCTCATGGGGACCTCCTGGTTTTTGTTACCTCTAATTTTGGTTACATCACAGTCAAACTCACTTATTCCAATTTCTCAAAATGTGTTTCGGTGAAACCTGCCAACAGTAGTTTAGAGCTACACCATCTGTTGACGGCACATATTTGATGGTCCTTCAGTGATATTTAGTAGAATAAGGGATTACCAGAGCAGGATAGGAGGGATAGCCCCGACACTTGGCCCACACCAAATCTAGAGGCTCCAGCTCTGACCGATCCTCATGCATTTGGCTGCCTGCAAAACAGCGGCGGAAGGGGAAATTGTTTCATGAATAAGATGAAAATGAATGCATGCACACATATTCACAATGAGGTGAGCTTTCCTTTGCTTTCCCTCTCTTGCTTACAAATGAGAGAGGGAAAAGAAGATCACATGTAAAGTCACAGCTTAAAAGAATACACAAATCAAACACATACCAGTGTAATCTGAGTCTCCGTTGACTATCTCCAGGAAGGGAACTTTGGAAAGAGCTGGTTTCCCGACGCTCCGTTTGGGTGGTGAGCTACTGTAAGACAGCACATTGCATCATCAATGTATCGCCAATCATTCCCATAAGCTAACAGCACCTGATAAACAGATACACCATGTCTTACATTTCTTTGTGCAAGACTGGACAAGGGCTGTACTCAGAGTCGGACCCGCCGTCTTTGTGCTTGTTGAAGCCGTTGGTCAGCCCTGAAAGCAAATGAAAGAAATCTCAGACTAAGCTCAGAAGACCAGGAGGAAAATAAGACAAACAAAGGCCAGATTTCTTAGATCTGATCTCAGTCACAATGAAAATAGCACATAGACAACAATCAGTGCAAAAGAGTACAGCAACAGTAATCATAGATAATGGACTTGGGCAATTGTTTGAAGTTCCTATGTTGTGATCAGGTATCAGGCTTTGTTTCCTCACAATAAAGAGGAAGAACAAGAGGATGCTACCTGATGTGATAAACAGATCATCAGAAGGGATAAAGACAAATTGAAGACTGCTCTTTTATCTCTTGAAGAAGAGGAATGACAAGGCTGCACATTCTAACAAGCATCTTAAATGATCACATCCTGGTGATTGTCTTCAGTGGCAAAGGTAGTCAGAAACACAGGAAGTAAACAAATGCTCTCACCACTTTCCAGTGTATAATTTGGTGTCTTCTCCAGCTCACTATCTGAACACATGTCCCGACTGGGAGTCCATTGTTCATTGAGGGTGGGGGGTCCGGGGCTTTTCTGTGGGGTCTTGGATGGAGTGGACAAAGGTGTGGATGATGGGGTAGTGGCTGTGGAGTTGGGTGCTGTAGGGGTATTGCTTGTATTGTTGTCCTGCTGCCCCTTCCCATTCAGCAAAGGATTGTCTCTCTCTCTGAACAGCTTAGCTCCATTTTTTGCCTTTTTGAATAAAACAGAGGTTCGACGACCAACTCCCCCAGTGGTGGGCCTCGGGGGGGAGCTGAGCTGTGGCAGGCCGTTGGCCACTGCCTGTCCTTCGCTGTGGAAAATGGGAGGAGGCGACACCTGGGGCTCCTCTGCTTTAGTGCAATTCATGTTGTCCGTGGTGCTGTCTGAGAGTTCATCGTCCATCTTTAGGCGTTTGCAGGGCCAGCTGGTGGACTGGGGCTCCCCTGTGATTGGCCGCAGGGTGGGAGGCTCCAGAGGTGCGTCCCCGTGTCGTGGAGGAGGAGCCAGCCCTGTAGGTTCCAGTGTTGGGGGCGAAGTGGATTTGAGATCTTCTGGAAGAGGAGGGAAAATGCAATTCAATTTCACTCTGCGTTTATTTCAAATGAATGTCCATTTAGTATGTAGTGTGATGTGGCGGTGTAGTATTCACACTGGAAAATGGCATCTGTTCAAAATGGTTGGATTTCATTTCATTCTAACAGCATAACCACAGCCCAAAGGGAGTTGAGGTATTCTTTAGATATGGAGGCCCTTATCAAGACGAGTGAATAGATCACTTTGCCCTCACAACTGTACACCAGCAACATGGTAACATGACTCAAGTGACACACTTCACAGGTGTTCTGCTGACCTCCTCTATGGTGGCAAGAGACTGTTTGAGTGGACTAGCCTCTACTCAAAAGTGGGATGACATGGCATGACTGTACGTGGCCAATGGAGAGTGGTGAGTCCATGAGAGTGATGTACAGAAGAGGTGCAGACATAGAGTGCACTGGGAGAGAGGAGTTGTGAGGCAGCCATGGCTAACGAGACTCTGTGGGCCCCTACTTACTAGACTGGAGACAGTGGGGTGGTTGGGGTTGGTGCGTGGGGGGGACCCTGGCTCAATTACCTGAGGACAATGTTCCGTTAGCTCATGTTCATAACTGGTCTCATTGAAAATAGGCTTTCAAAGGTTCATGCATTGGCATTTTCATACTGGTGAAACGTCAGTGCTTTTCATCTCCCACCTTTATCCGAAGACGAAAGGCCGTTATCTGCCTTGGCGTCTTTGTCGTCGTCCTCCTCCTCCTCATCATCCTCATCTTCTTCCTTCAGATGTCCATTGTGAAGGCCGTAGCGGGGGTGCTGGCCCTGCCTGTAGCGGATGTTGTTGATCTCGCGACGAAGCAGGCGGATGCGTCGAGTTCGGGCACCACTGCATCGCATCGAGGTGACGAAGTCCAGCTTTTCTAACAGCTCCTTGAGCTGTTCGTCCACCGTCATATGAAGTCGGTTGTCTGGATCCAGCACACTGTCCACTGGACACAACAGGAAGGGGTTAGTCTAGCAGTGAAGCCGGCACACATGCTGAGTCTAATAGTGATCTTTTTTAATTGACTGCTTAGCTAACAAGCAACAGTCCAAGAGCCAATGCAAATGAGAAATTAGATCATGTCTCTGCTCTCAAAAGAGAGAGGAGAACCCAGTGATGTTGGTTTTTCCACAAAGACCAAGTGAAATGAAATGATCATGCACCAAATCACTACTCAACACTGCCAGAACTTTACTTTTAGTTTAACGGTTTTGGGGATTTGGGGAATGGGATTTCAAGTGACGTACACTGAAAATTGCAGTTTGTACAGAAATAAATGCTTATAAGTTTTCCCATGTCTTGTTGTCTGGCTGCTGAGTGGAGGGTTAACGGGGGTCAACACTGGGTGGGTCACATTATCGACTCCAGCTCGTGTCTCCCCTGTGTTTTCACACTACGGTTGGGAAGTCAAAGCAGGGAAAAGTTAACAATATTTGAGATATTTCATTTTTGCTTTTTGTTAATTTATATTTTGTTATTCATGATTATTTGTTTGGGGTTGACCTGGCATCGACATCACAGCCTGTGCATTTCATTATTGACAAAGAGTCTTCTTCAAAAATTCAAGGTAACACAGGGTGAGTAAGTGATATACAACTGGTCATTTTGTGGGTGAAATATTCCTAAAAAATAAAAGAGCAACAATAGTAAACATTTTCTATTTAGATATGGCCAATCACAACTATTCCTGTTAATTAAAAACAGCACATTGTATCTATTCATGTAGAACTAGAGCCAAAATCTATTTTGGTCGCATTTAATATTGAGTTGCAGTGTATTAATACATTATTAAAGTTGTACTTGATCTCATACCATGCATCTATATACATATACACAAACTGGATTCTGGACATTCTAACAAACAGACCTCAGTCTCCTCCTCAACCCTAACCCTGAACACCGGCGTACCACAGGGCTGTGTGCTGAGCACGCTCCTTTACTCCTTCACCTTCGACTGCACACCTGTACATGGCTCTAACACCATTGTCAACGATGAGATGGCCTACAGGGAGGAGGTCCAGCATCTTACAACGTGTTGCACTGGCAACAACCTGGCTCTCAACACCAAGAAGACCAAAGAGCTCATTATGGACTTCAGGAAGTCAAAAGCTGGAACACATGCCCCCATCCTCATCAACGGGACGGAGGTGGAGCGTGTCACCAGCTTCAAGTTCCTGGGTGTCCATATCTCTGAGGACCTCTCTTGGTCCCTCAACACCTCAAACCTCTTCAAGAAGGCTCACCAGCATCTCTTTTTCCTGAGGAGACTAAAGAAGGTCTCGCTGTCTCCTCAGATCCTGGTGAACTTCTACGGCTGCACCCTCACCAACTGTGTTTTGGAGGTTGTCTTGCTTTTGCCTCTCCATTGCACCTGTTTTCACTTTCATTTGCACACCAAAGCAGGTGAAATTGATTCACTATCACTTGTGCTTCCCAAATGGACAGATTGATATCCCTGAAGTGTAGCTGACTTGGTGTTGCACTGTGAGGATTAAATGTTCCTTTAATGTTTTCGAGCAGTGTACAAAGGATGCGTGTGTTTATATTTCCTGTCCAGTACCACCACTGTGACTTACCATCCTCCCACGTGCAGCTGTAAAAGTCTCGTTTCTGCGGCGACTCTGAGAGGTGCATGCCAGTGTTCAGGTCCAGGCCGGTGTTGGTGGCTTGGCGTTGGGCATGACGCAGTATGGCTCCCCCCAAGTCTCTAAGACGGAGCGCTATCCGGTGGAAGACTGTGTCCTTGTTGTTGTAGAGGAGGCAGTTGGACACCATCAGGTTGAAGTCAGTCTCCAGGTCAGCCACTGAGCGGTAGGCGTGACTCTCCAGCTTAGAGCGCATAGTGGAAAAGTCCATGGGCTGGCTGATGAACTCCAGGTAGTCTGGGACCTGAGGACAAGACGACATAACTCCAAGTGTTAATGGGCAGAATGGACACATATTGGCAAATAAAATACAAATAAGTAAGTGTAAAGACTGGACGGGTGGGAAGAGTTATATTTATTTATTTAAATATATATATATTTGATGTGCATGAACCTCTTCCAGTTAAATCAGCAAAATGAAAGATGCAGAATTATAATAGAAAAGATCTGGTTCTTTGATGAAAAGTAAAAGGTAAGCCTGTGTACATATAAACTTTAATTGTGCTGTTGAGAAAAAGGATTTCCAATCTGCAGCTTAAATCTGTTCACTTATAATTTCAGGGTACATTTTGGATACGTGTGGCAACTATGGAGCTTTGATTTATTTTATGTTTGTAATGATGAAGCTTCTGAATTTGGCAACCCCCTAATTTGCGCCTCTGACTGGCTTCTTGTCCGCAGTCACAGCAG
Source organism: Chelidonichthys spinosus (assembly GCA_029853015.1). Classification (NCBI taxonomy): domain Eukaryota; kingdom Metazoa; phylum Chordata; class Actinopteri; order Perciformes; family Triglidae; genus Chelidonichthys; species Chelidonichthys spinosus. The sequence goes on along the minus strand of CM056829.1, from coordinate 20,603,841 downwards.
CCAATGCTCATGGGTATGGTTGTATTTAGAGCTGTCCGTCATGCCAAAGACTGACAAAACCAGATTTTTCAGAAAATACGGTGAAATAATTGTGAGAACCTACAGGTCCTCCCATTTTCCAACTCTGTATAATCTGTCTGCAAACATCTGATCCCTGAAAACTGGTGCTTTAACAGGGAAATGTCTGACCTCCTTGATGTTGACTGGCTCTTCAAAGATCTGGGCGGTGTCCTTCTCCTGTAGCTGGTCCAGAGTGGAGCGGAGCAGCACCAACATAGGGGTCAACTGTATCTCCAGAGCTTCCTGGTGAATTTTGACCTGCAGTTGTCAGAGGATATGTATGTGATGTCACCATGCGTGGAAGTTGCATCCATACAAATGTCTGACAAAAGTTGTTACAAACTGCTCAATGGCTAAAGAGAGGAGGAGCAATGGGAGGTGATAATTGTGAAGGGCTGCGCAATGTCAACTAACAAAGCCAATCCTCTTTTTGTACAAACCTTGACATTTGAATACATCTATGAAGATGCCTACAGCTAACAAGAATATTGTGCTATTGTGCTTTCAAGTCCTCGTCTGGTCAGATTTCAACATCCACAGACCACTAGCAGTTCAGAACAACATCTGTCATAATGGCATTTGTCTTTTAAAAAGTTTTCTTTTTTTCCCTCTCTGTAACACAGCTGTAGAGCAGCCATCTGTTGGTTTGGTTTGTCATCAGTTATGGAGAGGAGATAGTATCATGTGAAAGAGATATTTAGGACAGTCAAAGAAAAGCGTGACCATTCAAACATCTCAGATCTTCAAACTGAATTGGTGAATGCCTTACAATTTGATAATACCCATCATTTACATACTTAACATCCTCAGTTCAGCTTTGAACTACAGGATTGAGCAGAGCAGAAAGAAGTTTAGAATCATAAAACCTGTAATTGATTTATCAATTTAAGTATTTTTTAAAGAAAAACAAGTCCAGATTCTCTGATTCCAACTTCTTAAATTCAAATATTTTCTGGTTTCTTAACAGTAAACTGAATATCTTTGAGTTGTGGACGAAACAAGACATTTGAAGACATCATCTTAGGCTTTGGGAAATATATATCAACATTTTTCTGATATTTTATTGAGTAGAAAACTAATCAATTAATCAAGAATAGAATCAACAGATTAATGGACAATATAAATAATCGTAAGTCATACGTTTCAGCCCTAGTATTCTGTACATTTAACTTCAAGCTTTCAAATGGCAAAAGATACATTAACAAGCCTGAAAATGAAATACAATGAGTCAGCATGCCTGTGAGTATGTGAGATTTATCCCCTGTATGTTACCTGTTCTCGTTTGAGTTTCTCCCTCTTGCGGATGAGCTCCACCAATAGCCTGGCTTTTTCAAGATCATGCCGCAGCTTCTGCCAATATCTCAGTGCTTCCCTTGCAGCAGAAACCTTCTCATCCACCTCAGGCTACAAAGTACAACACATTTTTTTGATCAGTTGTATCTAAAGGCAATCAATCCATTTTAGAAATTGCTTGGCAAGACAATGACCAAATAATGTCACAAATAAAATGTTATCATCAGAGAACAAAAAAGACAAAATCGTAGTACTGTTTCCTACCCTGACCTGTTCAGTATTCCTTTGGGATTGGATGTTAGAGTGCAGACGTCGGACCAGCGGTACACCGTTCCTCGACTGACGCTTCAGTAACCAGTAGTTATGCAATCTATGCATGAACTGATTTTTCCTCTGAAAAAGGATTCCTTTACAGATGATATTAAGCCTAAACAGCAGAGACAGAAACAGCTTGGTCTTACTGTCAACATGGCAAACATTAGTTGAGGCATCTCAACTAAATAAACGTTTTTTGTACTCTTACACTTACTACTCCACATTTTACACAAATTAGCTATCAAATCTAAAAGTTGGTGTTGGGTTTTGCTACAACAGATACACAGCATTTTATTATATTCAAAATAAAATAAAATCTAACCTGCTCGTGGGTATCTGAGGCACTATTGTTTGTGGGGAAGCGGTGAGATGTGCTGTATCTGCGCCCTTCTTCCCTTTCTTTTTATCCAGCTTGGCATCATCTTCAGACTTCCTGCCTTTTTTCGGGGTTGTAGGGCCCTCTGTATAGGCGCTGCGTCCCCTGCTAGCCCTCCCTCTGCTGCCCACCACTCTCCCTTCACTCTCCTCATCTGAGACCGCCTCTTGTCCTGGTGGTGAATGGGCCTCACAGAAAGCTGTCTTCTTAACAGAGAACGTAGTCCCATTAACGTTTGTCTCTCGCACAGGATCAATCTTCATGAAGAGGCCAGCACGCTGAGCACATGTGACGTGAAACGCAGTGTAACAGTTGGCCTTGTGGCATTGAATTGATGCGCCACGGCCCTTCTGCTTGCATAGGTAGCAGGTCAGTTTCCAGCGTGCTGGGGGGATGTTACTGACTCCTTCCACCGGTTCCAGAAATACTGTGTTGGCAAAGCATACTTCAGGAATCCAGATCGCACAGACCACATGTGCCCAGCGGCCATCGCTGGTTTGTTTGAAAGCGCCACCTCGGTTTGGACATAGAACACAGTCAACAGGTTTCTGAGGGGATTGAAGGCAGCAGCGACACAGCCACTGGCCTTCAGGGATGTAGGGCACGCCATAACACTCCTGGTGGACAGCTAGATTGCAGGAGTCGCAGAAGAGGATGACATTACTGTTGAGGCACTCATCATCCAGGCACACGCAGCAGAAGGCATCATCGTCAATAGCATTCTGAGAGGGCGCCCGGCTGCGGGCTTCCCGATACGCCTCCTCCTCCAGCCGGTCTACCAGCAGCTCAAAGGTGTCTGGTGTGACAGCTGAGTAGCCCTCTGATGTCCGGCCAGCATTCACCATCTCCAGCCAGGCGGTGTCCTCATCGTCCATGTCATATTCTGCCTCAGTTTCCTGCTCCTCAGCTAAACGTTCAATGTAACGGTAATATGCTGCAGGTAAAGGAGGTGCCTCAACTGGCTTGAAGGTCTCCAACACATGAAACTTAGGTTCAGGGAGAGTCATGTGCTGATGGTGTGATGTGTTTAACTTTTCAGGGGTTTGTGGATGAGAATTGGGGCAGTGGTTCTTGGATGGTGGTGGTGACTTGACAGGAGGACATTTGGAATCTTTCCTGCGGCCTCGGGGTGTGATGGGTTTGCGGACTGTTTGGGCACTGCTAGTGGGAGATGATGACTGCTCACTGTTCTCCTTGTTGCTGTTACACTCACTAATGTCCTGAGCCATCATCTCATCTTCAGTAATGACCTCCAAGGGTTCCAGAATAGAAATGCGGTGAAGTCTACCATCCAGTTCCACTTCTACCACCTTCTGGGCCTGGGAGTAAGACAGAGTTTCTCTGGTTGGAGATGCTTTGAGGCTGTAAGGGGATGGGGATCGCTGACGGGCACCCCCACGCCCGCCAACTGTCCCATTGGACTTCCTGACATCAGTTCCATCTCCTGCGGCCACCTGGCCTTTCCGGCGTGGCTTCCTCATAGACCACCAATCACACTTTACCTCCTGTTGGTTTAAAAGGAAATATCGATAGAAAAGGGAATTCACAGACTGTAAATAATAAAACAATATACAAAACATAGTTTGTAGAAGAAAAAACCTTTGATGTGGCTACAGTAGAATCAGAAAACGTTACGCCATTATAGCCCACTTTGACGATGGCCCTCTATGAATCATGATTCAAACAGGCCACTGTCCTTGCTATAATATTTTGCTGTTATTGTTTGCCGTTGTTATCATGATTGTGTGGTAATCCCTTATTCATAGCAAGCTAGATTTATCGAACAGCTTCATTTCCACTTGTAAACAGTACAGGACTTAACAGGCTGTAATAGTGTAATAAAACTAAAGCTTGAATAGGCTTGACATGATTAAACGTTATGACATATCAAGTCATTCAAAGCATCTCGATCTGGGCGTTGCATTTTAATGCAGTGTTTTGCAGGGCTATGGTCACTGTCACCTGTAGAGGAAACATTCCTTCACACACCTCAACTTGGAAGACTCAATCTAAATAACTAAATACATAGATTCATGTATTGAAAGCTGGCCAAATGCCAAACTGAGGGTCAATCTTCACTGTCGATAAGACACACGGACGGTAAAGAAAAATTATCTCTACATTTTTCTCGACTTTATCTCATAAACAGTTGGCAACTATCAGGGCTAGCCACAACACGACCAGTACATCCAATCAGCGTTCAGAAAGGCCTGACTGATCCTTCCCAGAGCCAATCAGCTTTAAGGATACCAGATCAGTGTCCTTACTTCGGGAGTAAAATGTCAGCCATATTTACAGTTTTAAAACACTATTAAAAGCTCTTCTTTGGATTACATGTGAATTATAGCTGTGTAAACGGATGCCGTAGCGGCATTGAATTTCGTAATCGTGTCAAATCTGGAGGAGAAGAGCACAGCATTGTGACAGTATTCGTACTCTGTCATAAAAGTACATAGCGAAGTAGTTAACGATATCACCAGCGTGAGCTAACCTGCTAACTTTAAAAGATGGGCAGAACTAACGTTAGCTGACTTATATTTTAACGTTGACAATGCGCAGAACATGTTAAACGTTGCTATCTTAAACAGGAAATAAAAGTCCGGAGTCACTCTATAATGAAGAAAGAGTACAAGGCAAATTTAAGCCATCTTACCTATTATGGCAACTGACTAGCACTGGTAGCTCGACAGCCGGCGATCTAAAGCCGCTTCTACAGTAATGGTTGCCCAGCCAGCCGCTTTACTTGCTGTACTGCCGAAGCGAATAGCTACTAGCCAGCTACAGTTTTCTAGCACAGCCGGTATATGTAGCTATTTTATTCCGCTTCGGTTTCTTCACAACAGGGCGTTTTGAAGGCAAGGAGTCAATCCCAAAGGTTTACTGAGAACACGAGTGGTATGTTTGCATTAATAATCCGAGAAATGGCTATTGTCGACTCAATGTTGTTAGAAGTAGAAACGCTAGCCTCCTTCGGCTAGCTGGCTAGCTATTTGGGGTTCTGAGTAGGTGCTAAATCGACGCTAGCCATCGTAAAACATAGAACTTCCGGATGCGTGTTTCAAAATAAAGTCCTTTCATTGTTTCACAATTAATACTACTGATAATAATAATCACATTTAACGTAAAATTGAATTGATTACACCGAGCTCTTTTTTCCCTGCCAACATATGTTCACAGTATTTTGGTGCCAAATAGTTCCATCAATTCACATTATGTGGCAGACGCTGCGTCAACCGTTATTATAGAAAGCGACCCAGGTATTTGAAGCTGCAAAGTGCAGAGATACTCAACACTTTTTATTTATATATTTGTTGGTTGCGATGTCTTTTATGCGACGGAACTTGATATTATTAATAATTAATATTACATTATTGAAGTATTTGTATTGGTCTAAATCTGATTTGTTCCCCTCTTATGCTGCCTTACCATTTCCAAAACACATTTTCTGGCGATGGTCTTACAGCCAAACAGGCTAGACGTTAATCTTGATTAATTTAATATCTGCGCGAAATTATGTTGCCATTCTATTCACGTCTACATCATTATATATTTTTATTTTGACGGCGAAATGTCTCCCTTCCGGTTTTGTGGTAGCCTGTGGGCTAACGTTACCTTGATAGCAGCAGTTAGGCTTTTAGCCAGCCCCCTGGACGTCACCCGGTCATGGTTTTCGCGCGCAAGCTACTCAACAGGGTCAATTACAGCTCACACAGTCGGTATCGATCTTAGTACAGTTTAATGAATTATGACGCGGTTTTCAATCCAAATCAACAAACTAACGCTGTCTGCCCTATATCTGGGCTGGCAACGTGACACCGGTACTGTCACCCCAGTCACACAAATCATGTGTACACATGCATGCGCATGAATATTAATATTCATATCCCAGTACACACACACACACACACACACACACACACACACACACACACACACACACACACACACACACACAGTGACCAGCATAATATTGTATGGTATTAAATGGTTAAAATCTGTCTCTTGGGCAGCAAGTGTAGATGATACAAATAATTAAACAGAAAAACCTTAATTATTTTATGTGCAGCATTATTTACCACACAGCAGCCTCTAAATGATCAAGTACATATTTAATTGCTGCTGCTTACTGGAAGATCCACAAGGGTGTGGGTGCAAGTTTGAAGTTGTAACATAGACAGCATATCAGACATTACAGTAGTTAAGTATGAAACCACAGAGCAGAGACATGAATACAATGACTAGTAGTTTACAGCATTATGGTCGCATATTCCAGCTGCCGCTGTAACATATTGGACATTCACACAGTAATTGCTGTTGATGTTTTTTTTGCTGGTCAGGCTATTTCAGTGCATTCATTGGGAAAACTTAGACTGTACAACTTATGAAGATGCTATTTACACCTCAAGGCTTTTAATCTATGCAGCAAAAACAAAAACAAAAAACATATTGTCTTATTATTTAATTGGAAAACCAACATTACAGTAAATCTTACAGTAAACTCTGTGACATTGGGTCACAATACATTCGCAAGACAATTCACTGATAAGGAATGTGTAACACAAAAAGCAATCCACACTAAGGAAACAATTGCACAAAAAAAGGTGTCAGTTTTACTACAATCACACTTCACTATCCAGGGTAAAAGAAATAGAGTGGATCCATGGCTGAAATAGACAAGGGCACCATTGGCTGTATGCTGTGTAGGTCGGGTCACCAGTAGTTAGAAGACATTCATCACGGAGACATGGTCAGTGTGTTTTTCCTCTTAGAATCGCGTCGTGGGAAAGGCACAAAGCTTTTCACCTCTCTGAAGCACAACCCTGCAGGCATAGGGGGAAAGCATTTGTTTTCTCCATTTGGTGCATGAACACACTGCCAATAATAATTAAAACAGAAAGCCATTAAAGGCATACTACACCTAACATGAATTCTTAATTATCACATTCACAGAAGCCCTGCAAAAGGATGTTGTGTAGTTAAAAATCATTCAATATGGCCAAAGTGGTAAATACTTAAAAAAAAAAATGTACATTTTTCAAAAGTATGGCGATAATACAATGTGTCAAGATCTGGAAATGACACATACCCAAGCAGTGATTGTATACACTACTCAAATGTGCAAATTAATATATATTATGACAGTTTCTTTCACTGATGTTTGCTTATTGTTTTTCACTTACGCTTCCACTCATCCAGGGACAGTGTGGCGTTGTCATGGCTGTCATCGTATGGCGCAGGCTCAGGTAAGTCATCTGGGTCCCTCAGGCTATCGAAATATGGGTGCTCCAGAGCCAGTTCGGCTGTGGGTCGCTCGTCTCCGTCCAGAACCAGCATCTTCTCCAGCAGGTCGATACCTGCAAACAGTGAAAAATACAACCATTGGATTACACTGACATGAGCCACAGGCAGGTTTCTGCTTCAAAAGCAGAAGATTAAATTATGCATACAAGTCCAAAATACTATTTGTTTTGTGCAGTTTCCAAAAAATACATAACAAGAAATTCCTCCTTCTGCCAGAGAGATAAAATGTACCCTGAGAGAATTTCTCAGATTCTTGATCTACTTGACTGTGATTGTTTAGAACAGCAGGAGAAAAGGCGTTGATAAACAGGGTGCGTAGAGAGAAATGACGGTGTTCATTCAGAGACAGAAAGTAGCAAAAGGAAACAAATGAAACACATGATTATTTCAACAACACTCCTTTCATCCCCAACTGCTGTGGTGGACCAGCACTGTGTACACTAGTTAAAGAAATACGTGTGTGCTAAATGTGTCTCAAGAGGGATAAGAATAAATATTTGTAGACTGGTAAGAAAAAACCTGTTGATAAACTCACCCTTTGCGCTGGCTCTGGGGAACAACGTTGAGAAGTCTTTTCTGGGGTAGCGAGGAAGGCCCTTAACATAACTTTTGGCCTGGTTTAGAAGGAGAGAGAACTACAATGAATCTCAAAAAAACAATTTGCCATATATATATATATATATATATATATACACACACACACACACACACACACACACATACATAGATATATTGTATAATATATTATATTCTGCAGAGACAAGAATCTGTTGTTAGCTATTGAGTAAATAACAAATCAACTTCTCCATTCTGTGCAGATGATACAGGTGTTTCTATAAAATCGATACTCAATCCTCTAAATTACTTTGCTGAAGTTAAAATGTATTCTGTGCCAATTTCATTGTAGAGCACATTGCAAAAATGAAATAAATGAAATTGAGACTGGTGTGCATTTGTTCATACATTATGTGTTATTATAGTGTGAAAATGATAGACAGAATCATTTATTCATAATCCTTTAATGAATCCATAATGAATTCATTATTCGGTCTTTGTTTCTGGGATTTATGAAACAATATATTATTGAATAGGCAAAGAACTGTAATCTCCCATTATCCCTTCCTGCTACATGGTTTTGTTGATGCCTTTCCTTTTCCTCTAGTGCCACCCTCAGGACAAATTTGATATTTTAATCCTACTACAGGTGAAGCTTGAAGGAAGGCACAGTGTTGGATGGACCTAAAGTATATGGCAACCTCTGAGTGCCTGCTAGCGGGACTTGTTAATATCATCATCATGACTGTCAGTGAAAGATTTAGTGCCCCATGATCCAAATGATTTTGAGATTAGGCATGCTCACTTTCACTCTAAGGGAAATCAATTCATACTTGGCATCTCTTTTTTTTCTGTCAGCTTTAATTGTCATGAATACGAACAGATCGGCCACTGGCGTCATTGATTTAAAAAAAACATACAATATACATGGCATAATTTGTCCTACCTCTGGACTGTCCAGCTTCTGTATGAACTCTGGTCCTGGTACTCCAGTCACTTTCATGATCTGAGTCAGCTGGTCCATGTCTGGTATTAAAGGGTCAAGGAGTTTTTTTTATCTGAGATGTCCTGGTGGTTCAATAAGCAAGCATCCACTCAGAAACAGTGGAGAGGAGGGTTTCCATGCAGGTCCATAAAACTGAATAATAAAGGGAACTGAGAGCCACCAGTGACAGCTTTATTTGCGAGTAGACGCAATAAATCAGTAAGTTGCCTCAAGTGCAAAAAATACATAAAAGGTGAATATAAAACATGCAGAAAAGTATGTAATATAGTGCAGGAGTAGCTGCATTACATTCTGCCTGAGTTTTTTTTTTTTTTGCTGCATGTAATATGATTGCTTTTTGTTTCCCATTCTGCACCTGATTTATAGTGCTCATCATAAACCTGTCACGGTTTCATCAAGTGGCTTAAATTGACTTTATTATTTCAATGATTTAATGGAGAGATATAAAAACTTGATGTGTTGTCATTTGGGAATCACACAGTACATTTACATTACTAAATTCTGGATATGCTCCATATTTGGCATTACACAGGCTTCAAAAGCTTCAAGTCCAGTAAACGGACCAAGCGATGAAAGGATACAGTCTTTCCCTTTGAAAAGGGTTCTTCCATTGATCATCTCTGCCATGATACAGCCCACAGACCAAATGTCCACTAGAATAAAACAAGAAACGAGTGAGCACCCAAGAGAACACAAATCAGTCAGACAGATGCAGCTTAAGCTCAGTGCAGTACAAATGAGGAAGGTAGTATTTATATGCAAGTCATGCTGTTTATAGTGGGGAATACTTGGTGAGTAATATAATCCTACTAAGAGTGTAAACTTGCCAGAGTTGCCTCTCTGTGCTACATCCCACAAAACCCATCCCATCTCTGAAAGAAACATAAATTCTGGGAAAGTGTTCATGGAGTCTCAGCACCATCAGGCTGCTGTCAGACTCATCTTTGTCAACTTCTAACAGATTAAGGTGAAAAAAAAGATCTATTGACAAAATGAAACCGATCCAACTTCAAATGTATTTCACGCACCAACAGCAGGATTATGAAAACTGCTGACCCATAAAGTATCATATGAGCCACCGCTTTAAGAAAGAAATCCTTGAACTGGAGTTGGGCCGTTTTCACACGACAAACAACAAGCAGTTAGAGCAGCAGCAGGCCAACTCAGTACGGAGACAACAGCAGGTAAGAATGTGTAAGAGCAGATTGTCTTGCCAGTTTGGGTGTAGTGCATCCAGTTCAGGATGACCTCGGGCGCCCGGTACCAACGGGTCACCACGTAGCCCGTCATCTCGGCATCAGTACTGCGAGCCAGCCCGAAGTCCAGGATCTGCATCAAAGAGAGTAATCACAGTCTGGAACACGAACGCTGTCCACCACAGGCATCCGTAAAGTTAATTTATTTTTTGATAGGTGTTCATTTCACTTAAAGCTGAAGTTGGTAACTTCAAAAATAACTTTGTTATCATACTTGCTCAAGGTGTCACTATATCCTGATAATAGGCCTGTGGGAAAAACAGGTTCCTCTGCCTTCCCCCAGTGCTCCTAATGGCAAGATTCCAACATGCTCAAAGGAAAACAACCAATCAGAACCGAGGAATCTCCAACGCAGCTGTCAACCACAGCTCTCCGAGCACGCTAGAACACCAGTTAGGAGACTAAAAGGACGCAGAGAAACCAGATTTTTTCCCACAGATTACCTGTCTCATTACTGTCAGGACTCAGGGACAGCATGAGAGAATATGATCAAAAGTTATTTTTAACAGTTACCAACTGCAACTTTAACGGACATATAGACACGTTGCCCATAATGGTTCCAATGTTTGAGGTTTAAATTACCGAAACACACACATAAAAGGGATAGTTCGGAATTTTGGACATGAGACCTATTTTCCAACTCAGCCGGTGTGTTTGAGACGTCTGGAGACGTTTTCAAGAAATTTCATTCAGTTCTTCTAGTTGCCGAGTTCACTTGTGCTATGGCTAGCGCAAGTCAATGGTTCTAGCTAGCATGGCATTAAAAACACTCATACCGACTCCACAGTGCACCCGAGGCAAATCAATTAAAACACTAGACTGTTGATGTACATATCTGTGTTGATAGAATCATATTTGAAACAAAACTAACCTTGCATCGCATGAATCATCCATTTTTTGAGGGACTAGTTTCTCAGCAGCAGTGGAATTTTACTTTGCTCCGTCGGACTCAAAACTCTAAGACACGCTGCTCGGAATCCAGCCGGTAAATACACACATGAACACCACCGATTTGTCCGACCTTAAGCCCCCAAGGCTGTCTGAAAAGCCCTTGGAGCTCACACAAACACCGGCCAGCCCACGGCCACGCGAACCCACAATTACGCACCGCGAACCCGGACCTCTGCTCCGTCCATAGACCCGTAAACCCTTGGACACGTTGCGGGGGATTCCCAGTTTGTTTGGTCCCGGTTCTCAGCTCCAGCGGGGGCTATCTCGGTCTCCACAGACGCTCGTTCACGTTCTCCCCTTTGAGCATCCCTCTCACGCAATTCTTCCTCTGTATATTCAGGCTCGTACAGGTACGGTTGGGTTTGGGTGGAAAAAAACTCCTCATCAGAGTCTTCAAAAGTTTCAGTATATTCTCCAAAAGTGTCCATTTCTGTGAGATTGAAGAAGCTATCACTGCAGCTACTCTGCGTCTGTAGCAATGACAGCAGGTAAACAAACTATTATAGAACCGGTAACTTATAAGCACTAGGTGATATCAGTCCGCCGCTGCCATAGCCTACTAGGAAGTATGACACGCTGCTGCTGCTGCTGAGACATAAATCCTTAAAAATGTAAGGTTGGTTTTATTTCAAACATTCTATCAACACGGATATGTACATCGATAGTCTGCCGTTAAAATTGATTTGCCTCGGGTGCACTGTGGAGTGGGCAAGACTGTTTTTAATGCTATGCTAGCTAAGAACCATTTACTTGCGCTAGCCATAGCACAAGCGAACTCGACAACTAGAAGAACTGAATGAAATTTCTTGAAAACGTCTCCAGACGTCTCGAACACACCGGCTCACTTGGTCTTATGTCCAAAATTCCGAACTATCCCTTTAAGATTTTCAGACCCAGAATCAAATCAGTCTAATACGAAAAACAACTGGTAGTACATTCATTTCCTGTTCTCTGTGCTAATTCTCTTTGCTGATTTGATGGTTTTTCTTGTATTTTATCATTTTATTTGATCACTCTCTTGTGCCTACTGATTGCTATTATCTTACTGCTGCAGCAGCCCATTCATTTCAGCTGTGCTCTGTCTTTCAGTGTAATCCTTAGAGGAACAAACCTTTAGTTCACAGTCTTGATTCACAGCCAAGTTTCCAGGCTTAAGATCCTGTAAATGAAAATGAGCGGAGCGCTGGTTACTTATTGCACATAGTGATTAACAGAACGTTATAGTGTTTGTAGTGTGCGGTATCAAAACTGGGACCAGGAAAAGCCTTAAAGCTTGTTGTTCCTATAAATTAACACGACTCAGCTGGATCCTTTAATGCCTTAATACTGTGTCTTAAAAAGGGATTCAAACAGTGTGACTCATTGATAAACTGACCGTAAGACCATAATACTGTGACACAATGTGTGGCATGGTTTAGGGAGTGTTGAAGGAGTACTAGAAGGGTAACACTGACTGTGCAAGATCATATTCTCTACAGCCTAAACACAAAAACACAGCTGATCTCAAACAAATGTTCACAGCCCACCCACAGCATAATCAATAAATGTTCTGACCAAAAAGCCACATTGCCCAGTGAATGCTAAAGATACATCTCAGTGAACATTAGTGTGTTTGTAAACCTGCTCCTTCACTGCAAGGAAAACAATCAAACAGTAGATTTAACAGTAGATGTTGCAGGTTGAAATCCATGAGTACGAGTGAGATAAGAAGCCATTCATATCTGCCTGATATGCAAGTGTTGTATTGATCTAACTTTACTTTCCCCTACACAGCGCACACACCCACTTGGCATCGGTGCTGACGGGTGTGGCCTAACGTCTCTAGACATGCAGTCAGACCTTAGCAAGTCACCTCATCCTACCTGTTGGGGCAGGGTTTTTCTGACTCCATAACAATGACAAATTAAATCAACATTCGCATGCATTTCTGCAGGACAAGAAAAAGTGCACGTTTGCTGTCTTTGTACACTACGATTCATTTCCCCAGGATTTTTCTTTTTTTGACCAACGCTTGAATGTCGACCGTGACATGTGACTTGTACTTACCCTGTGGATGATTCCTGCCTTGTGAATGTACTGCAGAAAGGGAGAAATTGCAGTCACACACACACGCACTCATTAATCTGCGTCAAGTAATTTTCAGTGCCTCTCTATTCTATAATTGTGACTAATTGTGTTGTAATGACTTATTTAAGGCATCTCCACTACACCCTCCATTATATGTATTTTGCATGCAAGTACAGACAATTCTACGTACTTATTGTAGCACATGTTCAAATACAGAATAATTCTGGCATGACTGTGTTACATAATAACCTTATAACATATTTACTGATGTTTTAATTAGTTATAATAAAGTTTCCACAATCTTCTCATGATACTTGCTGATAAAGTTGCATGTTTCTGAAAGGTCGGCTCCCCCGACTCACCCTGAGTCCACAGAGCGTCTGGTAAACGAGAAACTGGACTTTGTCTTCTGTGAGATGACCTCGCACCTTCGACAGGTCAGTAAACATGTAAGGCATCACCAGGTAGCTGAGGAAAAGAGTGGGAGAGAGGCAGAGCGAGCAACATGAGATGGACAAGATCACAACTAATGCACAAGAAATGGCTTTTCCTCTTGCGTTCCCTGTTATTACCCACACCCTGTAAATGCTGTAATCCAGGACTTTTTATACTTTGAGTAAGGAACAGAGGCTGCTTGTGTTTATGTAACACGCAGCACACTCCTTATTTGCAGCTGCTACAGTCAAAGCTTGAAGTTTGTATTCATTTTAAGAGCACACTAAATTGAGTCATTTAATTAAATAACTCTAACAACATTCTCATTTATTTTCTGTAATTATTAGTTGATAAATTGGTGAAACACAATTAATAAACCTTTTAATTTTCAAGTATATTCATATTATAAATGGTCAGTTAAAGTTGTGTATTTTAGTGTTTACAGTAGTTTGTGCTGATCAAAATTCAACCAATAAAATGAAGGTTTACTTCTCTCCCGTTCTCTGACAAGGTGAGTGCAAGGTTCAATAAGATCTTGAAGCTTATGTGGCAACAGTTTAGGGAAGGTCCTTTCTTGTTTTAACATGACAATTTTCCTGTGAAGTCCTTGGGAAATGTCACTTATTCACTACTCCCTACTTCACAATCCAGGTAGTTCTATAGAGGACTATATCGTGAGCTAAATAGATTAATGAAAAAACAATGGTTCAACAGTGGTTGCCAGCAGTGGTTCAACGTATATATGTCTAGGGCTTTTATTGTGAAATGAAAGAACGGAAGGAGCGATATTGCTGCCGTTATCAATGTGGAGGCAATAAGACATTCATTCTTACTATATATTTGGACAGCACTGTGGCAAACTATATATAGAGAGTAGTGAGTGAGTGACCACAGACGTCGTTTTAAGAGTTTGGTGTTGAAGAACTTGAGTGACCTTCACAGAGCCCTGACCTCCCACATGTCCATCAACTTTTGGATAAATTGGGACGGTGACTGTGAGCCAGGCCTCACTGCCCAACATTAGTGGCCGACCTCACTAATACTTCTGTGGCAGAACGGGGCGAATATCCCTGCAGCCATGTTTCCAAAATCTTCACTTCACAGAAGACTGGAGGCTGTTAGAGCTACACACATTGGTGTAATATTTACACGTCCACATACTTTTGACATTAAAGTGGCCTTTTTGCATCATACATCTCCACACTTGAAAAAAAAAAAAAAATTTTGCCCGTCTCTGCCTGAGGCAAAAAATACTCACAAGTCCTGCATGTCATCGAGGCTTGTGGCAGCTGAAAACACATCGAGAAGTCCTATCACCTGGTTGGAATGAAAAGGCGAGCTGATGAGGTCATGGTGGGAGCATGCATGAGGTATTTGCAGGATATTATCATATAAAAATGCAAAAAGACTGTGCTATTTAAAGTGACAATCACGCCTTTTTTTTTTTTTTTTTAAATGTATTTAGTGAAGCAAGGCATGGCAACTCATAGATAGACAAGATCAAACTTAATATATCAGGTGAAAACAACCAAAAAGAGACAAATAATAACATCTTAAAGATTTTCTTAAAATAAATGTATGTTAACCTGCTGAAAGTATTTCAATATGTATTACAGTTTTTCTCCTTTGTAAAGACACAAAAATGGAACTCAAATAGAAATTAAAAATCAACAAAAAGGCTGAAAGAATATCCACTTTAAAGGCCAAATCTACATTGTGTCATAGGAATTAGGTGATTTGCTCGGTTCAGTCTGCTCACGTTTTCATGCTTCATGTGTTTGAGCAGCCGAAGCTCTCTGTAAGCCCTCTTAGCGAAGATCTCTGACTGGAAGGGCCTGTGGAGCTTCTTGATGGCCACTTTCTCTTTAGTCTTCTCGTTTATTGTAGAGCTGTGATGAATAATGGAAAAACACATCATTAGCTGTGCACTCCCAGTCTCCGTGTGTCTGATAGTATCACTATGATTTCACTCTTTTGAAGTCAGAGGAGCGGTAAGAAGGGTCTATTTTGAGGTTTCACTCTCACTCAGAAGTGATGGAATTGGCTGCAAAGACGTTCTCAGATGGAGGTACAGTAAGTGGGACCCATTCTCTCACAGAGTGGAGGGGGGGGGGGTGGTCTGTGGTTTATTGAGCATGAACATGTAAATGTTTGGCAACTGGCGATGAGCACAGTATGTCTGCAGTGATCTGCAGGGCACCAAATCGTAGGAGGAAAGGCTATTTAGAGCCACATCCACCAACACACATTACACACATCACTTGTGTATAGTGCTGTGGACAACGACGATGCGCTAATGTCGGATATTAACGTCAATTTAACCTGCCGCAGCTGATTCATGGCAGGCTAGCATCCACAGTAAATACTGTACTCACACGTACAGCACTTATGAAACTGTTGGTTATGTTTCTGTTTAATAATTCATTCTCTTTCCATGTTTGTAATTGTCACAAGATGGTTCTCGGGGGATGTGCAATTTGGCAAAATAACAGATAATGGTGGTGGCTTGATCCAAGTTCATCAGATGGTGCTTCTTTTAAAGGTCAGACATGTTCAGCTTTGACAGACCATCACTCCCACACTAATGCTGAAAACCCTGGTAACCACAGCTAGCAGTACCAGCAGCTCTGACATCAGAAGCACCGGAATCCACGATGATAGATTTTTAACTATATGACTTTTTGGTTCAAATTTGAGAGCCCCGAGGCTCTCAAAATTGTACACAAACAAATGGTCTATAAATAACAAAGCTGAGACTGAAACACACAAAGCAGTGTTTTCTGACTAAATAAAAGTGACTGTTCGGTGGAAATCATCCAGCATCTGTCCAATACAAAATCCTCTCATTTGTGGTGCTACAGATTACAAACATGTATATATTATAGTATGGATGATGAAATTAAACAAATCTTCCGGTCTACAGTGATGAGATGAGAGTATTAGTAGCAGGGTAAAACAACATGTACTCTGTAAGAATAAAAGGCCTTTAGTATTCGCCGTAATTATATATCTGGAAGTGTAGAAAAGGCGTTGAAATAACAGATTGGACTCTAATGTAGGGAGTTTCTTAGATTTAGATTTTTAAAAATGCCACGGAGTTTGGTTAGTGGCAAAAATGTCTCGGGTTGGTGAGATTCTTCTGGGGGAAGTTGGACTCATTCATAAAATCCTAGCCTCAGCCCTGAGTGTTTTAGTGCCAAGTGTGTTTGTATAATATTCACGTGGAACTGGACAGCAGCCTTGTATTTTAGGGAACTGACTTTATGAATAACTTAAGAGGAGTGTGACTTTAAAGTAGTGTGGATGGATGTTTACCTTTTAAGATATAACATGTATCACTATATATCATATATTTAACACCACAAATATAGTGTATTACATGTATCACCAAATCCCAGCATTAGCTGACCTAGTGATTGTATTTATATAATCAGCTGGGTAAACAATCCCTGCAAATCAATAATTATTGAGTGATGTAGGGTCTCTCCAGAATATTTACTCTATTTTCTTAAACAGACAAATGAATGCTACAACACCTTACCACTGAATATGTGCCTCATGGACTGACGACTGACCCCATAAAGTTATGTATATCTCTAATATATAATTGAATTTCAGCGCTATGTGTGTTACTGCGTGTAAATACACATACCGCTATTTAAATATAGGCTACGTACTCAGTTATGAGCACATAATATAATTTGCACACTATCTGTTTCTGCGGCTTCCACAATGTGTTTCTGTACCTTGTATGTAACTGCACGGATAAATCAAAGTGGCCATCTTTAATATTGACATTGTAAAACAGACACATCTCCCTTGTTACTGTGCGGACATATAAGTTTGAAAGGTAATAGTATTGCGGTGTGTAGTCGTTGCGCTGCGGACACAAGGATGCGCTATGAGGCGCCAGGTGTTAGACGCTGTGTCGTCAGTGTGTTGGTGTAACGTTACACTACAGGATATAACCCAGGCCCAGCACAGTGTAGCCAGTGTAGCTAACGTTAGTGAATGCTTGGCTCAGACTAAACACAGCAGTCATACACAGTCCAGTCCCAACTACGACACACACGCACACGCATACACAAGGTTAACACTCACCACACGGAGCCGTACGCCCCGGTGCCTATCTGTTTAAGCCGTGTGTATTTCTCCGGGACTTCCCAGATCGTGCTGTTGATTTCCTCCCGGGAATAATGAGCCCGAGCCTCCATGGTGAAGAGGAGAAGGCGACGCTTGGGAAAAAGTTATCCTTCCTTCTCTTGTAAACCTGTCACTTGTTCAGAAGGCAAAGCAAAACACTGCCTAAGTACGAGACAACATACAGTTATCGTCGTACAGCTTACTTCCGTTACAGGTTTTCAAAATAATATCCGCTCGACATTTACTGTGGGAGTAACCGAGGTTAAAGCTAACGTGCTGCGGCCAAAACCCACGAAAAACAGATTAAGCACGTACAATTTGCCTCCAATTATGCCAATTATTAATAAATGTATGCTATAAGAGAGCATTAAATAAAAAATAACTGGAAACATGTAATTTATTTTGAGCTGGTTCCTAATTCAAACTTTATTTTGAAGGCATAGCATTTCCTTTCTAAACCTGACCGTTTCTGACTGGCTTCTCTCGGCAACACAGCACAGTGCTGTCAGCAAACTACACTCACTGAATTACACAAGACAAGCAGCCCGAGGACTACTTAACATGTAGCCTCATGTAGTCTTCCTTTGCAGACAAAAATCAATTTCACATGCCTCATCCACCGCCATCACTTGGAAATTATTTATGAAAAATCAGATGGCTTGCTTGCTGTAACATGTCAATATGACTGCTCCCACCCACACATAGAAGGTGTTACTTGTCAGAATAATTACTGTAGATTGCCAGAAGTTTATGAATCATGGCAGCTTACTGCAGGACATTCACACTTACAGACATGGATAGAGACATGTAAACTGAGCCCTGGGATTTTTACTTTGTGCATAAATACAGTGTAGGTTCTTAACCAATGAACCCATAATGATGAGCCCTTCTTTTTTTACAATCATAACCTGGTAGATTCTTGCTGTTTTGTTACGCTATCAACAAACATCTAAAAAAGAAAATGTCATTCCTGCGCTAGCGTAAACATTTGTGTATTAGACACAAGCCAGAAAAGCCAGAAAATCAACACTGAAGTCTGCAGTGTCATTAAGATACATAACTTGGAGCTGCGCCTTTGGCGATCAAAGCAGAACGTACCTTGTCAATTCAATGATCGTGTTTTTCTTTTTATCTTAATGGTTATTCTTTACAGTTGACAATTCTCTTATCAGAACGGTAGGCCTACGCATCACCATTCCACTGAACTTCTGCATTTTGTTTTTGCTATTAGTACATCTTTGAAGTTCTCTTTCCAGTTTTATTTGAACTAAATTGTTTATGTGTGCAGAGGGTAGTCTTAAATGTATATCCTTAGAATTCCCCACAATGCTTATATTTGGAATATTGTTATTTTGTATCAGATGCGGACCAAGTATGTGCATTTGGAAGCACAGGGTTGTAAGAGTAGCATGGACTAATAAGGCCAAGCCTTATGATGGTCTCATGTCAGTTATCAGAATAATTCTATTGTAACATGGGACAATGTAAGAAGACACAAAATTGCAAATAATGTGCATATAAAATCTTATTAAATTATTATACAGTAAACAAGTAAATGAGTGAATGCAACCTAAAATGTGTAATAATCAGTGTTTTCCATCTATAATGCCTGTTTGGGATTTGAGTCGATGCAGCTCTCATATTTTGAGGGCAGCGCTTAATGTAAAAAGGGATGAGGTGACTGTTTTTAAAGTGTGCGATAAGTACGATTTTTACTGCAGGGTGGCACAAAATGACCACCATATATCTGCAGGGGTTGAAAGGATTATGGATCAATACCAATGACTCAGCCATTACTTGGTCAGCTGTTGAACTTACTGGCTTTTAAAACCCACTTTCCACCCTGCACTCCCTGAAAAAAAATCCCATGGCGTTTTAAGACCTAAACTAAACTGGTCTCTGTTTAGTCAAGTGATTAGCAAAGTAGACAAAGGGAGGTGAAACAGCAGCATCAATGTGAGAGAGAAGCGTTCCCCCCTTCCCCGACTTGTCACAGAGATATGCCCAAAGGTTGAGTGCATACCCACTCATTTTGTGAGCAGCTCCCATACACAAGAGTGCGTCAGTAAAAGCCATGGTAACAGAACGGTGATGTGCCTCTGAGGCCATTTAAGATCTGCAGACCTTTTCCGCCTTCACACTTTGCTTTTGGACTTGAACCAAGCTGCAAAACCTAAACGCTGGAAAGCTAAATTCTTCTAATCTGAAGCTTCTTGATGAAGAACAAAAGCCAGTGGCGCCCCCACACATTTTCCATGGGGTGGCCAGATGGGGCCACTGGGCTAGCAAATCCAAAAAGCCATAACTGAATGTCAGGAAGTCTATTATGCTGTTGTATATATGATATTTGAAAACAAATACTTTTGTTTTTTATTTTACAGTTAATGCTACTAATTATCTGATGTGTATAATGCTGGTACACATCAGGGTGTATTAGATAAATATCTACTGTGGAAAAACAAGTAGTTTGAGTATTATATAGGAACGTATTGTATTTTTGGTCCAGTTTTAGTAACACTTTACCATACCCCCCACACCAGCCCCTGGTTAACTTTTCCAGACATTTAACATGGATTTGTATGTAGATGTTAGGATATTTTACATATTTAAGAATATACAGTTGGCAAATTATCAACTTCTCCTGTAGTATGAAGACATTTTATATGATAAAAAAAAGCGTTTTAATATATTGTCCTTTATTAGCTGTTACACCCCAATCTCTACCCATGGGTACCCACAGGAATAAGTATGAAACACAAATATTCTCTTTGTTATGAGGTATTTGAAACCAAGTTTACATGTGCTTTATGTTTTCTTTTCCCCGCAGGTTTCCTACATCATTAAGCATCTTGCCGCTGAAGGCTTCGCTGAGGTAATTAGGATCATCGACGGCAGCAAAGGTAACGCTCTCCCAATCTACTTCATGTCCTCTGAGGATGAGAAAGCAGAGGTGATAGCTGTTCATGGGGATGATGAAGCTGTGGGCGATTCCATCTTTCCTTTCCGATGATGAGAATGAGCATGAGGAAGATAATCATCAAAAAAGCTTGTTTGTTTGGACCTGCTATGAATCTTCTGAGAGCAACAAATGCTGTAATAGATACTGGGAGGTTATTGCTAATAGAGGCCAAAATGAATGATGATGGAGACTAAAATGAGGATTATCAGACCTATGAAGCAGGATTGATAATCCCTTTAGAGAAAGTAGGATCTGGTGGTTGGAGGGCTGGCCTTATGCATCTAGTGGAGGTAGCCTTGTCCTAGGTGGAACCTTGCCCCAGGGTCTCTCTATATCTAGAAGCTTCTGGAGGGCTGGCCTTGTGTCCATATCTTTTATATCTAGAGGCTGGGTTTTCTCTTTGTAACCTTTAGGCCTGTGTATCTCACAGGGCTGGTGAGGACTCCAGGTAACCTTGAAATCCAATGGCCCTTTATATTTTATTATATAATAAAACGAAGTAGAATCAAATAAACGTATAATATAGTATTATTATATAATAAAACACATTGATATAAATCATATGTCTATCAGCCGCTCATATGTATGAGTGGTTTTGGTTATAGGCACAACTTTATATACAGTAAATACGGTATTTTGCCTATCATCTTTTTTTCTACCCCCTTGTCCTCACTTTTCTGTAGTGAGACTTCTCTGTGCACGACCAAGGGCCAGGGACCCCGCCCCCTCTCTCTCTCCATTGGCCGTTGGCACTTTTTATCTGGATGCTCGTCCATAATTCTGCCTCTCCTTATCTCTTCTCCTTTCTGTGTGAATGTGTCCATGACTTTTTCTATAACGTAAATAAGAATTAGTGTCATGTGCTTTTTTTTTTGTCATGCATATCTCTAAGAACAGCGCTGTCTTCTGTAGCTTACCATAGTGCCAGCCTGTGTTAACTGCACCCAGACCACCAAAGCATTTATGCCAAAACATCCAGTACCTTGTAAAACACAAAAAAGTGACCAAAGGTTTCTCCTAGTCAGCTGTAGGAGGATAGCAGCTTGGATAAACTGTCCAATCCTCTCTTTGTGCCATTATGATTCAGTATGATATCTGGGTCACGGTGGTCTTAGAGGAAAAGTCAGGGGATCAACAAAGTCATTACAGTTCATCCTCTGGGGATGGGTGTCTGTACCAAATTGCAAGGTAATCCGTCAGCAATTTGTTCAGACATGTCTGTCTGGACCAAAGTGGTGGACCTTCTCACAGGCAAAAAGACCTCCAGCCACCTCGCCATCCATTACTAGGCCGTCTACGCTGCAGAATCACGGGAACTGGAGCTTATGATGGCACACACCCAACAACACCAAGGTGATCAGCTGCCAATATAAGGTGTCAGGGCAAATACACACAGACAGACATATTTAGACACATAACCCTTTTTGCTATAACCACTTAGTTATAATGCAGTGCAGTATAGCAACAGTAAAATCAATAAACTTCAGACGCTTTTCAGTTGATAAAACGCTATAATGCCTACAAGCGTAACCTCATTGCATGAGGTTTATGATGACCTCCTTCCTGTTAAGTAACATTTAATAGAATAATCCAATAATGTCTGGAGCCACTGATCTTCAAAGGACAAATTATCACCTTGAACGGGCTAAATTTAATAGAGGTTCTAAAGGAACTCTAAGGAGTTAAACGTTTCCTCCACCTTGTTGTTCACCTTGACCAAAAGCTAGAAAGTTTGAAGTATATTCTGGCAGCCACACTGTCCCTTGTCCTCCTATCTGATTTATCGAATACACTCTACAGCTGACCACTGATGCACATTATGGGTAAATCTGCGTACCTCTTGTTCTATGTGATTACTTATGCTACCTGCAGGCTATTACCCAACATTGACAAATCCAATTTGACAGGCATCTGGTGTCTGTCTACTGTTGCCAATATTGATCATAAATCCATTTGTTCTTTGCTATTTATTTGCATTTTATCAATCTTGCTGGGTCATCAACCGCTTGCAGAGGGCCTCCGTCACTCTGTCTGGGTAAATGTCAGTGAAATGCCAAATTTCCAAATTATTTTTGGAGACACTAAACATAAAGGATTTGTATTCACTTTCAGTGAGCAAGTTTCATGAGCTTCTGGCAGAAATGTCATGGCTGATGTGTCTGTTAGAAGTTGGCTCCAGTAGAAGGAACTTGCCAGCAGTTTGTTGTAGGGAGATGTTTTCCTTTCATAGCGACACATAAGTTCCGACTATAATTCAATGTCATTCATGCCACGTCTGAGCAGAATCTGCCACTCCTGATCCGTATACACATCAAACTCAGTTACATGAGAATAACAGCTATGGATGTGGAAATGTGGAAAGACATCACACTCAGAATGCAGCTTTATGGTTGCACCTCAGTATTTTATGAAAAAAAAAAGCCTAAATAGCCCACAAGATGGAGCTAATGTCTAGCAGAGGGCCACAGGATGAGCAGAGTGGTGCAGTCGTGCCATTTTGATCAGATCAGTAACCAGTGCAGCTTTGTTTAGGCATGGCTGTGTGTTCTGTTTAGTCTGTTCACTGCTGAGAAACTAGGTTTGGGCTTTTAATTTTGGAAAATCTGAGTCATACAATGCTAATCTAACTACCAAATTCAGTTGTTTATTCATGATGAATCCAAAATATCAAATGCATTACGTCCTACATGCTGAAGGTGCAGGAAACAATCTCCCAGACAGTGAATGTAAAAGCATTCATGGGCTGAACCATTATTCTGCTTTCATAATTAGAAACGCAAACAAAAAGACTGAATGAGATCGTAGCAGGTGACATATTTACTCATGTTAACATGTCACAGAGTATTATTTTGAAGCAAAAGCCTCTGGCGTTACATTGCATCAGCTTCCTTCACACAACGTGGATAATAAAATAACATGGCATGTCCTCTATTCTTGCTTGTCATGCAGATACACTGGCGTGACTGGCGGCGTGTATGTGACTCAAGACAAAGTCAGAGACATACACAGTACCTATAAAACACTGCATACGTAATTATATGCACACACACACACACACACACACACACACACACACAGTCATAGAGTTGTGCAGACACACACTGAGCCTGTGTGTCAGTTCTTTCCTCCCATCATTTTTGCTTCAACCCATCTGCCAAAATCCTCTCAAGCAAAATCTGACTTGACATTTTCCAACACTGAATCAGCAGAGAAAGTAGGCTAGCGCATAGTCTAGTAGAGCAAGAGAGACAAGTAGAAGTAAAAGAGAGACGGGGGAAAGCGGCTTGTTTCAGAAAAGGCCATGGTTAGAGTATGACATCCCCCCCACCCCACCCCCAACCTAAGCCACCGGAGCACAGGATGGCATTAACCTAATGAGTCTTTACATAGTAATTAAAGGTTCCCTACTGAATGATACTGTGTCGTTCTGTACCGAAGAATTAATTATTTGTATCAATCAATGATGTTATCTGTGGGTGTTACTTGGTTAAGAAGGGAGACGGGCAGACAGTGGCATTTAGCTGTGATTAATGAAATGACCTTCCCTTCAGCCTCGGCTGAGATCTAGAAAAATCTATTCCATTTCAAAGTGACCTCCGCGGGGGATGTCTTGTTGGAACACCCATACCTTCTGCATCCAAATGCAACAAAACACACGCGTGCACACAGACCTGCACCATAAGGGCCGCACAGTGAGACCGATGCCAAACAGTGGGCAGCGATGAACCTCACGTCGGAGGTTCATCAGTCGGTCCTTGCTCTCATATTCAGCTGGAGCACGCCATTCACTGGCATGCAAATGGGATGGTGGCAGAAGCGCTGATGATAATGATATTAATGGGTGCCCAAAGACTTCAGCTAAGGAATTTCCATATTTTGTCCCATGGGCCTGAGTTGGTAGAGCATGGCATTAACATTTTTATATTGGTGCCATTCCCACTAGGACAGGACAAGCCAAGCATGTAGGCTATATTCATTCCTCTCACCGGAGAACAGCAAGGAAGAACCGAGTTTTCCACATGGAAAGGTTCATAAAGCAGGCATGAAATTTATTTGTAAAAGAAAATATACAGGGCAGTTAAATGACTGCAGTTGCTGCTTATAGATATAGAAACTGTAAAAAAAGACACATAGTATATTTTAGGAGACATGTATGTTAATAATAACCATAATACAAAACAGGGAGAAATGGGACAGAATGAAGTATGTATTAGTCTTTTACTGCATTTTTTTTGCTTTAAAAACCCTTGAATTATAAGGCAGGAGCCATTTGGAGAAAATTGCTGGAAGTTTTGTGCTTTTATTCCATGCTATGTTATGCCTTTTGAACTGTACAAAGATGATAGTTTAAGAGAAGCTGAGATAGGAGTAGATAGGATAAGTAGCTGTGTTTAGAGACCCTCATGAAGAGTAGAACCAGAGCTGGCTACGGCATGGAGATAATCTCCAGTAATGTCAAGTAAATCCAATACAACTGCCATTGTGAATCTGAACATTGCTTTGCCTTATTTCATTTTCTTACTTTTGCAGTATTCTTTTTTCACTGAAGACATTTTGACATGTCACATTAGGACAGTAGAGTGCAGCTCTCCACTAGTGTCTACAACTGTATTGTGAATGAATATGACCCACAGTTGGCTAATATATACTCCTTTTAGCTCTGTTTTTCTCTCCACCAAGTCCCAACTCTTAACTACTAAATGCTCCAACATGTTCACTGGCTAGCTGTTAGCTGGGCTTGTATTCACAGCTCTCTGAAAACAACTGACTTCTGCAGCTGGAATGTAAATCAGTTTTTTGTCTCTGTGTTCATCATTATAAGTGACCCATTTCATGTCACACGGCCGTCTGATCCATTGTTAATATACAATATTGATTCAAAGTCCTTTAGATGATTGAAAAACATCTTATTGACTTATAAATGTCCTGCAGATAGTTTGGACTTGGCCATGCAGACAGCTGGAGAATCAACCGTCACAACACCTGCCATGTTCGGGACTCGGATCCTGAACATGCTACAAGACGGCCGCATGGTTCTCCTTGCGTCTGATCCAGCATCAGTTCAGCACAGATTACCTCCCATTGAGGAGGAAGACAGATATACAGCCGTTATTATAACTCTGCAAGCACTGCAGATGTTGCATTTGTGTTTGTCACAGATTAACATTTGGTAACAGATGGGTACACGCGCATACGCACACAAACAATGCCAGCAATAGCTAACACACTAGTGCTCATCTAAACAGCGATTATCATCTTGTATGAGGCTGGTGCGCTGCCCAGACGATGACAGCTCCTCATACAGTACAGCGAGTCCCTGCGGTGCCAGTACACAGAGCCTCAGAGGCATGCAAGTCATTGTGCCATGTTTCATCTCACACACTCATTAATGTTGCTCACTGGCCAACACATGACAGACCTCTGCTCCACCACTGTTTGTCTTCTGGCTGCCTCTGTCGCAAAGCAAGCCAATTGTAATAGTATACATGGTATGTAATGGCTGCATTGGAGCGTACAGCAATAATGGGCTATAGTAGTCCGTTACTGGGGTGACCCTCAGCATAATGACCCAACTCAGACCTTATAAAGTATTCAGGACATTGACTTTTCATTCATGAGTGCAAAACTGAGGAAAAAGGAGATAATAATGAGCATTAGCCCGGCTAGTGTGTGCATTTGTGAGAATGATGACCCAAATAGTGTCAGAGGTGACAGAGCCGCGTGACTGAGAGGATATAATAAGACAGTTGTTCATGTCGGCAAAATGTGGCTTAAATAGCAATTTTATTGCAGCAACGGTGGAACAATGTGATGTTATTAGACTACTAAGGGGAGAAAAGTGCAGCTAGCGCCGATCAATAACATTTTACAATCAACACTAAATTGCCCTGGTAGCCAATGAAGTGAAGCCAAAATGGAGTAGAAGATTGTCTTCTCCACTTAGCTCACATCAGGAAAATGGCTGCAGAAGTTTAGACAAACTGTAATCTGGACATAATCTGCTGGATTCAACAGTTTTCCTGGGAGGCGTAATGAAGGAGAAGCGTGGGTTGCAGTTTTACCGGTGACTCAAAGACAGAAAAACTCTGCTGTTGTAAAGTTATCCAGAACACAGCACAATAATGTTAACGTGTTGTTTTTTCTGAATTGACATGACACTTGTATAATGCTGGTTTTGTTCAGATATCATGTGAGGCTAAATTTTTATGATAACTTTGCTTTATTTATAGTTTTGGTCATCACCCCTTATTGGTTATGGTAACATTGATCTCAAATCTAAATCGCGTTGTTTGGAGGTAATACTGAGAGTGAAATAGATAATGATTGAGTATCATTACAATGTCCCCCTCCGTTCTCTAGTCCAAATAGGCTTCGCTACCCTGGCATGTCTGCCATGTTCCCAAATACATTGAGTGTGTACACTCTTGCTATTAACAATAGAAATGAGGACCCAAAACTACAAAACAACAACCAAGTATTAATAATACAGAATCATCCTCAAATTATGTCATTTATTTTCAGAATAAAGTCCACTTGTAGGTTTGGGAATGCTGACTGTCCAACATGTGCTAGTACCAAGCATTTTGTTTTATTTTCATGAAGGCATTTTGTCATGTTGCATCTTTCACTAGAGACACCACCACTGACAGAACAGGACAGTTTCTGCCATGTCGGCTGGTGTTGCTGTCAACAGTCTTGTCCTTGTTTTCTCTGCTTTTGTTTTCACATTTGTTTGCTATAGTTAGAAAATACAAGACAGGAGATTTCTTTTTAAAATATACTGAAAACAGTCAGTCAGTTGCATTTGGGTATTATCAAAAACTCAGGGGTGTTGGGATATACCGGTAACGACATTAAAAAAATAAAATACTGATGTCATGTAAGTACCTTTAAAATAATTTCTGTTTCCTTCTGTTCGTCCTTTGTGTCCCCCTCCCCCGATGCGCTTACACACACATTTTAAGTGCAATGCATTTGGCAAAAAATGCAAAATGCAAACAAAGATTGATTTCACTCCAAATGTTCTATAAATATTGTAATAAATTTGTTTTCATTAATTAATTATTTAATTATTTATTATGTATAATTATTATTATTAAAAAACATCAATCAATAGCAATGTATGTACTCTACAGCAGAGAACAGGTTGTTTATTTAGTTCTGTTCTGTTTGAGACCAAATGTGTGTTATCATTTGTTTCATGGGCATTGTCCAGGCACATAAAACGGTGTATATTTAATTTAAATCTACTTTAAAAAATGGACGCCAAATGATAGTTATGAGATTGTAACAGCTGTACAGCTGTAAAGTAATTTAGTCTCCTCACAACCAAATGGCTCATTGTGAAAAGTCTGCATCCAATTTGAGTGCAGGAGGAGTGTTTACAAGCAGCTGGGAAACACAGCAACAGTGTATTTTTGTGTGTATGTGCATACGGCTGAACTTTGCATCATTTCCCATGAGCTCTTGTGATGTGTGGCATCCAATATGAGAATGTATAACTTTGTACACACAACATAAGAGGAAATCCCTGGTGTATGAGTCAGTGTTCACTGCAGCCGGTTTTACAAGAGTTCTGATACATTTGAAGCTTTTTCTATAAAAGCCGTTGGTGTTGGAAATATTCCATAAATGATGCAACATGCTGTTTTTTGTGACCAAATCCTATTTATAGAAAAAAAAATATGGAAGATTTAGTTGAAGAAGCTCAAAGAACCTTCTTCCTCACAGTGACTTGCAGTTTTTTACCGAACACAACAGTAATTCCAACAGTGAACACGAGTCTCAAACTCTTTTGATGAACTGATATTGGCCTTTTATTGAAATTCAGGTTTCTGCTAGTCAGGGTCCTACACCTCAGATATGATTGATATACATTTGATTAAATAACTGATGCATTCTGATAAGACCCTCTATGACATGCTTTGAACATTAAGTTAATGTTATACAGCATTTGAACAACAAAGAACACCTTGTGAATACAAATATTATGAATACTATGAATATTTAGAGCCTGACCAGCCACATCTGTCCCTGATTGCAACTACTGGCAATATACCTTGAATTCCTTGGTCCATTTCAATATGGGCCTTTTGTTTCATTTAATTCCATGTGTCGGCTAAGTGGTTACTCATTTGTTGATGAATGTAATTATTTATCAGTTAATGTATGTTAATGTACAACCAAATGACGTGCTTTATAAAAAACATGAAAAGCCTGTGTGTGATTTATGTTAATCGCTGAAGGTTAATGCGGTCCGCTAACATTACTCACAGTTATTCTAGAAAATGGGGGAAGCAGAAGAGTCAGTAGATGAGGATGTAGAGGAACAAAGAGAATTATAACAATGAGCCACAAAATGACTCGCAGCACACATTTTAAACATCGCAGATTGATGATACGCATAACTGTGTACGACAATGTGAGGGTGTACATTTTCTTGAGCTTTCCATCCCCTTTAGTCTGCATTTGCATGATGATAGAGCCCATTAGCTCTCATTATGCTTGTTGATTGAGTTTACCAACAATAAAGCGTGTAGGCTTTTTCTTTCCTAAATTGAAACTTGATTAAGAGAAACCAATGACTTGTAACATCTTTCGACTCCAAACACTTCATTTATCATCTCGGTAAGTGGTGTTACAAATACATTTGCATCATATTCAAGATTTCAAATTTATGATAACAATAATATATTAGAGACATCATTAAAAATCAAAGTTTGATCCAAATCACTGGCATTCCTCATATACATAACATATGTTTATTCCTGTATTTCCTGGAGAAACTGTAAGTGTTGAGTGGGCAGCCTGTGTGTTAAGAGAGCATATGTCACAGCGTGTTAGCGTCCAGGCTAAAATGTGTTACTTACGCCTGTCATGGCTGTCTTGGCTGCCTGTCAGACCAGACGTGAGGTGACAGTGATGCGTCTTGTCTGTTTAGTTCATTGGCCCAGAAGACCTGTACCTGTCAACACACACACACACACACACACACACGCATAAAACCACTTTCCTTCCCCTATAAATGCAGTGCGACACACTCTTGCAACATGACTTGGTAGAATTCTAGCGTTGACACCTCCAGTCTCCGAATGCATGTTACAGACGTCACTCAGGTTTCACCGGCTGCGGTGTTGAGTGCCTCTTTCAAGCTGCACCGATTCATGATATGCCAGCACATACAAACACAATCTCGTGCCCTTGAAATTACCAGTCAAAGCAAATGCTGCAAACCACTGTAGCCTACTCAGAACTCAGATTTAGCTTGCCAACATAAACACACCTGACGTCACAGCAACATGGTGGCACGCACAGACTTGTCATCATGTTTTGACTTCATGTAGTTTTATGTTGGGTTTGTGTTGCGAAACCTGCTGTTACAATGCTGTCGCAGCCATTTGCATTTCCAGTCAGTTAGTTTGTGCTTCTTAGGACTTCTGTAGACGCTTGTGAAGCTCAGAGACCTGTCATACAAACATCTGTTTGCTGCAGGCGTCCATGTTTTGCATATGCAGAGGGACACATTTAGATCGGAAGTAGGGAATACTGACTCTGATTTACTGACTTCCGACTTACAAAGGATTGCAGCATAATGCCAAAGAGTGATGTAAAAGGAAGTCTGTGCTGACTCCCACCAAAACAAATGTCAGTCTATTATCTGACTTTAATCCCCCTTGTACTCCTTTACTGTGCACATTGTAAGACGTGTTATGTCTATTCTTATTTGAATCCTATTCAGCTTCACTATAACGATCTGAAACAATCTTGTATCCACATGGGAACCATCAGTCCTCCATCTGAACCCTCTTCTCCTTGTCCTTGTGGATGGCCATGCTCCGATCCTCCGACTTAAAGCCTGCAGCACATCAGCCCAGCTACACTCGCTCTTTCTCCCGAACAGCTCCGTCTTCTTCCTCCTCTTCTTCCAACCTTTCTCTCCAGCCCAGTGGCCCTTGTCTAAGTGTGTATTTGTGTCTCTCTCTGAGGCCAGTGTGTTAGTGCCAGATGACCTGAAGCCACCCATGGCCAGTGGTCCACGGCTAAAACGATAAGGCAGGGGACTCCTCTACTTGCCGTACCTCTTTTACTCTCCTCTGATCAACTTTGATTTGGTTATTTTTGCCTTCCTTCCCTGTCCTTTTCTTCCTTCTGTCTATTGGATATTTCAGACCAAAAGTGGTAAGAGGCTGGTTCATATAGGCTATTTTTGAGAGGAAACCAGAACAATCTAAATATATCTATATATACTTATAAACAAACAAAATATGTAAGTAAAAGTAATTGATTAAAGAAATATTTTGTTCTCTTTATATACGTATATTACCTGAAACAGGATGTAGAGGCTGTAACCCTGTAAGGAAAACCTGTAAGGACTGGGGAATAGTTTCTGCCAATCCCACCCCTTCCCCTCTCCTCCCATCACCAAATCAAATCCTCCTACAATTCCTCATCCAGCCTAATGGAACAGTTTGCAAATGATTTGGGGAGATCTAGCCCAGGCCCCATTGACTTTGACTGCAGCTTCGCAGCCCCGCGTTGGCTTCCAGAAACCCCAGAGAGGTTTGATGAACCACATCTGGTCTCCCTCTTGATTGAGATTCATCACGGCAAACGCTTTGGTAATTAGAAAGACAGTCCTTCTTGTCAAATCAAAAACATGACTGATGGCCATTTGTTATCTTATGAGTGCATGTGTGTGTGTGTGTAGGTAGCACGCAATAGAAAAATCTGATTAATGATGCTCATCTCGGCCTCCCCTGGCTGTCCAAATGTACACAGAGGACTCAACTGTTTGCTTGCAGTGTAATTAGTCAGTGGTGACAGGTCTTTTCTCTCTCTCTGTCTTCCTGCTCGTCTTGTCAACAGGACAGATACGCACCATGCTGTCAACAAGCCTGATAGCCAGCGCTGGTAGAAAGGTTAAGATTTACATAAAATCCAGCAATCTGCTTACACACTCTCCACATCAGACAGATTTCCCATTATTGTGTTTTTCTCCTCATTCCTTTTCATTCTGTGCTCTCTATTTCATTACATTTCTTCTCTCTTCTAATGAAGACTGTTGCTCTGATTGACTCACATACAGCTGCAAGTATGCATGCATGATTGAGTACACTCATACAGACAAACCGTCATAAACATTCCTCCTTTTTTTTGGAGCAGGAAGACAGCCGAGTAACAGTCATCTGTCACAGTCAAGGTAATGTAGCTCTAGAACACGCTGCCCTACATAAACCCATATACAATGTAAATGTACCCTATGGTTTTAGTAAGCAAACACTGGTGTCATTAAGTTATCCTCGTCAACAGCCCGAAAGAAAGCGCTCCTTGAAAGATGGCGAAGGATTGAGCTATTCAGAGGTTTGTTTTCTAAAGCCTGAGAGTCGAAGGTGCCGTATTTCCTGGTAATTTAGAAAAACAATGTACAGGGAGGATGCATATATTATGGACTGCATGCTGTTTGTTTCCACAGAATGTTTCCTGGTTAATGGATGAAAGCAACGAATGCATAATATATGAACAAAAAGATGAAAAAGATTTGGTAAAAAGAGTGACACAGAAAAATATTCATGAATGTGATTGGAACCTGTTTTTTTTGGGTGTGCTTGGGGGTTAATTGGTCATCTTGTGTCACTAATATAACTTCTCCATTCCTGCACACAGCTAGTTCGTTCTCTCATAAAGGCAAACTTGTCCTTGACATTTTGCATTATGCTGAGTATCGCCTTTAATAGGTGCACCTCATTTGGGGTCAGGCCTTGCTCCAGTAAGTCACATAGGACTAAAGTGAAGCTTGCAGGTAGAGTTGAGAGCTTCAGTCACTGTTTCTCCGACTGTTAGAACGAGGCAGCGTGCAGGCAGCCTCTAACATACACGTACATAAGTGTTGCTGGATCCTCTAGATCTGGGGGTTAAACTGGGATTTGTTGTGTAGTGGTTTCGTCTCCGGGGGAATACTTCCCAACCAATATCACTCTTATCGAAGGCAGTTGGAGAACATTCTTATTTTTATTAATCATTCATGTTAACAGTGATGGAACGTAACTAAGTACATTTACTTTTCTCAAATACTGGCTCCAATTTTTAAATAGCCAACTTGTACTTGAGTATTTCCATTTAATGCTGCTTTATACTTGTTCAATTTTACTCCACTAGCTTTATTTCATAACTTTAGTTCATTTGAGGATTCATAATAATTCAAAATATAATAAACACATACATTTTGAACATATCATGCAAGATAACAATCTTAAAGTAGCCCTGTTGCATTAATAAATACTTTTTTATATCTTCACCTCTGGTATTCATATTGTACATTTCGGTTACAATTGTAACTTTACTTTTGTAATATTTTGAATGCAGGACTTTGACTTGTAATCAGTTTTTGGTTTACATATTTATTAAGAAAACTATGTGAATACTTAATTCACTAAACTATTTTTAAAAGTACTATAAAAATGAAGTTGACACTTTTGTGGAAGTCCTGCAACCAAATATTACATACTGTATAGAAAGATTGTTGAAGGAAAAATAAAGGTTGACTTGACACCAATATGCTGTGACTGCTGGTGTCAGATACTTGAGTTCAATCTTGGAAATGATTCTGG
The DNA here is from genome assembly GCA_029853015.1 of Chelidonichthys spinosus. Taxonomy (NCBI): domain Eukaryota; kingdom Metazoa; phylum Chordata; class Actinopteri; order Perciformes; family Triglidae; genus Chelidonichthys; species Chelidonichthys spinosus. The sequence goes on along the minus strand of CM056829.1, from coordinate 20,570,516 downwards.
GCCAGAAAGTATTTGGCACAAACAATACCAATAACACAGAGGCTGTATGTAATCTTGTCATTTTGCGACAGACTGTCACCGATGATCACTAATGATGTTAAAGCTGCCAGTCATCTTCACATGGAGGCAGTTGTTGATGGTCGGTCTACCAAGTTGTCAGCAGCGGGGGAAGACTTATTCAGATCTTTTACGAGGTTTAGTTTGGTAACAAAGTATTAATATTTAACGCTATGTATACATTGTATTTAACAAGCTCATTGTAGGTTTTGTGTGAAAAATCATAATATGCAAAGTAAATGTCATGTAGTGCAGCAAAACGTACAACATTTAACTGGTTCTGGAAAAGTATAAATATAATACAGACACCAAATATGACCTACATAAGTAATCATAACTATAAGGAAGAAAATTCGCTTTTTCTTTATAGTTATCCTCTCTTTTCATCTGTATCAGCAGATCCAGTTTTGGTGAATTCAGATGAAATCACGCAGGTTCAACAGAATCCTTCTCAGCTCAACCCCCAACAGGTCCTTTGGCAGCAGCCAGCCTGTCACGGGCAGACCCAGATCCAGCTTGGACCTGCAGCTCTGGCTGGAGATGAAGAGATCCATGTCTGTTAGTCCCGGCAGGGAACAAACTCTGACAGCATGTTGTTGGAGGCCCAGGCGGTATTGCTGGGCCCGCTGAAGGGAAGGGAGGCACGTGAGAACCAGAACTAGGAGTGGAGGGGACTGTCAGATCCTGCGGCAGTGAGAGGTTTTTGAACACTGCTTTTGTCCACAGGGGCCACCAAAAGCAACACAAACATTTCCTATAGTCACTATAGTACGTGTGTAGGTGTACTTTTCCAAAGGTAACTCATCACAGAGCAGATCTGATGCTCCTTTAACTGTCTTCGAGACCTAAATCCTGAAACCTTGCCTCCTCTTCCCCTCCACTGCCTCCTTAAAAAATACCCAGACACCCTGCTGGCTCTGAAGCAGGAAAGAGAGATGGAGAGCTGGCATTAGTCAACGTTCTCACTGAGATTTCTCCCTACTGATGCCACCCACTCCCATGAATGCCAAACAGTTCCTTTATTATCCCTGCATTTACATGATTTTCTGGAGTAGCTTAAGCTTTATTCCTCCACCCTTCCCTCTCTTCCGCCTCCCTGCTCTCCTCCCTTTCCTTTCCCCCTCTTTCTGCCTTCCCTCCTCTGCTCTATCAAAGTGCTGTATCATTACGCTTGGGATAATCCTGATCCACCTCGCCCCTCCCTCCTCCTTCAAGTCTTGAGCCTCACTCTTCAAAATCTTCTGTTTTAAAGGGTGTTTAGAGTGGGTGGGGGGTTGGGGTGGTTGGGATGTCTTTTTTCTTGTGCTACTGCAAAATGATGATGAAACCATATGGAGGCTAGCGGTGGAGGGGTTTGCAGGAGGGAAATAGGGAGATGGAGAAAGGGAGGGGGGAGCTACACGGCGGCGTAAATGACTTCTTAGCAGTGCAGCGAGATGTGAAGGACAGACTGACGTGAGACGGTGTGGTGAGCAAACTAATGAGCTACACATTTCACGCCGGGAAAGAAAAGGAAAGAAGAGAGGAGGGGAGGGTGAAGAGGGAGGAGAGATGGAGCAGGAGGGGTGAGATGATGACAGAGATAGAGAGATGAGAGACTGAGGAGATGATGGTGGAGGAGAGGAGGAATGAGGGAAAATGAGAGATGGTGAAGCCTTACATTTGCAAATTTAGCAAAGGGGAGAGTGAGAGACAGAAAGTAAGAAAAGAGGGGGCAGGAAGAGTGACATGAAAAATTACCTTTCTCTGCCTGCTTCTCATTCATCCTTGCCATGACAATGAACAATAAATTTGGCTTCGATGAGATATCGCATAGGTACACAGTCTCACAGGCTGCTCGCACCTTTCATCTTTTTTTTAGTACTTTTGAAGATTTCTATTCATTCGACTACAAAGGAAATATGCATTTGGTGCAAAAAAGTTCCAATGGGATACACAGTATGAGTGTGGAGCTGATATACGGCTCCCAGACGGACTGAAAAAAATATAACATCAGATATCTGCCAGCGGTGCAGTCCACATGTGATATGATAAGATGTATTTGATTTCATATTCATTGTGGAATTAATCCAAACACGTGTGGCTTAATGAGAAGCCCTGGACTTACTGCCACAGAGGCGACAAGAACCAAACGTCAGTGAATATTATCTTTTAGTGGGACGTCTGGATTTACAAAACATCATTTTAAGAAATTCCATAATATTGGAGACACCCTAAAAAACTGGATCCACATTGGTTAGATTGTAGTCTGAATGTGTGGAGTTTCTTTTATCAACAACCTGGAGCAGGCTCTCCCCCCTCCACCACCTCTTCAGTTAAAACTACAGAGTGAACGTTAGCCTTTCATATTAGATTAAATGTTACAATTAAGCTACAATTATCAGAACAATACGAGCATTCAGTCTCTCTCATGTGGATCAAAGGCGTACTAATGGTTAAAAATAACAAAAACTGTGGAAGAAATACTGCAAATTGAATCTGTGGCTTACAACGGAGCCAGACAATACATTTGAACAAATTGGTTTGGTTTAAAAAAAAAAGACATTACTATTGAGAAAACAGCATATTGTGACCATATGCTGTATCAGTAGGTGTACATAAAGATTCTAATCACTGTTACCACAACAGCTTTTTTAATAAACACCAATCTCCATACCCCATCGCCTGCAACTTCACAGATTTCAAAACGCCACTAGTAGCAGCGCTGCAGCAGTACATCTTGTTATTTTTGGCCTCACACCTCGGACAAAACTTCCTGCTCTCATCCCTCCTCCTCGGCTTCCTGCAGCGCGAGCCTTTCAGTACCCGGTGTGAGGGGTGTTGGAGGATGCCCATGGTTCTCTGCTACTGAATGCAGGCTGCCATCCAGCTTGTCAGAGTCACTTCCAGGGTTTGTTCTGGTCCAGTCCGCCCACCACTCCAAAGTCCCTCAATGCATCAAACTTTAAAGCTCAAGACACGGATAAAACGTGGCTAAAGAAAATATGGGGCTTTGCTTTAGAGAGTTAAAAGTTTGCTTGGTGTGAGTCAACAGTATGTCATAACTTGAAAAACACAGGGGCGATGTGTTTCATAGACCAAGACGACACGGGCAGCACATCAAAAATTTAGAATCAATATCTCAAGTATTGACAGATTTCCATGAAGGGTGGTCATTCATCAGGGTGAATTATACTAATTTTGGTTATCCCTTGATTTTCCCTCTCATGCCACCATGATGTAATATATGTGGTTTTAAAATGGAACTTCACCCCCATGTCTGAGCTGTAGTCCACCCTCCCATAGTATTGAAAAATGCTTAAAAAGTGTGGCCATGGGTCTGAAAGATTAAACCATGGCCACTTCCATAAGACAAAAGCCTGAAAGCAACATTGACCACTAGCCAGCAAATATGTGGTGGATTTGATAGATTTACCATCTTTATCAGACCACAAATGAGACCAGTTAGCGAACCCCATGGTCCGTTCTCCTTACACCCTTCTGCCGGGAGACGACCTCGCCAAGAGGGGAGCAGGCACTAGCACCAGAGACAGACCACTTCGGATGTAGCAGCAGGGAGGAGGGGCTACCACACCCAGTGCTGCCGCTGGCCACCAGCAAGCTGTTCTGCTCATTTTCTGTAACCAGTGAAGCATGAAAACATGGTGGAATTAGCAAGCTAACAATAGCTAGTTGACTTGCCAGACACTAAATGATTCAAATTTAACAGTCAGTGCTTCTCTTCACAGTGGTCACCGTATAGGGAAAGCACATCGCTATCTGCAGATGATCCATCATTAGTGTATCGATGGCTTTATTTCCAGTAGAAGGGAGAGAACAAGCTGTCTGCCGGTGTAGCATCGGCGAGTGGTGGCGATGTACTCAGCGGTGTGTGTACTTAGTCCCGTTAGCTGTTAGGCAAAAACACCATCTAAAACTATAAAACTGGTCGTTTTCATTGACTTCAAGATGGTTATAATTATTTATGAGCCTTGGTGTTAAGCCTTTAATAGGAAAAATTGCAATCGGCAGGTCAAACAAAAAAAAAAATCATTATCGTCCCCCCAAAAATTGCTTTTGGATCTCTAATTTAAACACATTTCATTTTCCATGTTTCAGGAGGAGCCGTGTTACCATAGGTGTTTATGCAGGGTAATTGGGTCATCCTAACCAGAGGTTAAAAAGGGCTAACGTGTGAATAATCAGCCTTTACTCTTTCTGTCTCTATTTATCTCTCTCTCCCCTCTATGCGCTATGCTGATGTATTATGCTATTTAAGTCTCCCTCTTTTCCACTTTTAGTTGAGATAAGAGTTCATTTCCACTGCCTCTTCTGCTTCTCTCATTATTGCCAAAGTCCTTCTTTTCATGCCAAGGAGCCTGGCAATGAAGCAAATTGCTTGTCCCGCTAATACTTTATTAGAGACTACTGGTGCGCACGTACTCCTTCAAACTCAGTCGGACTCGCTCATTCTCTCGATCAATCACATGCACTCCCCTCAGCTCGACTTATCTGGTGACCACTTGTGTTAAAAACGGCCCATATGCACACACAGACACACAATCGCACGCTGGCTGAAAACATGCTACAAAAATTACCATTTTAATATCCAATTAAGTATTGAATATTAAAACTACATTTTCCTCAAGTGGTAATAAGCAAGTTTGTCTTCATTTTGCAAATCTCTTCAGATCACTGACAAGACAGTGTCAATACAGTGTCAAACAGTTTGACATTTTATACACTTATTAAATTGTGCCGTCATTTATTTTCTTCGTGTGAACGTGCAACCTGCAGATCCGTTGCATAGTGGTTGGTGTTAGGCAACACCATAAAAACACTGCATTGCTTATGAACTACTATCTATATTACCTCATTATTCAGGTTCATTCAGGTACGTCCTTCCCGAGCAGATCCCAGAGGTTTTGGAAGCAGTCTCTGCTTAATTCTTGGCAGCTGCATTCAGGGGGCCGTGACCTTCGCGTCTAGTTGAGCTGGAGAGAGATGGGTCACTTTGCAATTTGTGTTTACAAGCCACACACTGCAGAAATCCACTCAGTAAGCATTTAAAGGTAGATTAGTCCAACTGTATTAAATGCAGGGACAAGCATGTGAAAGACAATGCAGAATGTATTGGTAGCAAAAGTTTGAAGGACATGTTTGAATGGGTGAATGTGCAAAATAAACAAGTTTTCAGGTAACTTTCCACAACACTGATAGACAAATAGTACACACAGACTTGTATAGACTAACTTTTGTGCTCACACCTCTCAATCACAAGATCTTCAATCGCACAAGCACATTACATAACCTCAGACACAAACAGCACAATAGGAAGCCTGTCTCAGTCTGAAGGAAGAGGAGGACTTGCCATGATTGCTGGGGGATTGAACCAGCATCTGACAGGAGGAGGTGAAGCAGCTCGTCTAATTGACTGGAGACAGCATCTCTGCAGTCAAGGTTTCTGCGGCCTCCAACATGCAGCATTGATCTGATGGAGAACAATGTCTCCAACTTGCCCTCTTTCTTTATCCATCTGTCCTCTACCCCTCTTGCTTAATTTCCTTTCTCTCTCTTTCATCCAGTGCCCCTCCTTTCCTGCATTCACTCCACTAATCACTCCTTCCTTCCATTTCCCTTGCTGCCGTTCGAGCTTCCTCATCAACATATTCCACTTCGAGGGTTCTGAGCCAAGCCTATAAGACAGATGGATGATGATGAATGGTGAGGCAAACCAGATCTCTCTCCCTCGCTGTGTTTTTCTTTCTCCCGTTTTTTCCTCTCACATGCTCTTGACTTTGTTTTCTTTGATGCACTTTTGAAGCTAATGAGAATGCGCCTTCGGGAGGAAGATGATGTGCTTTCAAATGATTAGGGCCAAAAGCTACTTCCTTGGCCATCGAACATCAATGGAACAAAGCCAGATGGACACAAACAGGGTGAAAAAGAAATGAGTAAAAAAAAACCCTCTCGTGAAAAACCAATGAGGGCCGTCACCAACTTGTTAGAGCTTCCACCCCTCAAGTCTTCTTTACTTGCCTATGATAATGATGTGATCCTCCTTGTATCTCAATTGGATCCAAGGGTTGAGGAGGATAAAGATCTGTGAGCAGAGTGACATGTAGCTTTTGCCTTTGAAGGAACACTGATGTGCCTTTTGGGAAATCCCCCAGGACCCAAGATAGACTCCCCTTGGTCTCAATTATACCAGCCTCTGCTCGGTACTACTGCGTTCCCTCTCTTCAGTCTCCATCTCTCACTCTGCATGACATTCCTCGCTCTCTTGCAGCACCGCCGGGCAGTTCTGTCCTTCACCTTTTGATCCGGGCCAGATCAAACACCAGCTGCTCTTTGATGATAGCAGAGATGGTGGTCGTGCTAAGGATCCCAGGGCATCAGATTCCCTTCTCTGGAAAACCCTAACAACCTGTAGCAGCAGGCCTGCAGTTATGCTGTTGACAGCTCCTAGTAGGAGGCAACATAAATAATGGCCATCTAGCCGTGGTGATGCAAGATGTGGGTGTACGTTTTGCCGGCTGTTATGCTTCCAGGGGTGTTTGAGGAGCTGCTCTGCTGGGGTTCACTGTGATGGACTTGGTGGAGTCAAGCAGTTCATGATTCATAATAAGTGAGAGAGGCTGGCCCATGATAGCTCCTGGGTTAATGCAGAAAAGTCCTGTCTGCAATTCAGGAAAACCATGATAAACATATACACTTGATTGATACTGTAATTTGTGTTTTGGTCTCATGGAGCACAGTTGAATGGGGGAAAGAAATTGTTTTTCTTTTGAGCTTTATCTCAACAACTACTCAACAGACATACAATTTGGTCCAACAATCAAGATATCCAGAAGATGAATTTCAGCTGTATTTTCTATTTATTCATGAATTGTCTCGTCAAATCTACATTTTACAAGATTACATTTGAACACATAACATTAGAATGTACCTCTGCCCAATATTCACCTTTACTGAATAGAGACTGAATACATCAGGAAGTAAATCAATAGTATCACGAGTAAATGTTAGATGTTAGCTCCATGCAAGACTGTACTGCTTACCAGCTACAAACAGATAACGTTACCTCTTGTCCTGCTGATTTTAACATGGATTTATTGTTCATAATGTAGCATGAAAATAAGATGTGTCCCCCGGATGCAATGATTGTGAATTTACTGCACACCAAATATATTTCTATCGTCCCAGAGTCTCAAGGGTACCTGTGGTACTAGGGTTATCCAAATAAATGAATCGGCTTTCGATTTTAAGGTTACAATTACATTTTCAATTTGAATATATTTTCTCTGCAACAACCGCTAGGCCATTGTTTGGCGATTGATTCTATAAAATCTACAGATTATCGGTTTCATGGTATGACATTATTTAAAATTGATATATTGTTAAATTCTTCTAAAGAGAAGCTACATGTTATCAAGCATGATATATTTTGTAATGTAATCAACTATATTGTCAAATTTAAATAATTTATGTAATATTATAACAACGACTAATTTCTACTGTCAAGGACACACACTGTTAAACAACAAAACGAAGATCCATTAGATGGGGTGAGAATACAACAGCTTAAAGGTGCTTTCTCAGTTTATGAGGTACACCTGAATGCACCATGGAGTCCCTGTCAGCGCTGACATGCTTTACTGTACGTCACTGTAAGTGATGTAGAAACACAATCGATTTTAAGAGGAGATAGCGCAACCGCACCTGAAATTGCCAAACAGTTCTCTGAGTCCTGATTTCTTATCTGGAGGCTCCGTTGGTTGCTGCAGTCTGTAAATCTTTTGCTACCTGAAAATGATCGTTTCCCTGTCAAAGACACGTTCGTTGTCTACATAACTCACGGGGACGACCAAATGTTGCCACACCGTGACTTCAGGGAAGCAGGAGAAATGTTTCTTAATCAACTCCGACTCCAGCAGTGACCATGGTGTCAAGAAAAGTGCAGCTGCAAGGTAACACTAATTTAATTGTCTTTCAAGTGTTGGTTAATTCTTTGGACGCAAGCTAATAGGCGAAGAAAAGATAGGGAGAAGCCGATCCTGACGAAAATCAAACTGTAACCATCACATCAGGACTAGTTGGGAGCAACAACTACAGCATGGACAATCATTTTGAAAATAAGAAACTGCAATTAGTGCCAACAACGATCTCTTGAGAGCCCATCAAATTGTCAAATAACATTCATTCATATAGACCATTACAAAATTCCGATGGGCCCTACAGGCAAACACAGCAGCCATTCCTGACAAAAAAACAAATGTACCACATTTTGTCTTTTGTGGAAGCAGAATATGGACGTTGAGAATCTTAGCAAAATTTATAATCATCCTTTACTTAAATCTTGACACACCTTGTACTTTATGCATACCTGAACAAAATACATTTTATTATATAACTAGAAGTGATATTTAATATGCCTATATCGCCTTTAATACTGTTGAAAACTAATATCGTAATTTGGATGACTAATGGATAAAGTCTCAGACAAACTGAGGAATAGATTAGACTGAGCAGCGCGGCTTTCTAACACAACACGTTGGGAAATTTATGACTTTTATCATCGTCTATTTTTACTTTTTCCATCATCTCGGGTGCTTACCTTCTGAAGGCCTGACTAATACAGCTCTGAACGGTGATATAAAATGATTACGGCTGATATGGACACTTGCGGTGCCGACATTCATACACAGAAGAGACACAGATACCTGAAGGTCAAGTGGAAGAGGTGGGGTGGGGGGCAGACAATTTCAAAGGACCCTTTGTCAAGTCCTTATTGAAAATCATCTATAAAAATGGGCCTGAAGCCTTTTCAGAAATAAAATTGTCATGCTAATTCATTTTGATTGCCACATTGGAATGGCTAAACAAAATGAAAGGCGGGGGCCAGATGTGGCTGCCGAAGCGTAACTCTTGATATTTCATAGTGAATTACCCATGATCGACTTGCACCATGGATCTCGGTGAAATTCCGATGAAATGCCCACAAGTATGGAATTCCAATCACCGCTTTGCTAACTCATTGTTTTGCATGCCGAAGATGTACATATTAAAAACACCAATGAAAAGCAGCACTGCTGACTGGGTTTTTTTTTTTTTTTTAATCGAAGAACGGAGAGTATTTAAATGTTCATCCTAACCTCCTGATATGAAAAAATGATTCAGCAATTTGTGACCCAAACTATGAATATTCCCCTCTTTATTTGCAAAGACTTGCAGAGAGTCATAAGTTTTTTATATGGGCTGACATTTGTGCTCAAACATAAAATGTCTCTTATCAACAAACCAAAGCTCCTTAGTTGCAATTTCTGGATGGAAGCATGGACTTAATAAGCACAGCAGCTGACACAAGTTCAGAGCATAGTGCATCAAAAACATGATGTGGTCCAGAACACAGACAAAGTATGGAGAAACAGTGAGGAACGAGAATCTCTCTGTGTTGCATGAGAAACAGGAGGGGGGGGGGTACTTTACAATGAGCCATCTGGACATGGGCCCCCAGGGGACAAAGAGCAAAACATGCTTGATATGTCTGTCTCTCCCTCGCATCCTCCAGTCCATCCATCATCATCCATCCGTCCATGTTTCTATTTTTTGACTGTTGATGCTATAATGTAAAAATAACTCAGTAAATACCCCTCTTGTGAATTTTGAAGAGTTTATGTGTCTCAAAAATGTTTTTGGCCACTAACAACACTGACATTTAAGCAAACTTGAAGAAAGCAACGTTATGTTAGGGCTTGTTTCTGTCCACTAAATGCTCCATTATGTTCACCAACTCGTCACTAACTGTGTCAGTCTGTCCGTTTTCTCGAGCTTTTGGGCTGAAATCAACCACCTTCTGTGTCTAGTTGTCAGTTTTCCAAAGTTAACTGTTGTCTGCATCTGTCTTGGGTTCTATCCAGCAGGCATATCAAAGTGCTAAATGCTTTTGTAAAAATCTCTGTTGATCACACTGTTGTGTTCAAATAATATGGCTGTTGAGCATTTTAATAAAAATTGTATGTGGGTTGCATCGTTCAGGATCTCATTAAAACACGCGTTCTTAAAGTCAGATGTTAATGAACAATGTGGTGGCATCGTGTTTGCCATTCACAAAACATCAGTACAGTATGAGTCAAATGTGAGGACAAATGAGACGAGGGATATTTTAGCTGCCCTGGACTCACTGCTCTTATCCATCACTTTACAAGTTATTTCTCCACGCTCTTTTTGTCTCCCCCTCTCACCCTTTTCCAGTCACCCTTTGGTGTCTTCGTCTCTCCATGTCATTCAGTTGCAGGGATTGAAAGCCCACAGGGTATTGATTGAGCTCGGCTTAATGCTGTCAGACTGATGGGAGACATGTGATTCACAGACAAGATCTTGGCCTGGGTACACTCAGCCTCCAACCACACACACACACACACACACACATACACACACCCACTCACATTCACATAAGACAGCAAGAGCACACACACTGAGTCTGTGGGCAGCAAGCACACACACACACACACACACGCTCACACACACGCATTACATCATGCGCTGATGCACAGAGGCAAATGCATGCACACACACTTAAACGGGTACCACACACATGCACAATTGTGCACACTCCCACACAAACACACACCCTTGGGAGTCCCTCCTGACACCCTCAATCTGTCACAGCTAAAACCCAGAGGACCTCGTCTTCGAGTCAGGAGGGCCGGGACAAGTACACTGAGCTCAGCAGAGTTTGAGCTAATCAAGACTGGCAATGACAGACTGCCTGCAATGACAGACATTTTTTTTTTCACTTTTACATATTTCACAGTTGAGGATATCTCATTTCTTTGGTTGGAGGCATGGAAAAGGGAGCTCGTCCTGGTGGGCAAATATGGATCGTGCTTAATCACCCGTTGTGGGACTGAGGCGTAAGTCAGAATGGACAGACAGCTTTGGGTTATTCCATCATATTTACAGACAATAATTACATGAACATTAAAGATTTATTAATTGTTTTATTAATTGGATTCTATCTGGTTCACTGAGAACGCACCCAATTATTTTTATTACCACAGCAGGTCAACGCTGTGAGCTATTAGGTATTTAAAAGGGAACATTTGTGCTTTGATAGCAGAAGGGAGGCCAATCACAGTATATTTAGAAAATCGGTCATTAAATAAGCCTTAAGGAATATGTGTCAATATATAACCAAGGTATAGGAGTAGCCTATATACTGTGTGCGTTTCCATGATAAATATTAATGTAGCAGCCCATTACTCTATATTATGGTTAAGTTGTATAATTGACTGGAATGATGGGGTGCTTGGGTTCGATTTCCAAAGATAGCTACAATGAATGTAACTTAATACCGTACAACTAAACAAAACTAAACGGTCAAACACAGCAGGAGATCGTTTTAAGTTGACTATGCTCTATTTTACATAACAGACCTCAGAGTATTTGGAAAAACGGATTTACCAGTTCACTGATTGGTTTTTATTGTATTTTACACATAATATCACCTTTTCAGTTGAAAGAAAACAACTAAAATTAAACTCCTTTAAAATAATAAATAGTAACCTTTGAAATAATATCAAATAAATGATGCTCATTAAAATTGTCTTATCAATTAAAACTGAATTGGTTTGTACCAAAATAGTAGCACAAGCAGGTTAAAGTCTTGCAGGTTTCTTTGACAAGATTAATGTCTTACAATTCTAAAATATTTAAATATGACAAACTCAACTAGCTACTTGACTAGAATCTAAACAATCTAAACCCCACAGGCACCAAAATAGGAAAAGTTACAAACCTGGGCGTTGTGTCAGACGTAACCTTTATCCTCAACAGAGCAAAAACACAGAAAGTCCAACTCAGTTCAGCGTCAGTCCCAGAGAAACGATTTGTAGTCCGAAAGACGAAAGGCAGCGGAAATTAAATCCTCCTCAGAAGGCACACCAACACCAACTTTTCCGCACAGTTAAATACAATTTAAATAATGGTCATTTAATAGCCAAGAGAATAGATTATAAAAACTAGCAAAAATAGAAATAATAAAATAAAATATATGGTCTAATTGCCACAAACGTCCAGGCAATTTTCTAAAACACATGGGCACTGTCGTTTTTAGCAAATGTTATTCAAACAGGAGTAATAGAGCATTTCTTGAAGACTATTTTCAGCCGCAGTACATATTTGGTGTTCTAGTAAACTACAGCTCATGATAAGGAAGGAACAATATTACTCACTCATGTGATGTTGTTGTCTGTATGAAACCATGGCAACACAACAACAATTATTATGTATGATCAATTCATTGATGGTTTTGGTCTTTTAATGGGATATGTTGACAAAATAAAACTATAGAATCTCGCCAGCATTATCCTCGAGGGTTGTTTAACCCTCCCATATCTAAAATGAATAACACAATTACACAATCAGATCAAATACATCCGATGAAGTGATGTCCTTGAATAGAGCATCTAATGGCGCTTAGCGCTTGACTTTGAGCCTGTTATGTCTCTCTGCTGCTGACCCGATACAGCGTATGTCTGACCTTCCTTACCAGAGTATCCAGCGTCCTGTGACATCTGGGTGTTTTTGTGGGTACCAGACACAAGTAGGGAGGGTCCGAAGGCAATGAGTGTTCACATAAACAACCGAGTCCTCAGCAGTAGGTCTGTTAATTGTCTGCATGCAGGGCTGGGGATCAGTGAGATAGATGTGTCAGGAAGCAATCATGTGATGAATTGACCCCAGAGTTAAATGGTGCCACTCAACCCTTTAAAATTCGATAAACGAGTCAGTAGGCCTGCGTGGAGATCCATACCCTCATCACAGTGAATTTCCTGCTGCGTAAATGGGTCAATGGCAAAATATCACCCCTGACTCTATTTTTTCCAGGCCGGTCCAAGAGGCTGGCACTTAAAGATGATTCACCATTAGCTTTGGGCAGCTCCACAAACACCAATTCTTCTCCTAGTAAGGGAGTGTCAATTATTAAAACAATAAATCCTATACTGCCGTTATGTTAGATATTATTCTTGAACTCACAACTGTATCCAGTAAAGCGATGTTAGTGGCTTTGTGAGGCTTTACTGACACACAGCTGTGCTTTGACCTTAATGCAAACATCAACGTGGTAACGTGCTCACAGAGACGTATAAGGTTTACCATGCTAACCATCTTAGTTTAGTATGTTCCAATGTTATTTGCTAATTAGCACTCAACATAAAGTACAGCTGAGGTCATGAACCAAAGTATATTTCGATGTAGTAAGCCTTGAACGATTCTGTATGGAAATCTGAAGTTTTGATCTGCACATGAATATTTAGTAGTCGGAGTAAATAAGTTGTGAAGAAACTGTTGTGGCGTTTCACTAAAAAGCAAGACATGTCTCATGGTGGTGCTAGAGGAAAAGGCTAGAGATCTCCAAAGTCATCAGGATTCACTGGGGACCACGAAGGACTGTAATAAATATACTCCCATCCAGTAGATGCTGATGTTGAGGTATATCAGTCTGTAACAAAGTGGTGGAGTTGGTGATTTAGGTTTATTCTATTACACAATGCTAACCATGATAACACTCTAGTAATGTTACTTCTTCTGTAATTAATTCTATTATCTGGCTTGCACAATCTGACAGTGTAGTGTGGATCCATTTTCCAATACATATGATAATTCTCCTCCCAGTGTCCTATTAATGTTAATATATGATGACTCCATTGGTTAAATCTTTGCTACGGCCCCTCTCTCCTTGACTCACTAAATGAGCCCACTGAAGGATGTTGTGCTTTTCTGCATAAACGCTCACAGCAAAATAGAGTTTATTACTGTAAGACCCATAAAAAAACAACATTAAAATTCACAACCATGGGAGTGTCGCCTGACCTCTGGAGAATGATAAATTAGCTTATGTTGCTCTAGCAAAACGACCATTTTATAGCCTTACCTTCATCTTGGCCCCCCGGAGCTGACTCCCCTTCAGCCGCAAAGGACTGAAAGGCTCCGGCAGCAAGGAAACACTTTCACAAGACGCTGATATCATCCTGCCTGTTTTCCTCCTCATAGGAAATCACTCTGTGGTTTGAATGACATTTAATTCAGCTGCATGTCTGCTCTTCACATTCGCCGGCGTCAAGAGGGTATAGAGTGGCGCCGCACTGCATATACCTTCACCTAAGCAGGCCTGCATTTGACATTGAAGTGTCTGTTGTAATAATAGAGAGCAAGGGCCAAGAAAATCAAAGTCAGAAATCTTGCCAGGAATCTCTTGTTTGATACAAGCGGCTGCTTAGGGCTCAGCTGATTCCTCTGCTTGTATTCTACTTTTCACTTACCGTGGACGTGCTCTCTGTAGTGCTGCTTTGCTTGTCTGGGACAGGTTGCAATTGATGAGTGCAACCACCTCCTCATTGTTAGTTTGAAGGATGGTGCAACAGATTTCATGTGACAGCGGCACTTCTATTTCCCACAAAGCAAACGTGCAGGTGGAGAGATGAAGGAAAACTTCAAACATATCGGAGACATACAACTAAGTGTTCTGCAGCTTCACACATGTCTGTACATGTATGAAGCCATCGCCCTGGAAGTGTCTACCTTTAATGACGATACACTTGCTAACCAAAGTCCCCCGCGAGTCATTACTGGCAACTCATTAGCACTATGCTAAGCTAATGGATCAGTAAATGGATTTTTATGTGGACATAAATGCTAATTCGCTACACTGCAGTGCTGTTCGACAACGCTGTGTTTAGCAAGCCAGTCTGAGGCTCTGGGGGGTGTTTGTGTCTCATTAGGCCCGGCCAGGGATCTATTGTGGATGTGGAGGACTCAGTGGAAAAACAGAAATACAATGATGAAGGCCTGCAGTGCTGAAACACTTGTCCATCCTACACCTGAAGGTTTTATTGAAGAGGGGGAAGATATCCCACAAGTGCCGAAGCAATTATGTTTTTGAAAACAGAAAAGCAGACTGCAAGACAGGAACTGATCAAGTGTCAGGCACTATTATGTTGCATGATGGTTGTTGCTATCTCAGATTGACAGTGACGGAAACCAAAGCGACTTGACAAAACTTGAGAGGTTGTATAGCTCACAAATAAAGCTCTTTACTCCCACAACACTATTGTATGCTATGCTTATCCATCCACAACTCAGATACACATCCACTTGCTCTTTTATTCAACAATTACTTGACAGATTCCCAGTTGTGAATACTCATTTGTGATTGTTATTGGATTTCTCTGGGCATTATCTGTGTAGGGTGTTTTTTCTGTAAAAAAAAAAAAGAAAAAAAAAAGAATACAATATGTATTTATATATGTATATACACTGACACAATATAATATTCAGAATTTAGCCTGCATTTATATAGCGCTTTCCTATTCTTTACAACAAAACACTACATGTCTACATTCACCCATTCACACACATTCATGCACTGCTGGCAGAGGAGCTGCCTGCCCATCAGGATTTAATCTAATCTAGCTCTTTCACACACATTCTCACACCGATGGCCTTCGGCGGCAATTTGGGGTTCATTCTTCCGATTGGAGAACGACTCGCTCGACCTCTGAGCCACAGCCGCCCATGCATTATAAGCATAGACTGTTTATAAGGAGTGTAAGTAGTTTTCAGATGGTTTTGAAGCCTTGAATTCGCCACATTGGATTTTTGCAACCAATGAACAGGAGTGACCATATTTGGACTGCGGAGGAGCAATGGGTGACGAACACAAGTGGCAGAGCGGCACCCTGAGGAGGAACCTTACTGTATCTGGCTCCATCTGGCTTCGGGTGTGAAGCTGTTAACAAAGTTAGCTTCATAATTCAAGGTCAACAGCTAGGCGTTGACATCATCTTAGTAGCTAATTGCATTGGTAGCTTGGAAGTGACGGCAGCGAGGCCATGATAGCAGCGCCCTGATAGTGACTTGTCAACCGCAAGATAGCCACGCCCTGAAGCATACCCTGCTTATTGTCTATTTTACTTTAAATGGGACCATAATTCCCCAAAGTAACGCCATGCTTTGACGTTTACTGAGACAATACATCTGGTGAGAATAAGGGTCATTTTCTTATAGACTTATATACAATCAGACATCTTTCTGCAACCAGAGGAGTCGCCCCCTGATGGCCAGCAGAGAGAATGCAAGTTTAAAGCACGTCAATCTTGGCTTCACCTTTCAGAACTGGAGCATGCCGCCTACACACAAAGCATCATTAAAATTAAGTGTGGCAACTACTCTGCTAAATCACCACATTTGCAGTAAAGATGATAAGGTCTGAAGGACAGTATGGCTCTTCCAGCAATCAGAGTACATAAAGTTTGCTCATAGCTTGCCATACCAGCGCCATGACAGTTCAGCTTTTGCAGCTCATTCCGCCGTCATACCATTTGTTGATCCTGACAGCAGCCCACGTACAAAAGGCTGAGACAGCAAGACAGACATCCAAAATGGAAGGGAGCAGCAGCAGGGCCTCATTGAAAGAACATCTCTGAGTGGGAGTCGAGTGGGAACGCTGGCTCGGCAGCAACCCTCAGAAACTACATGTCTCACAGTTTCTACACCTGGAGCACATAATATTCTTGATGATGCTGCTGCGTGTTGGGATATTATATTTTCACCATTTTACTGTAAATATCACCTATTTCTATGATATACAGATATTGTGGCGAGCAGAGGAACACTCGTCATGAATAACTGTTATAGAATAACATGGTAACGCTGTGATGGAAATTTTGTAACTCTTGATGAGAGGCATCTGAACTGAGGGTAAAATGTGACCTGTGACCTGTGGCCTGTGGCCTGTGGCCATTTGTGTATGTTTCACAACTCATGTGGCCATTTGTGTGTATTTTGCAACCCATGTGTGCCTTGCGACATAGTTGTGGTTTATGACCCAGGTAGGGTTTGGGACCCATGCAAGGTTTAGTTAAACATTTGAGTTTATGACTTCCATCCCTGTGAACTCAGTGAAAACACTCCCACAAGAAGATGGATAAATATCATGTTTGTCTCACAACACGTTGAGTCTTCACTTTGTAACAGACCAGCATGTTGCTCTGTGATTTCTCCTCTTGATCAAGATTAAATCCCTGTTTGTACCTTGAGCTGACTCCGATCTCCTTCCTCCAGTTCTAAACCATCGGGTAATTATTTTAACAAACGCTTTATTCAACACGTCCATTATTTCCTGATGCTTTCTTTAAGGTTGATGATGGGGTGATATATGGTTGTATTGAGTTTATCACCAGTTATTGGTTTGAAAGCTGATTGATATAAACCAAAGTAAAAAACGCATTCATCTTTTCTTTTAATTGGAAACTCTACTCTCCATATATACTGAATTGTATGCTTCCATGTAAAAACTTACGGTAATGCCATATTAAAGTCTTCCATTTGAACACTGAACGCTATTTAAGTTTTTTTTCTAAAATTATCAATTAGAATTAACAATAATTTACCAGTGATATATTTTTTCAAATCAATTAATAAAACATTTTTTTCTAGGAAATTTTGGACCTGTAAAAGTATTACGGAAAACATCATGTTAACAAAACTTGATGTGTCAATAGACGACGATTAGCTTGATGGTGTGCATTATTTTCATTAAACTCTGACATGGCACCATCACTTCTAAATAATTACTCATAGATCGAGGGCTGGTGCTTTCAGTGTTTACTGCACGTTGGCGTCTACACTTTTTTGGAATAGTAAAACATAATTTACTGCAAGGTTATACAAAGCTTAACCAATAGAGCAAATTGTCTTGTGGTATATTACTGTTAAAAAATGCCGTGATATATGTGGGAAAATTCACGATGCATCATGCTGTTAAGAAATATGACGCGTTTCTCTCTGTGTATTATATTTTGAAATCCATCATTTTGTGGACTATCCCTCGCATAGCAGCATGTGGCAACTACAGCAAAGTCATATGCTGCTGTTATAATGCATTATGCAGTAGAATACATTAGAATATAATACATCATACACATGGGCTTCATAGAAAGTGTTACCCTTTTACATTTTAGTTTTCACAAGAAAACTTTGTTCTTTTTTTATTATTCAAGCTTGTCCAGATACTGTTGCCGTGTCCCTGTTTGGAAAATAATTGGCCTGTGGTATTTTAGTTTCCGAGCAAAGCCTCTTTCAAAACAAGGACAGAGAGACATAAAAGTATAAAATATTTACATATAGACCACAAAAGGCATTTATAGCCCTGACAATTTAAGGACACTATTTCAGCTTAGATAGTCCCTCTGCACCAGAGCTCAGTCACCAGAGAGTCAGCAGCTCAGTTTTTGAACTAGCAGAACTTGTAAGTGCGGGTATAAATGCCCCCCACTGTCAGGTGTTGACATTTTTTCGACCACAGATCTGCTCGTGCCGCTGCCATGTTGAGTGCGGCTGCAGCAGAAGTTCTTGTGTCGACTCAAATCAAATGGACAAATTATTTCAGGCAGCATGAAATCAAAGGTATGGGTCATGATGATATTGGTATTTTTTCTCACTGCTGTTGACCTGGAAAACACACACACACACGCCAAATGCACACTCCGCAGCTCTCGGGAGCAGACGCTGTCTTTATATCCTCAAATGCATACATTAAGATGGAGATGTACAAGATTTTTAAGTACAAAGAAATGAAAAAAGAAACATGGGGTAGACACATTAACAGGAACACCTTTACAATATTATGCATGTATTTTTTTAGACTTTAGGATGTTCTTTCATCTTACAGACCGTAGCTTATAACTCTGTGGTATTTGGATTATGTTATATTTTTGAAATATTTTACTGGTTGTTTGTGTTATTGTGTCCACCTCCTTTTCTTTACCTCCTCTTTAAATGAAACCCACAGAACCTAAAATACATTAATTGAATATACATATGTATATATACATAATTTCAAATATATCAAGCATCTGAAATCAGCATGTAGCACGTCCAGCTGGCCAAAGCAGTTCATATCAAAATATAGTCAATTTAGACAAAGATTTTGAATACATTTAATCACGCATGGGTTGATTTTAATACAGAATTTAACTTATCAGACTGCAGATCTGTCCTCAGCTTCAATAATATTTCCCCAAATATAAATATCTCTGTACTAAATAAAAGACACAAAGGAAAAGTAAACCCAGGATTCAACGGTGAATTTTCAATTGAGGTCCCACATCTGTAAAATCACAAACGCTTCCCTTGCCAGATGGTGAGCTCTGGTCCGGGCAAGTCCCAAAAATATACAAGAGTATGAATAATGCATCGGATAGGACTTGTTTCATAGTGTATCTCTGGATGTGCACGCACACTCACACACGAGGATACACACACATATTCACATGTGGAGAGATGCAAACATGCGCACACGCACGCGCACACACACCGACCATTAAAATGAGCCAGGGGGCCACATCTGCTCCTGGTGGTGTGTACAAGATGTGTGAGCTTCATTGACAAAAACTACTCTTCTAGTCTATGTTGGCACCACATAAAAAAAAACAAAAAACACAAGTTATAAGCTAAGACGTCCAAAATATCCACATTTCACCATGACAACTGTCGAGTCAGTCAACTCATCTCCGTCGTCTTTTCTGTGACATTCAGATAGACTTTCATGCTTTTTTTCACAATGGTCCGTCTGTGTTTGTAAATGCAGAGACGAAGGAGGTGTAAAGTTTCTCCCAGCCGATGGACAATATGGCCTGGCTCAACCTCTGCAAAGTCATTACTCTTCAGCAGTACGCTGTCATTAAAGAAACTTGGCTGGAAAATAACCGTGGACGGCTCCATAGCGGGGATAGTAAAGAAGATGAACGGACCGGCTTGTGAAAGTCCTTCTGACAAGTCTAAATCAAGCCACAAAGGTACGAAAAATCTTCAAGGAGCCGTCCCCTGCAGACCTAATGTTGGATAACAAGGACAAAAAAAAAAGGTAAAGTACTTCTATGAATATTCCACAGCCCTGTTATATATATAAATGTTCCTCACAGGGATTTTGTTCTAGGATGTGTCCACGGAAATTTGGCTGTGGTGAAGATTCAATGCCGATGGAGTACCATGCTGCTCACTTGAGACTTCTCAGAGTTCTCACAAGTGTCTGCCGAGAGTCTTTCACTGCGGGGATTGGAGATGCTCTGTACTATTATTATTTTTTTTTTTTTTTTTTTTTACTGAAGGTCAGACTTGGTGTAAAGTTTGGAAAAACTTGTTGGTGAATGGACACAATGTTCTGGTGTAGAGATTGGTCTCAGGTCCTTTTTAAGCATGGATGTCAATCAACCTGTGGAGGAACGGAGAAAGGAGAGTTCAAAATCACAAGACTCGGCTCACATCATTTCATATGTCTGAATAGACATGTGTCAAGTCACTTTGACACATAACCAGGTCAAATACAGTTCACATTTCCATAACAACACCACTGCATTACGTTAAACGTTAAATATGCAAATAATAAAAAATAAATAAATAAATAAATATATATATATACATATATACATATTCAGCATTCATAGTACCATGTATTTAATCACATAATTATCATTTCTTATTCTTAAATCAACATACTTCAACAATGAGGCCCGGGACCCCCCCTTCCACACACACACACACACACACACACACACACACACACACACGCACACATGCACACACAGTCATCTGCTTGTGTATACTGCAAACATTTGCACAACAAAACTGTCAAATTATACATAATGTATTATTATAATAAGGCTATAGTGTCTTTTTCATTTTATGTTAATTTTTCTATTTATGTTCTTGACTGCAGTACTTTATTTTATTGTTTATCCTTTGTGTGCACTGAACACCAAGGGAAATTCCTTGTGTGTTAAAACACTTGGCAATAAACTCTTTCCTGATTCTGATTCGATTTGATCTGAAATAAAATAAGTTCATATTTATTTGTTGTAAATTAAGCAGAGTGCCTTGACTGTTGTGGGGCATGCATTCCTGTTTTTGGTAGATTTTGGAAGGTCATTTATTGCCCAGTTATGCAACTGTTTTGTGTCACATTTTGGTCCGATCCAAGTTCCTCATTCGTGTTTTTAATTGAAAATTCATTAACCACAAAACACTGAATGAGACAGTTGTTTACCTTCATGGTGCAAGACAAGAAAAACAAAACACAGTAATAATAACACCAGCATCAACTCTCTGTATTTTCAATTTTCATCCGAGCCAGCTCCAGTGAACTCTTTCCACAAAGCACACGCAGTCAATTAAGAATTAATTGAGAGCCCCAAACGTTTTGTCATTTTCTGCGTGTGCATTGTTGAATATTATAAAACAAGCAGTGGTAATTTTTTCACCATGGTAGTGTGATCATAATCTAATAAAATTACAGATTTGATATAAAGGGCGATTCCTTCATATTACTTGTTAAATCTGCAATGCTTGTTGGAGTGGCAGTTACGGAGCTGGCATTATTATGGTCAATTCCATAAAGGTCTGAATAATGCCATTTCCACAACAGACACGTGTCTAATCGACAAGAAGCCGTTACTTAAACAAATATATAAAACCAACAATTTGACATATTCCATGTCTGAAAATGGCTTTATTTGAGCTTTAAAAAAGCTAATTTTATAAATTAAATGTTAAGGGAATGGTCCATACGCATTGTACTAATATATTCTTCTCCACATGGAATAAGTTTCACCTCTATTGAAATTCTGGAGCTAATGACTTAATCTAGCCAATCATTTGATCAAGAAATCCATTTGAATGATAATAGAACTCTGCCATGAATATGTTATATGGATAAATCTATAAATGTTAATACATGAATGATTCACGGTGACAGTGGACAAATGTGACACCCAGGACTGCCCATATAAATCATTCAGACACTTAAATATGAGTTGGCGAATCCACACAGAATTGCACAAATTCCCAGGGCTGGCAAATAAATATTTATGACGCCCCCAATTCCCCTTTTCTCCCTGTCCTTGGTAATTGTGCGTGATTCATTTTGTTTTCTCGGTGGAAGAGGGGAAATCAATCTTAGAATATTGGCTTGGGGACGTAAAGCATGCAGATTCCAAATGCCTGTGGTTTTGCAGAATAGAAAAGCTGCACGGATACTCACTCAATGTTCTTATAAGGGGAATTTAGTTTAATCTTTAGATTTCCTTGTAAGAAAAATGTTTGTCGAAACAAAGTTAGCCTAGACTAGCCGGCTCCCGACTCTATTTTATCAGCCAAGTTTAGTCTTGATTTCGGCAGGGAGCCACGTCTTAGGAATCTGTTACCATAGCATTTAGAAAGGGAATTTCTTTTAAATGGAGCCTTTTCCTTTCGGTCATTGCCTCTCATTCATATCAGTTTTCTACCTTTGTACTAAAAGAGAGCATGGACACTTGAAGCAGCTTCTCCCTTTGATGGAACCACAGTGGGGCTTTTTAGTTTCCATTCTTATGCGTGTCAAAACTTCCCATAACCCCCTTTGATTTCCCTTTTTTGTTGCATCATCAAAGCGAATACATCCTGAGAAACAGGGCATTCCATAGTTTCGGCTCCCAAGTCCTGGATGATCTTTATTGAAACTCAGCAGTCAGAGCCGCACTGAAAAATGCACGGCCAACACACACTAATGGCTTGTTCATTCCGGGTTCGAGCTCCACTGAACTTCTATACAACTTTATGTATAAGACATGGCTCCTGCTGTTTCCCTCAGGAGTTATTTTTTCTGCTTTCTACAAGATGAAAACATTCAATATGTCTTTGGTTGCTGTTATGTCCAAGTGAACTGAAGCAGGGTTATACACTTAGCATGTAAATAAGAATAAAATACATCAATGAAGAAACTCACATACTTGCTGTTTTCTTGGCATCCTACGACGGCTCCTTGGGCAAAGGCTGGAAAAGAAGAGTAGGAGGTGAGCGACGGAGGGTCAGGGTGCCAGCTTTCACTAACATGTTATAGAAACTCTACCTCGCCATATTGGCCTTTGACGCAGAGCAGCATATGTCCATTTAAAAGCACAGATGGCGTGTCTTCCAATTATATCTAAGGCGAGACCACGCATGCTGAAGGTTATTTTGTTCTCTCCCAATTTTATGACCTCCGCGGACGCCGTTTCTCTCCTCAACCAGAAAATACAAGCGAGTAATGGCCACCTCATCATCCACGTTAACGACTGAGAGACCTTTCCTTCCTTCCATCAACGGCATCACACAGATAGAACATTTTATCGCATTAGCCGTAGGGCATGGTAATAAACACTGCTCTACTTTGTTTCTCTGTGAACAACAACTCCTTACGTCCTACATTCATCTTCAGGAGAACATATGAAACTGTGCTGTGTTCCCCTTGACCGGAGGAAGAAAACAGCTCCCTTGCCTTCTTAATATTGGTGAATGAGCCACTTTTGTGTAGATAATGACTCGGCTAATCATAATCAGGAAGCTAATGGTCTGTTTAGCCAATCAGAGGAGCCAAGGCGAGACGGCTGTCTGGGCAGCGCATTGGCATTCCCAGGAGCCGCCGCTCTCCTCTCGGCTGTGCCAGGCAATCTGCGGCAGCGAGGTGGACTTGGTATTCTGGTACCCACCCGGCCCGTCCTCCTGCGATCTGTCGCTCTGTCTGCTCGACCAGCCCCGGCGCTGTCAAAGAAATTCAGTACTCTGAAGAGGTGCTGATCCATCACACCTCTCCAGCAGCATGTCATCTAAATGCTAAGTACTTCCACTGCATCTTTAAATCAAAACAAGAAAAGAAATGAGCACGGCGGGCGGGCGGTTGGAAGGGATAAAAGCTTATAAGGGCACAATAGAATCTGCCGAGCAAACCCTTTGCTTTTTGATTACATTTATTTTCGAGGGTGAGGAAATGTGGGAGAGGAGAAACTGGGCGAGAAGAAATGCGCACGGGGAACCCAAAGACCTTGTTATCCCTTCAAATGTAAAAGGGAAAAAAAGAGAAGGAAACGATATTGATACACCCGCCCTAAAAGTTCCTTCAAAGAAAATAGATGGTTTGATCTCCAGAAACCATCATGAACGCACCTGAGCTGCTCCCACACAGGACACCCTCCTCCCCCTCGACTCCCTGCCTCAGTCAGACTCACTCGCCATCGATTGGAGGGAATCTTGAGGTGGGAGCAGAATGCTGAGGCTGCAGAAGCGGACAGCACTATTAACTGCTCCGACTAATTAAAAGGGCAACAAGGTGAGTCTGGCCCCACGGGACGGACCGTGCAGGAGACGGCTCTTTGCCTGCCATGCACACCGGTAAACAGTGCTCACCGCCTATGGTGTTTACAAGACGGGAATCCAAGGACATCGCAGACATGCTCATCTCCCGCTGGCACGAGGGATGAGATTCACAGATAAGGAGAGAGAGAGAGAGGAAGCGGAGAGGCCATTAATAAGCGCTTTGCTAATTGCTTATGTTGCGGTGAAATTGAAACATTTGGACCTCGTCTCTGAGCTCGGGGTGCCCTCGTTTCATCGCCACTTGTAAACACTGAGCACTGTGCATAAATGATAAAGTTTCACAGTTCAAATGAGGTGCACCGCCTGGATCTTTGACAGAGTGCCAGCGGAGATTGGCAAAAATATTAAGGGATTCAATTAACTTCCTTCCTTATCATCAACGCAGCATATTTTAGGATCAAAGTATTTTTAAGATACAGTGTGCCTCACATTACACAAATAAAATCCTCAGCCGATGTAGCATTACAACTTAGTAGCCGGGAGGGAAATCCGCTGCAGGTACAGCAGGCAGCGTGTTTGCTCGCTGCTCAGGGAGAAACAAAGCAGAGACGGTATATTTGGTGGCACTTTTAGCCACAAAAATCCTCACCAGCAGCCCATCCAGCCATTATGGAGACAGGCCATCACTGCAGCAACTAAAAATCGTTCCCCAGGGTCTCTTCTAACAAGCCGACTCCTGCACAGGGTTTCTTCTTTTTGGTTTCATCAACTAGAGACTCACAGAGGTCCCAGTCATTAACAGCCACTGGTATTAGTAGGCTAAAAAGCACAGCTATGGATTACTGAAGACCCTGAGTGGATGCTTCGTGCACAGAGTATGAGGCTGATGTAAAAAGCATCAGTGCATCAGACCCAGAGCGATCTCTGAGGAATTAAACCACCACAAGTTGCATTGGATTTTGTTTGCTGCTATTTTTCTTGGGAGTCGGCTACGGACAACAGCCATTATCTATAGTACAACATTCAGAGCCTTTGCTCTGATTTTAGGAGAAAAACTAGAATACAATAACTTGAACAATAATGATACAACAATAGCCTATTTCAAGAAAAATAATTAGGCCTGATAAATACGTTTTTGAAAGTTTTAGCACTTTAAAGCTACAATAAATGACTTTCTTTTCACTTTGGGACAGTTGTAATTGCTTATTTACATATATAAAATAGTAAATGTGGACAAAGACATTAGTATTCATTAGGAGTTGTGTTTCTGACAACTTTTAAGTCCAATATTCACTCTATATACTCTCTTTTTTGCTCGGTTTCGGGCTCCTCTAAATCTTACTGGAAATATCTAGCTGTTAAATGTGCCAATAATTTCACAAGTTGGTTCTAACTTTGTGTTTGCAAACTGCAAAGCTGGGTGAACCCTCTCACACTGCATGTAGACATAAAGATTCATTAGTAATAAGAATATATGTATGCAGGTTTTACTATAAATCATGTACTCTTACATGTACTCTACTATTACATTTGCTGACCATTTTAAATGTTTTTGTTCCAGCCAAACATTGGTTTACATTAATGTCTGTACAATATGAAAATCAATATGTGGGCTCTTGAAACTGACCTGTGTGAGATTATTCCTTTGAATGTCAAGTCCATATTTTTCTTGTAAATGTCACATTACTACCGCATGACAATGCAGTTTAAGTTAACGTTTGACCAAAAAAATGCAGACTTGATGTTCATTGATTGAAAAAATAAATCAAGCAAGTGTCAAGAGCTCCTCATTGATTTTCATACCAACGGAAATGAATGGAAACTAAGGCTGGAATGGAAGGAAAAAGAAAAACACAGCAGTATGGTTAGCCAAGGTTTAGTCATCTAAAGTGATGTGATTTGTCGTAAATAGGCTAAAACATATAAAAACACATTGCCATTGAAGTAAAAATATTAACAGCAAATTACCCAACGAACAATTACGTGTTATGTAGTTTGGCTACAAATCTCTAAATGGTATTTAGCTTTGTATCAATGGAAACGCGTTGTGTTTTTATCGGGAGACAGTGGCTTCTTCAAGTGACAAAAAAAGAAAAAAAGATTGCAGCTCGTTGCATCAAAGGTAGCAGTGCTAAACAATGAAATAGGATGTTTGTCTAGCATGCTTGAATGTGTCCAGACCATTGAAAGGCTTTCTGCATTACACAGGGTAGAAAAACAGCCTGTGTTGAAATGTGGCCTATGGCTCTGACAATTTCACACCAGACGAAGCTCTGGAGACAAGCATTGTGCTGGCTAAAACTCACATGGCAGTTCAAAGCCTGGCGATGACAGAACTTCAAATAGGGGAGCGGGGGAAAGTGCGCTGAAAGTGACAGCAGAAGGGACCACATTCACTGGGTCTCAGTCAAGGGAGGGGGGGGCAAAGGCAAACTGAAAAAAATAACTTTTTAAATAGATGATGGCAGTACACAAGGCAGCAAACAACAAAGTGTCGTTTTTTTTTTTTTTTGCCTTTGAACAACAGCGGAAACATCAGATAGCTGACTGTAAATGCAATCATGAAGCTTCACGCAAGTATGTGTGTTCCACAACACATTACCCGCGATAACAGATGAAAAAGGGGGGATGAAAAGGTGGCTTTCTCTCTTTTCCGAATATCTCTATCAAACCAGCTTATTTCAATATATTTTCTGCATCAGTCCACAAGCCATCTCCTCAAGACTGATGGTCGTGCCACTGCATCCCACAAACAGATGAGCTGAAGCCAACAGAGAGCATTTCTTCTTTTCCGCTTGATAAATAGAAGGCCTGTAAATGAAACCTGAAATAACGGGTATATTTGCTTATCAAGCGTAACCTCTGTGTACTCCGGTGCATCTATGTTGTTTGAACGTCAGTCAATTTATAAATGAACATCCAAAGGCAAAGGCTACGATGCGTTATCCCCGGGGATCTAGAGAGAGGCTGTCAGATATAATATGACAGGAGCACCATCAGTTCACAAACAGGGATGTGAGTGAAAGCCTGGAGGTGAGACAGTAAATCATAAAAACATAAAAGCTGGACTTGCTCTTTTGTCTGACGCACGTATCAAAGAAGGAACACTGGAAGGAATACTCAGGAGATTAAGAATGAATAAAAAAAACACTATTGTTGAAGTATCAGTAAAAGTCTGCCTCTTTCATTTCAGCTGAAATAGATTGAGCATGATTGTTAGAATTTACTTGCTGCTGCACCGAATTTAATCACTTCAACAACAAATGAGACCGAAATCCAGCAGAGCATTGAAGGACATGGTGCACAGCATGCATATCTAATATTTGAAAATGCTCTGGCCTGGTTTATTCCAATGCTTGTTGAAGATGTAAACATTTCTCTAATTTCCAGGGCTGATTTCCTTATGAATACTTTCCCCGCCGTGTGAGAAACAAGCCTGTTGATACCACATCCTCTTACTCAGGGCCTGTTTTTATTGTGCGTATACTTCAGAGCCTTCACTAGGAGGAGATACTATTCAAGCAAACAACCCACTTCACGCCTCTTATTATGCATTTGATTTAGTCTGAATAAATGCTGCTGCCCACAGCGCTACAGCACCTACTGGAAAGAATTTCATTACTGCAGTCCACCTAAAGATGGCATCTCACTGAGAATACATCTGTTTGCAAGGGTTTCGGGAGGCTGCTCTGTGACAAATACAAGACTTGCATAGCAACAATTTATATAACCTCAAAAAAATGCAAAGATAAGAGCAGAGTTACATACAAGCGAATACAGCTGCAAATTATAAGAGAGCCTAAAAAGCAATGATGGACCTCTAGTTTAGATAAAGGGTAGATTTTGCAGAATCAAAAGTCTGTAATAATGAAATCCCGTTGACAGATAAAAGATTGGGCGTTGACGGGACCTGTCACCAGCAGCAGCATTCAGGCTTTTCAGCCGAACTCGCTCGTCTTTTTAAAAAACCCAGCAGAGGAAACAGTGGTCACAGGTTGTTTCTCTGGAGCACCACATGCAGATCGGTCATTTACAACGGAGGTCATAAATCAGTAAAGCAGAGGCCCCCCTCCGTTTTCTGGGTGACTAATGTTGTATTTGGTCTACGCTGCTTGTGCTGCAGCAACAAGTAAACCGTATGGATGAAAACTACGTGAATGTCAGCATCTGTTAAAAAAGCATGAATTGAAGCGTGCTGCCTTTGGGGAAAAAGTCTTTAAAATAATTATTTGTTGTGTGTGTTTTCCTGCCGTTTACTCGTGAGACTTTCTGAGAGGCATGAGGGATCAAACTATCAAAGACTAATGTATTGAATTAAACCCTAACCAAATCTCAGGATCATTTATAAAAAATGTGTCTCTCTCCTTTCTAACATTAGATTTAGACAGCAGCAGAAGGCATACTAGGACATATTTGGCAGAGCCTCCGAGACTCGATTTTAAACCTTGTTGCTTTATTCCTACTTGGGTACAACATCCTTTCTAATATTAATGATCTCCAACCAGAAATGTGTCACCTCCACTCTGCAACCTCCCCAACTAATCAACCATTCGTTTAAAGGAGCTGCACACAAACGGCGGCGTTGCTGACGGAGCCTGCGGGTGTGTTGTGTTGCCTTCGAGAAGCGAGCTCATTAGAAGTCTGTCTCTGTTCAGATGGGCTGCCAGCACAGCAGTGACCATGGCGACACATCATTGGCTGCCTGGTTGTTTGTTGTGGACATTGAAGCCTTTATAAGTGAGGTGCCTACATAACGTGTTACATAATGACACTGTGGAACTATCTCACCTCTTTCATAAGAGAATGTGAGGATTCCTGAAACTCCGTCATAACCGGACAGCAACATTTGTACCAATGTGGTGCCATGAAATCAGTTTATTCTGCCCGTCTGCATCCCATTTCTTAGATTTACTACTTAACACCCTTTTCCTTTAATAAAGGTACACCTTTGAAATCAAGATCACATCCTCCTTTCAAAAGTCCCTCAGAGCTCTCCATGTTTACAGCAGCACTGGACGGACAACACACACACACACACACACACACATGCACACACACACACACACACATGCACACACACACACACACACACGCCCGCAACAAAGCATGCAAACACAAACACAGCATGACCTACTGGGTGCATTCTATGTGGCTGTGCTGTTCATCTTGCAACTCTCCTTCATTTGGAAAAAAAAAACGCCCAATTGCAACTGTTTTGTTTCTCTCCGGGCCAGACTGGCCGAGCGGTGGCATTTGTTGTGTGTGGGAAGATTTCTTTTTCCGTACTGTCCATGAAACCATAGTCTGAATATGATCATATCAGAGATTCAAGTGCTTGCATTTCATAATTTAAGCTCCCTGCAGCCTGTGACGTAACATTTGAAGCCCAGAACATATTATATTTGGGAGAGTAGTCTGATCTTACTCTGCACTGAAGAAGCATTTCCATGCATAGCTTCAATTCGAGCCCGTCACTTCATTACCATTGGCTGATAATAGAGCAGTCGAGCTCTCATCAAGCAGGGAGCAAGCTGACGCAATCTCACAACCCTCTTGCTCGCTTGAAAGGAGACAAAAACATTTTACTGTCCTGAATTCAGAAGTCAATTTTCAAACTGATGGCAATTTCCACCCTCCTCACAAACACCCAGCTGTGCTGTTGTGTAACCTGACTATTCACCCCCCCCCCCCCCGACCCTCCTCCTCCTCCTGTCAAGTGTATGAAACCAACCTTGCAACGCCGCGCCCCACCTTTCTCATATTGCGCTTTCCACCTCAGAGAATATCATATGTAGACCTTTCAGCGGCTCACTAGTGAAGACAAATTGCCAGCTTGTTTGGGGGGGCCTCCAGAGAGTGATTCATATTAATGGCTAGCTGGCAATGGAGAGTGGCCTGCATATGCAAACTCCATTAACAGGTTAGGCTGCAGTGTGTGACCTGGCAGTGCCACCATGAGCTGCACACACAGGAGGGCAGGCTGGGGAGAGTAGGCTGTTTAGAAAGAGCTGCAGGGGTGTGTGTGTGCGCCATGTCACTTTATCAATATATATATATATATATATATATATATATATATATATGTAAATATATAATACTATGCACTTTTATTCATATTCATTGTACAAATGGTCATTGTCACATACACAACGCATTTAACCTGAACTGTCTGATAAACAATTGTGAAATATTCAGTTTGGATCTATTTAATACAATCCATCTAAAATCCAATAATGGATTTGGTTTGTTTTTCATGGTTTTTAAGTTTTCAAAGATTTAATCAATTTTTGAAAGCCACTGCTTCAAAAGGTCCCAGTTGTACATCGCATACATAACATTTGTATTATTTCTATGACAGGAGCTTCTTGACCACTGAGAGCAGAAAAATGAAGGTCTAATTCATTAAATCAGTCCTTGTTCTAATTCAGGAGCTTTTTATGTGTAAGCCCATTATCAGCCTGTGAAAGTAAAGTACGTTTTTTTCATCATATTCACTGAAGCTGACACTACGCTCCGATAGAACAACATAAATCAACCGGTTTTAGAAAAAAAAGCACGCCTCTACGTGCACGTAGAGCCTGTTGTTTGTTTTGCAAAAAATCGACAGAGCCCGGATCATCCTGTCCAATCATCACGCAGGACTGTGTTCATGCACACACATAGCCCCTCCCCCCTCGGGTTGTTCCACTATCACAGGGCGGAGGTGGAGGGAAGTATCAACAATCTTCCAATTCCTCGGTTAAAAACTGAAACGGGGAGGTCCAAAACAACCAAGGAAAAGAAGGAAAAAAAGAAAGATTGTGACGGTGCCCGTGATAAAACCAGAGTCAACATCGGACATTTCAAAGGTGTCTGGTGCACACGCAATGACGGGCACGGAGTCCAGGGGGAGGAGCTCGGTGGTCGTGGGGGAGGAGCGTGAGAGTTGTAAACATTCAAAATCTGACAGAGTGCCCTCGATCCGCCGGACTTGCCGACACAGACTTTAAACACAGTGCAAAGTGAAAGGTTAAAAGTCATAAATATTGGAACACTTCATCTGTTATTAGTGGCAAATTCTAGCAACAGCCCTTCTAGCAACAAGTGTTGGAAAAACTCAACAAGGCCACAGGGTTGTTTAAATCAGAGGGATTTATCCCATTGGGGGACATGACTAAGTTTCATCAAATTCATGGAAATCTACCTGTTTGATTGCTCGATGCCTGGTGTGCAAAGTTTGTGTTTTTGGCCTGAGGGTGGCTCATAGTGTTCGAAATGCAAATAGTTCCTCCTTCGAGGAGAATAAATCCACTCAGTAAATCTCACGACAGCCTGCCTTTTAGATTTGAGTATTTCTCTTCGACATTTTGGACTCATAGTGGTGCCAGATGAAAGGTCAGGGGTCAACTACAACACAAAACTCATTCTAAAAGGCCCATGAATATTCACAGCACATTCCATGGAAACTCAGCCATTCGTTTTCAAGATATATTGGCCAGTGTTGAAGTGTTAGTCAAAGAGACATTTTGGCCCGACAGTGGCGACAGATGAAACTTTGTGGGTCACTAAAATTAAGAGGCATCCTCTGGAGGAGGCAGCAGTGTCACAAACCAAGTTAAACACTAATCTGTCTAATAAATGTTGAGATGACTTTTTCTGGCAAATAGATTGATATCTCTATTCCCAGGGCTCCTACACTATCAGGTCAAATTGATCCACTAGTAATTCCAGCAGCACTCAGTATAGAAATTACGTACGCTGACCAACTCCAACCTAAAGGAGCAGTCAAGACTGTCAAAACTGTGCAACAGACAACAGAGATGGTTCCTGGGAGGAAGATACATGTTTTTTAGTTGGACACAAGGAGGCTGTTCTATTGAGGAATGCTGCTGTTACATGTTCAGGTACATCTTTTCATCTCTTTCTCAGTTACACAAAGCACACAAAACGGAACAAATGCTCTCCATTGTGATGGAAACATGGAGACATTCTCTTATTGTCCAGTTGTCGAAAACCTCAATTGAATCTTTAGTTACCTGATTTGATAAGATGCTCCTGAACCCCAACCCCATGCTAACTGATATTATCAGTTATGATGTATATACTGTATGTTTTATAAGATGCATGATCTGCCAGGTAGCAGGTACATTTGTCACTTTGTCAGTGGCTAACTCCCCCTACGTGGAGCCTACGCACCACAGCAGAATGAGCCCAGCCGTTATCAGCTCTCACAAACCCACATTGTCACAGTGCTCCAATGTAATGTGATTATGGCCACGTGAAGACAGACTCTCGCAATTAGAACTCGCTCTCTACACTCAGATGCTTGCACACAGATGTGGACGGACAGAGCTTGGCGAGTGGCCGAGTGGCAGCTTGGTCCTCTATCCCGCTCCCTCTCTTCTCTCCACACTCCAGCCTGATCAATCCTCTTTATAGATTTCTCATTTTCATTTATCTCACAGGATGTGCTTTCCTCCCATTTTAGGTCTCACAACAAATACCTCTGGATACCTCCTCTCTTCTGCTGCCAAATCCTCTCTATCCCTGCCCCCTCAAAAAACAACAACAACAAAAAAAAAAAACCCACCAGCATCACTTGTGATTAACCTCTGTTATAAAACTCTCCCTCAGCAACAGCTAATTGGGAATATGCAGTGGAACACGTAATCTGCTTTTTTTTTGTTTTTTGGTATTAAAGCAAAAACACTAACCTAAGTGTGCTGTCAGGGTAGATTACAGCAGGATGGGAATGCATGCATGAAATCTGACGCAGCTGCCTAGGGTGGCTGGACGGAGGAGGCAGAGGAGCGAGAGGGATAAAGACACAGCAAGTGAGGGAAATAAAAGACAAAGAGAGTGAAAATCAAGAGATCCAGTCAGAGGGTTGACCTTTGGTCTCGTGTACCTGACGATGAGGACAGCAGTCTTTTGTTCTTTCATCTCTCGCTGACATCAACATGCTGTATCGTGCTGTTTTACTCGCTCTGTCGCTTTAAGTTAAATCCCTCAACAGATGTAATTCAAACATACATGGAAAACTAGAACTACCGCCTCACGCTCCGATGCCTCCGCCGACCAGTCATGCTGCACTCTACGTGTGCAAAATGTCATCAGTTTCATCCTATGAGTCATTTGTGTGCATGCAACTTGTCCCGAGTCCTGGCCAAAAGCGTGTTTTGTGAGGTCACACTGACCTTTGCCCGCCAAAATCTGATCAGTTCAATCTTGAGCCCAGTGGACATTTGAGGTACATTTGAAGGAATTCGCTGAGATATCAAAAGAATGTGTGAAGTCACAGTAACCTTGGCCTACGACCTCCAACATCAAATCAGTTCATCCTTGAGTATAGTTTATCATTTGTGCCAAATTTGAGGAAATTCACTCAAAAAGTAGAACTTGAGAACAACAAACACAAATATATAGATACTAAAACACTGGACATGTTTTTCTGGTGTGAACACGCACGGTAAAGAAAAAAACGAGAACTTTTCTATTGAGCATGGGGTGAAACAGAGACCTGTAGTCATGGCAACTCAGTTGTTGAGTGACTATTTTTGGCCAGTCTGTAGGCGCCTTTACAGGTTTGCTTTTCCCCGACTCATGGCATTCACACATTCAAAATGATACTTCCCTGATAATGGCACGGACGTGTAAAGGAAACGTGAAGCTGCACTCAGACTCACGCTGGACGCCGTCTTTGTGCATCCTGAATCAAATAAGAGTTGGTCACAGAGCGAAGCCTCAGTCAGCGATGCAGCACTGGCAGCTCTGAGGCATTGGATGCATGCTGCACTGTGAGAGGAGCCTACAGAGGACCAGATGACACCATATTGAAGGCTTTAAAAATTGAACATGTTTTTATTCATTTAAACCTCTCACAGCGTCAGGGGGAGGTCACAGACTGTTGTCAGCTCACAATATGCTTCCGAGCATGACAATGAAACTCTTCTCTTCTCTTGTTCAAGCAAATTATTGAATTAACTGCTCATAATCATATTTCAATCCAAATTTGAGTCAGTATTTTTTTTTCCAGCACACTCAAGGTAAAACCTCTGATAATTACCCACATGGCTTTGTTTGTTTGTTAAGTGAAACGACATTAAATCAAAAGAGACAGGAAATTGCTGCTGAAATTGCTCTCTATTCAAGCATGTTGCAGTTGCTGCCTACCCTCAATAAGTGATGTCACAGCAGATGTTTTCCGTCGGCCCTTTACTGTTGTTTACTGTTTATTGTTTATCTGCTCACATGAACCCCATTAGCATTAGATACGGGTGATCGTCTTCTTAGGGCCCATTAATAGATGCTTGGAATATAAAATACAGCAAAAATTTGTTCATAACCGCATCCTACATTTCCATTTCGGATTTCAACTTCAAGCAAGTTCAGCATTGGTGGTCTTGAACTTTGAGACTCCGTATTGATGCAGTCTTTGAAAACCTGGAAGCTGTGTGCTGTCTCTGTGGACCTGGCCTCACATATCACTAGCAGCTCAGAGGGGGGGGGGGGGGTGTCAGCGTGATGCTGTTAAGTGCATATGGCGTATATTAATGTCTTGTCTTGTAAATTACCGTGACGGTCTTGATGCGACCGCTGCCCCTGGTGCAGGTCCAGCCGGATCGGTTGAACAGGAGGCTGCAGACCTCCCCCTCCAGGCACGGAGCCATCTCACACCACTGACGACTCCGCACGATTCGCGCTGAGAGGGCGGAAGAGAAGAGGGCAAAGAGGCAGATTAGACAGATTCATGGACCCAGACTTGAAAATGTTAACGTTTCCTGGATAAATAAATAAAAGTTGACTTTTTTTTTATGCCCACCAGACGGGAGAGCATCTTCCTATGTTGATGTGTCCACACGCCTGTAGTAGTTTAATACGGTTCTTGTTGAACCACCATGTCTGAATTGCCTGTGGTAGTAACCTTTACAGGCCAGCTGGTGGTCCATAAATTACTATCCTGTTAATGCTAGCTTTCACTGCAGCTGCACAGAAGGATTGCTTCTTCCTTTTGACATTTTGTTACACTTAATATTCCTCCTGAATGTTGCGGGGAAAAGGGTTTTAGTATTGAAAATAATTGTACCATTTTAAAGCAGGACATTGTTGGATTTCTTTGCCTGAAGTGACGCTGTGTTCGCAGTGAACAATAGACTGAATTCTATATTAGTACATGAAAAGAAGTTTGGGCATCTCGGCACCAGAAATGAACAGAGCTACATAGCAGGAATAGCCAGAGAACAGACTCATTGTTGGTTTGCAACAATAGCTGAAGAACTGCTCTACAAGAAAACAAGGACATTTGTGGAGATATGATGAGGTCATCAATTGCTCCATTTGGATGATTATGTTTTTTTTGTATTTCATCCGTATACACATTCTTAATTTAAAGGAAGATGTCGAACATTTTGAGAAGAAACTCAAATTTCTATGGTCGGCTTGACATTTACTTATTTCTGAACTTTTTAAAATGAATTTGAAATTGAACAGAGTAAGAAGGACGACAGGAAAGAAGTGAACGAAATGCAACAAAGGTTCCTGATCGAATGCAAAACACGGACGTGGCAGTTCACGCTCCGTCACTGCTGATATTTGAAAAAATGTTTCTATGCCAAGACATTAATCTGTACAGAGCCCAGCAGGTGTCAATTTGTCTGGGCAGAAATACAAGAGAAAATTGATTCATATTCTCACTCAATTTGTGCTCTCATGTTAATGTCAAGTCACGGTGTCAGCGGGGACTTAAGTTACAGGTTATATCGATATTAGTTCTGATACATATTCATGAATCTTGTTTAATCCCGTTCTTTTAATTCACATGCTCAGATTATTACTGCAACATTTCGCTACATAGATCAGAGAGATGGATCACACATTAGAAAGGCAAGAAAGAGAGTTCAGGCTTCTCCTGCCGGAGACATCAGAGTGAAAGCCAGTGACGTTTTCATTCTCCCTCTGCAGTCCGTCTGCATGACATTGAATTAGCATTCGCCTGTAGTCGATGCTGATAAGCTCTGATTGTTCTTTACACAACGTGCTAAAGCAACACTGAAAGGTTATCGGCTCTCTGCGGACCTGGCCCAGGCCGCTGCTCCTGCCTGCCCGTGATCCCCCGGGGGGGCAGCACATTGTGGAACGAGGTAACATGGTGGGCAAATTGAAAGAGAGGAAGTACGATTCGTTGAATGTCCACTGGAGAGCGGAAGGAGTGGGAGAGAGGGAGAGAGAATCGGTGTGGAAATGGAGGCCCTGTGACATTTTGCTGTGAGGTATTCCTGGTCCAGGCCTTGTTAACAGTCTGAAATTGGTCTTCGGAGTGTCATACCCCGACTGCAGCTCTGCAATAAAGATCTGTCATCTTGCGGTATTTATCAAGCCCCCCTCATGTATGTAACCACACACACACACACCTACATACACAATTACTGCTCTGTAGATATAAAGCCATCCCCTCAGCAAATAATAGATATTGTTGACACATCGGAAGAGGAGCAGCGGTTTTTTTTTTTCTCCCCTCGCGGTGCAGTCAGGCAGCCGGAAAAACCAGCAGTGGAACACAACAATCCAGGAACTGGTCATCTCATTGGACCGGAGAAGCTTTAAGTAAATATTAAGGCTGAAACAAAACGGTCCATTCGGCTTCACCCTGGTCAGAGGTTCCTCGGTGAGCGGGGAGAAATCTAAAGTGACCTTCCCTCTTGACACAGCAACATGCCGCGGTGGATTTCCATTTTCACAGCCATCCGTCAGGCGCGACAAAGCGTAGATTTATCAGCCGGTTGCAGATGTAGTTTTGAGTACATTACAGGGCCAGCAAAACTCAATTTCCAGGGCACGGAATAAAAGCTGAGCTGGCAAAGTGGCGGGAGTGCTGACTAACCGTGGAGAGCATCAGCCCAGCCAGCCCGGAGTCTGGCGAAAATAAATGCATTTTTCAGCTGCTGCCACAGAATCCAGCCACTCGATAGCTTGCCCTTGTTACGTTTTCAATGGCAGCCATGATTGGGTGACATGATCTACGATGACTGGATGCATTTCCTGGTGTTATAAGCGGCGCGGCGGTTGCACAGCGTTGGTTGGGATTAGAGCGTCGCCGTGATGACTTCATTGACAGCGGCGTCACAAACGGCACGTCGAAACGGCATGGCTGCAGTTCCGCTTCAGCCCGTCTCTATCCATCGAGCCTATCTGTCTGGCACGCGTTGTTGTGGACGCATCAAAAAGCTAATATGGTCCAACCGCCCACAGTATGCCGAGCAGACTTTGAGTCTCTGAGTGGAAGCTGAAAATATCTGTCTGCTGCTATATTTCATCTTACAGTATCCATCACATGCTGCCATTATGCAAATGGTTGAGAATTATTCTGCTTTTATAATGATAGGTATGAACAAGATTTCGGGCCTGTTGTTAATGTTCTCCTGTTTGTGATGGTGGCAGCAGCAGAGGTGAAACAGCTGGCTGTGGCGGTTGGAAGACAGAGTCTGGTTTGACACCTGGGCGGCCCGTCCTGTCAGAGTCCCACCCAGGGCATGTGGACGTCGGGCCAGGCTTGTCAGCTGCATTGGTCCCTGATGGGGTACGGATCTGGACCTCCAACTAGATCACATGTAAGACCATCTGTCCCCCCCACACACCATGTGCCAAGCCTTACCCAGCACTAAACAACACTGCCAGACGAGACTCGGAGCGGGGCAGGGGGCACAACGGGAAGTCCTAAACCAGGCGCACTGTTACTCTGATGTAATTCTGCTTTTACAGATGCAAAAAAATAGCATCAAATTTTCATTTAAGCCACAGGCAGTTCATATAAAATGCATTTAGATGAGGTACAACAAACAAAAAGAGCTTCAGAGACCCGCAAGACTATGTATGTTGCATATGTTGCATTGAATATGCTGGACATACTGTGAAATGGTGCATGCGTTGTCAAGACAATCAATTGTGAGTCACTTCTGGTAATTTCATCATAATGCTGATGCTTCTTTGGCTAAGTATCCAATAAGATTACCTAACTAGATTAGCTTGGCACCAGAAACATTGTAACCGTTTTTTTTACAGGCTTTCTGGCTGATGTTAATTAAGCTTCAATAATGGATCAATTTGTCGTGGCCAGATTTCCAGCCCTCTGTCCTCTACGCAGCGCAACCTGCTACCCGAGGCCTGATGGTCGTTCAGTTCTAATTATGACAACAGAGAAATCCTCCATTCAACACATTTTAGACCCAGCCAGCAGCCAAGCTACGAATGACTCTATACTTCATGACAAACTGTGTGTTTTGTTGAGCAAGCTGTTCAATCGCTGAGATTTGCTGTTGCATTTGATGGAGGGGGGGGGGGGGGGGGAGGATTTGCCACGGCTTTGCTTTTTTTCCCTCTTGTTTCTGCCAAGCTCATCATGATACAGTTTGCCAGCAAGAAATTCTAAACATATATTTCATTTTCCTGTTGATTTGCAAATGTCGGTCAGTGGAAAACACCACAAACACATTCACTGCCGGAGATATTGATTTCTGTTGCAGTATTTTGGAGCTGGAAAACACTTCTTTCAATACTTGGTTCGCACTCGCTGTTAAGCTGCTGCCAATGAAACTCAACTCTGTAGACACAGCTGAGCAGGAAGTGCTGTCACCGACGGAGGCTTCACAGCGATCGGAGGAAAAAGAATATTGCAGATAATTAGTGAATTAATTAGTGAATGAATACAGTATTAGTGACGGTGTTGTTGTACAGAATTAGTGCTGTGAAATGTATATTATACTGAATTCATCACGGGTAAATATGGAGGGAGTGCTGAGTTTACAATTACCAGCAAGCAGCGTCAACAACAAATTAAAATGGAGCAGGTCTGAGAAAAAAGGGAAATATATTCAAATATACTTGTTTTTAATGTCTCTAATAAAAGCTCCTCAAATAATGACCTGCTTCTCTCTGCGGCTGAGGTAAACAAAGAGTACGCATCTTCTCAACTGGGTGTCTGCATTATTAATCCGGAGAAACCTTTTGCTTAATCTCATTTCAGCATCGCTCCTCGGCTCGTTTAGTGTCAATA
This sequence comes from Chelidonichthys spinosus, assembly GCA_029853015.1. NCBI lineage: Eukaryota > Metazoa > Chordata > Actinopteri > Perciformes > Triglidae > Chelidonichthys > Chelidonichthys spinosus. Next base: position 20,531,281 of record CM056829.1, on the reverse strand, counting down.
ATCAATGCGTGAGAGTGTGAAGGTGTGCGCTTGCAGCCAGCATACAAACAGTCTCCCTGCAGCCTCTTATCACGGCGGCCATCGAGCTCCATGCGGTTACGGTGTGATGTGGTGGCATGGCAACAACGGGCCGGGGAGAGGGAGCAGGAGAGAGTCGGGGAGCAGATTAGAGTGAGAGCAGGGAGACAAGCAAGGGAACGCACATAATCCTCCTGTGTATAGTGTGTAGACTGAACCTGCACAACAGTGACATGCTGCAGCACAAAAAGAGGGCAAGAAAAGCCTCAAATATGTCCCGAAAAAGGCAGGCAAGCACAAGAAGTTATTACGCTGCGCTTGTCGCATGGTGAGAAATTAATCGGCGAATTAAAACGAAGGAATAAGAATAAAGGTAATATGCCGCAAGGATGATGCAGCCACCATCTGGGCCGATCAGTAGGTAAATCACATACAACAAACTTTACCCGCTACCAAGCTGTTGTTAAAACATACTTGTGCAATTGTCTCCTTCAAGCCACCAGCTGCAGACTGCTGTCTCCAGGGCTCCATCGTACAGTATGTGAGTGTTGGATTTTAACTTCCTATTCATTACAGGAAACAGCAGAGCGATTCTAATCTACAAGCTTATGCTGGTGATTAGAATTGCGCAAATGAGTTTCTCCAAATCGTAACGCAAAAAAAAGTTGGTTGGATACACTCTGAAAAGGTGCGGACAAGGTCAGTGTGAAAAGGAGCCTTTGCACCGATCCGTCCACAGAAAACAAAGCTCATGACGATGCGTTCAAGTGTCTGTCCCTTGATGCACGGGCGGCATTCAATACGCCGCCAAATCCAACATACAGTAAACTAATGGGCTTTGAAGTGAGTCTGTAATGCAAGAATCGCTGCACATGAAATTGCACATCAGTCAAACCTGCAGGCTAGGAGACGTTGTTCATTAAAGTTTCAGTTCTGACTTGTAACCCCCCCCCCCACCACCACCACCACCAACATGCCAATCACTATAACTTGAGGCAGACATGCTTGAAAAGTGAGTTATGATGTGTAACCCCTTTGAATGTCATTTAAAATCCCGGCTGTGGCACCTGAGATATTGCATGTGACGAATGAATAAACAGGAGCACAAACAGGCAGATCCGTTACCGCCCACTCGTTTGATTCAGACTTCCAAAAGGTCAACTCGGGCAGCAGCTGTGGGACGACAAAGTTTGGACCACATGCTAATACTATTCATACTAGTTTGCAGTTAGTTTACAAGACATTAATCTACTTTACTGTTTTGTACTAACAGGAAATCACAGACTGGAACCGCTTGCAGACAGATCTGCAGCTAGATAGGCTGATCCTAATTAAACGCATTTAAAAACTTAGTGAAGGTTTGGAGGCTAATTCAACTGGAGTTTGTAATTGCTTCCTGAACTAGATCCGTTTCCTCTCGTCTTCCTCGGGATATAGGGAGTTCATACCGGGTGTTTTGTTTTAACATTCTGAAACACTGTTTTTACTTGTGCGCTCCAGTGTGAACACACTGCATACTTAAACCAATTTTGTAGTATGGAACTGGGACACATTTAAAGTACTTTTGGGATTTAAAGTATATAATTATGTACTTTTCCTTCAGGGGAGACACCCCAGGCAAAAACACTGCTTCATTGACTGCTGAATTTTGAGATTTGGGGATATATTTCTGCCATAATATTTCTTCTTTCATTAAATGAAAACGTCCAAAACACAGATTTAGTGCTTTATTTTTGCATAGTTAGATTAGATGTTAACTCACCCAGTTAGCAGTGCATCATTTGTGTATTTTGAGACAAGATCTCAAAAAAACTGCTACAAAACAACTAATAACAAAGGATTTAAATGTATAGAGTTTCATGGTGATATCAAGTCATTTTGAAATTGATATCACCTTTAAAAGCATAGCTTTAAAGGCCGCTTTCTCAAAATGGGTTATCTTATCTCACTCTGAGCCAGATATCTCAACATATCTCAGATCATTATACCTTTAACAGATGTGACCATGTTAATGCAACGCCATGGAGCGTGAGAAAGGGCCACAACATACAGATCGAGTTGATTCTCTTTTTATATATCTTGATCTAAATCATTGCCCTCATCAGAATTAAGTGTGGAGTACAAGGCAATTTTTCACAGATTACTTTTTTTATTTTGCTCTGGAGGATTTTCTCTGGGAAAAGTAAAGCACTTAAATTGCAATGCATGCTATACCCTTTAAAGAAATTAGAATCATGATGTGCTTACAAATGTCGATGTACTGTAAACACACAACATCAGGACAGAGTTCCTGGCCTTTCAGGACCTACGACAGTCAGTCAGCATCGAAGATCCAACTTTCATTAAAGGTCACTATTCTATCTGAAAAACACAGAGATCCACTCCTGCTGCTGCTGCTGATGAGTTATATTAAATTGACCCAGAGGACAGTGAGTCCTTGCCGTGTTAATAACAGCTCAGTGAAAAAAAACGGAAGACGCCAAAGACTTGTTGAGAGGCATCAATGAATAAACATGTCCATAAGTCAGTAAATTTGGTTTATGTGCTTACAAGGGCAAAGGGGCATTTATGAGAATTCACATCAAAAGCCACTGAATAGCCTGAGATAAAGGCCAGCTAGCTGCAGCAGTAGACCCACTGTCATCTCATGCGATATGCACAAACTCTCCACTTTACAGCCTCGTGGTGATGATGGACACCATTTTCGGTTGTCAGCGGAAAGCTTTTAAAACGAGCCCAGCTAGCAACAGGTTGCATCTTTAATGCACTGTCTATTAATGGAGTGTAGGGTGTGGTGCGGCAGGAAGCCAGTAATAATCAATTCCCTGCTGCTGTAATCATAGCGCTCTGTAAGTTAATTAGCATCTGTTGAGTGTTACAGAGAGGCGTCCGCGGAGACGGAGTGGCGTTTAAAGGCAGCGTGGAGAGCGTGACCAGGCTGTGGGACTGGTGTAACGGCTATTAGGTTAAGGCTATGAGTCATTGCATGATGGAACTAATGGTGCATCTGATACATGTGATATTGTGAAATCCAATCAGCATCGCAGATGGACTGTGTCTCATCTGTCTTATCTTCCTCCTCGAGATACTGTCCAATAACACAGCAGGGGGGCTCTGAAGTATAACATCTTATCTTAGAGAGTGGATGAACATCACACAGTCTCCGTTACAAGTGATCTTCATTCAGCCCGAGTATATTAAAAACACCAGCGCAACAGCCTAATTCAACATGAAGAACGAGGCGCGGAGAGACTACTAATTTTGTTGATGCCACACCGGCTGACTGCAGGAGGTCTAATGCAGGCAGTCAATCACAAAGTTGGGAGTCAAACAGCAAAAAAAGGGCATCAAAAAGGGAGTGATGCTCATGGCTATTGATTGGTCGGTTATATAAACTAAATCACATCTCCAATTGGTCTTTATGGAGGAAGATGGATGGGAAGACATTTTGTTCAATTTGTTTTCGGTTACTTGTATTCGATGTGGAGGAAGACGGGTGTCCTTAAATAAGATAAGTTCTTGGATAAACATATGAGTACATCATTACTAATCTTGTCGTTTATTTAGCATATATTTAAAGCATTTCTGGCTCTTGTTCTCCACGTGATGCTTCAGTGGGATGCGGTGACAGGATTTTAACCTCCCTACCAAGATGTTACACCGGAGAGAAACAAAACAAAACAGAAAATAGGTCCTGTTTCAAAATACATTCCTTATAATGTTGTTTCAATGTGACAGCAGGTAAAGTCCAGGTGCAATGAATGAAGCGTACTGTACTGGCAGTATGCTCCTCTCTGATTGGCTCATTCCCAGCTGCACAGCAAGTAACATCCAGTCATTCATGCAGCACAGATATTACAACCTGTGTTACTCAATCAGTTACTATGACGATGGTGCCAACAACGTTTGCTGCTGCAGCTCCATCCGCCAACATAACCTCCACCTTAAAAGGTAAATTCATGTCTTCAAGAAGACTAAATGTTATGTGTTTATGAAGGGGGATCAGCGGACTCTAAATGCTCTATTCCTAACGTAGGTGTCTCTGATTGAAATAACATTCATAACGTGAGATGTAGCGCCCCGGTATGCAGGTTCACTGGGATGGGACACTTAATGGAATGGCTCCATCAATAACGTTAATAGTTACACCTGTGCTTTGCCAGTTGTGATTTTTCACGATGTTCCTGTTATGTCAAAATGTCGTGCCGTGAAAAAAAAACCCACAATGGAATATTTTGCGGCGGAGGTAATGATTCCACATGCCATTACTTGTCATTATCATTGTTTATTTCCTGTATTTTTAGTCACAGCTGTATTCTACCCTAATTGTGTTTGCTATTTTATTTTTGTTTATCTAGTTTCCCACTGGGACTGGTCTGTTGTTTTTAGGGCCCACTGTGCCAGCCAGTTCCCAAGCTAAGATAAGCTACCCGGCTGCCCACGGCACCTTTACTGCAGCTTTACTGTACAGATGTGACAGCGGTGTGAATCTTCTATCACTTCACAGGAAAATGAATATGGGTATTTCCCAAATATCCAACTATCCCTTTAACAAACTGAATTATTTATAGTATAACATCACAAAATAGAGCCATTGTCAGGATGTTGGTTTTTTTGTTGTTGATTTCCTCTTTATTTCGTGTTTTCTGTCTCTTGTGTCCTGTTTTAGCTTGACTTCCTGTTGTTGCCGTTTTCCCTGCTTTTTTCATCACATCACCTGTTTCATATTAGTCTCGTCAGCCTTGACCTGTTCCCTTGAGCCTTCGTCCAATCAGCATCCAGCCTGCACTCATGTGTGTTCTCATCCAGCCTGGTTCCCTGTCTCCTATTTCCCGGTTATGACACCGATCAGCCTGTTCTCCCGTGTTCCTATTCTGTGGTGGATGTTCTTTAGTTGCCTTTTTTGTGGACTGCCTTCTGTAGGTTTATCTTTTTCATTAAATCATGGTTCCCGCTCCCTCTCCGTCCGTTTCTGTATTTGGGTCCCGACCTGCATTCTGAAGTTTGTGACATCTCATTTATCCAGCGTTCACTTGGTGCATACTGAAGTCAAATCTACTTCGAACTAACTAAATGCTCAGAGAGTGATTCTAGTTTATACAAAGCACATTAGGGCCAGGGAAAAAGAAATTACAGAGCCGCGGGGCATGGAGATAATATTGAGAGAAAAAAGTCAGAATTTCTGAGATTAAAGTCGTAAATTTACAAGAAATACTACTTGGATATGCTCTGAGATGAATGTGGTAAATGTATGACAAGAAAACGTGATTTACAAGAACAACATTAGAATATTCTCTGAGATTATAAATCACATTTATGGGAAAAGAAAAACTCAGAAAAATCATTAAACTCTGCAGTAATTTCAGACAACCTCTACTCAAATATACATCACAGAAAGAAAATGCGTATATTCATATTTCAGACTCTTCACCTGAAGATTGCTCATAAAGTAATGACTTTAATCTCATACATTCTGAGTTTTTTCACCAAATATTACATCCCTCCCCCGATCTGCCTCTTTTTTCCCTACAATAGCCCCAGCACGCCGTCGTAAGTTCAAACACAACTTCTGTGCAAGTAATAAAGTGGTTGAAGGCGGGGAGTCATGCAGAGGACCCCATACAGACAAACATTAGAGGGCTCTGACCCACTGCCAGAATGCTGTTGTTCATTAAGTCATAAATTCTACGGTTATCTACAGGTGAGACAGAGGAGCCTTTCATGGGAATCGCTTGTTCTTCAATAAATGGGTTAACTTCCCGTGAATTAAATTACAGAAAAAAGAAACTGTTTCTAAGAATTAGCTGAGGAACCACTTTTCATCAGTTCAACACTTAACCACATGTGGGGCATTGCTCAAGGGACTACAGCTGTAGTGAAGAGAACATTTACATATAATACACACTTTTAACTGGCTTCTCAAACTATTTGGCCTCATCTTCTGACTCAGCCAAACTAAAAGCAGTAAAAATCTGCCCTCCCCGGAGCAGGGAAGGTCATTCAACTCACAGTCTACACAGGCCGGCCTCGCCCTGGTGGTCCCGGCGATCTGGCCTCTCCGGCAGGCGCAGCGGGCCGTCTGCCTGGCGATGGTGCGTCTGGGAACGCTGCTGTCTCTGTTGAGCATCACTATCTCGCAGGTTCCCACCGCCAACTGGCCTGCCGAACACAGCAGCGAGGAACAAAGTACATCACATTAGCATAATGAGACTGTAATGAGCATATTACAGAGGAGCAACTGGTCTTCAAAGGTGCAAACAACAGGCAGCCTAGATGCAGGGCCGTTTTGGGGGGTCTGGTGCAGCACTGAACAGTTTGATGCTTTCATTTCAAATGTGAAAAGGAGAAACTCATTTCAAAGCTTTATAAAATAGCAGGCTAGAGCGCTTCTTCAGTTTCTATCCTCTGTGTCTTCGCGATCATGCAGAAAACAAAGGTCCTTTCAAGAATCTGTTAAAAGGACATCAAAAACTTCTAGTTAACAAGGCTGTAAGTCCAACGCTCCAGGATGTGAAAGTGTAAAAAAGGAACTAGTTGGTGAAACACGGACCACTGGCTGAAATAATGTAAGACTCAGTGGACATGCTGGTGGCTGCTGGGCAAGGTGGTCCTACAAGAGACCAATTTTCAAGCCATGTTAAGCTCTACCGAAACGGCAAATGGACAGAATGTCTTAAAGTCATGATTAACTTGCTCAGAAACCACCATGGCGTGTGTGTGTGTGTGCTATTCTTACACTTCTCTCCGAGCACAGAGAATTACTTCAGAGTCCACCAGGCATTACAAATTGATGGATGACTCCCTGGCCGGGGACCTGTGGCTGAGCAGGGCTTTTTATGGGGGGGGGGTTGTAGCAAGTTTGTGCAGAATTTGATATCTAAATTAATTAAGCTACACAAACAGGGGCTTTTTGGCTGCAAATGGACTTTTTGGGATTCAATAATAATGAATCAATAAATATTCCACATCATCTTGACTTTTTGATAAAAACACATTTTAAACTTTTAAACTTCTTACTTGGCATGAAACGAACATGATTCCAATTTGAATAACATAACATATTGAGTGAGTTTGGATGAATTTAAGGTTTTCTAATGCCAAGAGATGAATTCCAGCCACACAGTATTCACACACACAATGGTACACCTGTGTCAAATTACTGTCATGGATGAGCTTTGTGCCCAGAATTGCAGCTGTAGCTCAAGCACGGCTCCGGTGATCGTTTCTGATGAGTCACACTTTAAATTCCAACAATGACGATTTCAATGTTAAGACCTATGAAAGGCCTCATCGAAGACTAAACGTCGAAGCAGCGGTTTTGTTTGGATAAATTGTTTGGAAACCACAGGGAACATATTTAATTGTCTTATTAGTATTAACTGTTATACTTTAAGATTTAATGATAGTTAATTGTTTGAGAGTGTCTGTTGCTTTCACACACATTTTACTTGCCCTTTACTATGCCCTTTTGTCATTTAAACAGGTTTATTGCCGCCTCAATAAGAACACAAAGGTAATCAATATGCTGAACAATAATGCATGCATACATCAAATGTGGCTCTGCTTGCACTCAGCACATTTCTTAATAGGTGCAATATAAATGCATGTGAAGTGAAAGATCAACTTATCTGCTCAAGGTTGAACAATAAAACGCAGGAAAAGTTGGGGAAACTTTATAATGATCTGGAAAAAGTAACAGCTCCTCCTCTTTTCTTTATTGAATAGACAGCTGCCAGCGAAAGCCATTCAGCCCGACAATAAGATAGCATCGGCTCGGGACGACAGATTAGAGAGGGCGTGTGCTGCAGTTCTTGTAAGGTCACCAACAGTGCTTCGCTGCTGTTTCTAGTCCTTTCCCCAGAGGTTCATTAAGTGAGGCACTAACTGCTGTATGGCCTGAAATGACTGTAACAATGGCAAAAGATTGAAAGGGTTGTTGACCAACACAAACGACTCATAAAATTGCCTCTGCAGGTGCTGTGATGTTTCAGAAGCTACTACATTTCAGCGTATGACAGCATGGAAATATTTCAGATGACTAACAGTGGTTTTGTTTGATTATGGTGACCATGCAAGTTTACTTTTAGCAACATCGTAAGTTCAAAATGCCTCCTGGCCGCTGGAGAACGGAAGGAATAGGGATGGGATGATAGAGGATATTGGCCCGTACTGTTATTTCCCTCTGACAACACAATTGGGTCAAATTGTCCCATTTGCACACAGGAATTTAATCAAAACATCAAATTGGCATTAAAATGACACCTTCATGTTCTCCAGAAGATGAACCCTTTTCATTTTCACTGCTCCCTGAGCTTTCCTCCACATTGCGAGCTCTAAGACCTGCAAGCCAGGCTGAAGACTTTTGTCAGCGTCTCAATTAATGGATTCGGCCCCAGTGGCAGCTCCACTTATAAGGTTGGTGTGTTTTTACATGAAATGATTGCCTCCGCCAGTCTGGGGAGACATAAAACACAATCACCTCTACAAAGAACAGCTACGCACATTTCATTTAATAGCATGAGCCGTGCTGAACCCCCCCCCCCACTACCCACCAGTCAGCCCACCCTCCGCTCGCTTTCCACCGAGGCGAGTCCTTGCATACTTGGTGGATGCTTGGAGGACAGAGGTGCCATCAGATATTTCAACACTGAACAGATGAATGGGCTTCATGCAATAAGCCTGAAGGAGGAGAATAGTAGGGTGGGGGAGGGGGGGGGGGGTTCTTAAAGTGCCCTCAGCCACGGTCGGCACTCCATCATTCGTACAGGAGTTGATTCATGTGACAGGGGGTTTCTGTCACTCAGCAGCGTGAAGACGCTTGGCCTTGTCTCTATTTCACATGATGAAATGTGCATACGGCCGCGGCGGCGAGCAGCTCGCAGAGTGAAGGATGCTCGCCGTCCAGACTCTGGATCCTGTCAGACATCTGGAGGCTTACAGGAAGCCGATACACAGCACAGAGACAGAGACTGGCTCTCAGCACTGACTGGCAGCCTGATGACCTTATCACTGAATCACAACACTATACAAGCACAATGTGGCAGCGCAGAAGCACGGGGGGATCAAACGCACACAGCTCGGAGCAAAGACGTGATCCTGTGCTCTACATATCAGCGCTTTGATCACACACTGCAGATCGCCAACCAGGAGCACAGATATCTGCGTATCTCAGCCTGAAATAGGCTGCCGGGAGTCCACGCGCGCCTCCACAATGTTCCCCTGATTCAACGTGCGTCATTGTCCGACGGAGAACGGGTGGGCATGATGAGGTTATTAAACTCTTAATACATCACACTGGCTGGCCACAGTCTGCTCCATATTCGGACAGATGCAGTTATCAATAAAACATTTACTTCATTCTGGCTTATCTTTTTCTCTTGTTTGTCTCTTTAATTACGACTGTGCAGATACATAAGCAGTTAGTCCTGACTGATAAAACAGCGTTATCAGATTGCGGCAGACAAACAGACAGGAGTCTGCACTGCTCCCGCTCATCTGAAACCAGATTGGGGGCTGTGAGAAAGGGCTCTGCTTCTCCTCGGGGAATTTGCCATAAAATTATATGACAGGCTGCACTGAACGAACTATGACAAGGATTCCATTTCCATATTAAAACAATCTCCCTTTATAGATTGTAATTACTTGCGGGCTGCTAAGGATGGAAGTGAGGTTTTACAGTGTTTTATTGCAAAGAGCCCCTCCGCAAATGACAGTTTCGAACCGTATTTATTAAAAATTCCACTTCTTGTAAAGCTGGTTCAGTTAATTATTCATGACAATAGGAATTGTGTTTGGTATTATGCCCCTGTAAAGACACAGCTATAGCGTGCTGGCTCGGCTCAAACGTCCTGGCATTGAATCCAACTTGTTTTCCCTGACAGAGTCAATCAGACTAATCACCACACTGCCATACAATAATACGTCTGAGTATATTCATTCCATTGTATGTTCCTTTCCTGACAGAAGTGCCTTCTCAAGGATGAAAACGGGGCAATTTAGAGAGCATGACATCATATCAACGTGCATCAAATCAGATATGAATTCAGATCCTTTATGGAAAATGTAAAGCATTGTGTTTGAGAGATTCTTAACATTAATGGAGCGGGTAATCAGTCAGAATTGATTTTGTGGTGGCTGCAGTTATCAAACTTCCAAATGTAATGAGCACCGACTAAACCCCAATACCACCACGAATCTAGAACCAATGCAGCGACCTCATACTGCTCAGATTTATCCTTTCCTCTTGAATGTCTTGTGTCCAGGGCTGCAAACATCATTATTGACGATGAGATCTTTCATATGGAGCTTTCCCAACCTGAGCAGGACAAAGTGCTTTACAAAGCCTGTCATTCAAAAACACTTGGGTAATGATGGAGGTGGACATGCAATGCAAGACACAATTAAGGATTCAGTTTCTTGCACTTGCAAATGTGGCCCGGAGCTGAAATCGGACCACACTCCCTGCCGTTAATCAAAGAGCTTCGCCCTGACTGCGTGGGAGAGCAGCAAATCCTCACCTTTGACAAGCTGAAAGAATGAGAATGGGTCTCATGCAAAAACCACTCGTACAGAGATTTGTCATGAAGTAGCAGGATTCATTAAAGTGAGCATGTTTCATTCACCAATTTTCTCTTATCTAGACTTTTCTCGGAGCTACAAACAGAATGTAGAGTGGTTCAGACCTGGCGTCTTCCTTCCTCTGCAGGGGGATAACACGTGTTTGATTTAAATATTGTAATGCCTCAATCTGAATGGATTAGGAGTTTAAACATATTACAGAAAAAAAAATGAAATTAAAAGAGATTAACTAAATGTTAAATGAATATTCTGTTTGAAATGTATTGTGTAAGCCTCCATATTCCGCCCCCAAAAGAGAAAGTGTTGAGTAAGGTAAAGTTACAACGTTCATGCACCCACTCATGAGCGAGCGGTAATCATTAAGTTAAAATGAGCAGTGCAAAGGGGCTGCTGGATCTGATTGAAACATTATTATGCATGGACCTCACAGGAATAAAATTGAGATTTAAGACGTGACGGCCAATACCAGCAGCAGAGATGCTGGTATGCTGGTACAGGGGTTAGGAAGTGACGGTCTCCAGTCTTTAATAGAGGAGACTGTTATACTGGGATATTTGTTTGAAAAATGACTTAAACAATGAATTATCTAAATATTTTGCTGTAGTTTTCTGTCTTTTTTTTGCTTTATAACTTCAACAGTTACACAATTATCAAAATGATTCACCACTTATTTTCTGACGATCAACTGATCTTAATTGATTACGTGTTACTGAATAAGTATTTCAGTCCAACTTATTCACACTATTACTCATAGCGGTACATTAGCTAAAAAGAAGGCTAATCTCAGTGACTTTTTCTGGATGAACCCTCCACTGCTGCTTTGATTCCATCTGTAGTGTGAACACCTAATCTTCCCTTCATGCCCGTTCTGATCTCGCAGCTCCGTCTGTCATTAACGACTCAGGACAACATCAAACAGCAATCGAATTCGCCTGAGCATATGTTCGTCAAGGTGGCCACAGCCAACTGCATCCCATTAGCTCACCACCGTTGGGTAATGAGCGGGACAGTAAGGAGCATGTGATGGGACGCCAGGTGAGGGAGACAGATGTCGGAGTGACCCCCCCATGCCATAGTGCTTCCTGACACCGCCGTGATCCTCTGCTGCTAAACAAGTAGGGCAGCGGAGCAGTGGAGCAAAACATGCGCTTTATATTAATGTGCTTTGGTTTAAAGGGAATACTGTTCATATGCTTGCACTACTGTACTGCGGTCCGATCAATATTTATGCAAGTGAACAAGTCTCTGGTGAAGTCGGACGACCTGTAATGGTACCTAAGTATGCAATTTAATCCGAAGCTGACGGAAATTAATCAGAAATGATGGCAAAGGCAAGTGTGGGAGCAGCCAGGGTTACTTCTGCAGATGATGGGTATGTTATGCTATTGCAGGATGAAGCTCATTTATCTGCAAGCTGTAAAATAAGTAGTGTGTTGGCAACATAGTCTGCCGTCCGCCGTTTATTGTTCTGAGGAGAAGTTCCAGCTCTCGCATCCTGGTGACAATACAGGTTGTTTTTTCTCCTCTAAAGAGCCCTTCATATTTACAAATGCCTTACTGCATTGTATTTAAATGGGGGGTTTCTTAAGGCCGAACCACGCGTGGTTCTTATGCAGGGTTGAGCACGCAGTGGGGCTGCATAACACACACAAAAAAAGAGACACCACACTGTACCACCACCAACTGAGACGCCGGAGATGTGCTCTATTTGCCCAAATGTAATCCTGGTGTCAGGTGTGTAACGCTACTCCACCCACGGGGAATGACAAATTGAAACTTCTCATAGCAGCAGTAGGCTGACGCTCCCTCGGGAGAAAGCCGGACTCGACATTGTTAGATTTGTTCTTTTCTCACCGGAAAGACGGAGCGTGCTGTTTAGTTTGCGAACGTCTCTTTGCTGGACTTCCAGGTCGTTGCAGTTCAATTACAGTTACCACTCTCTAACGTCCAGCATTGCTTTTGTGTGACATTGCCGAGGGCTGATTTGAAATAGAAAACGCTCCCCGTACGTGCACCCGGTGCTGCGACTGACACTGTAATTTAGCTGTGGCCTGCGACACGTCTTGGAGAGCGCACGTGACGGAGGTGGCTTCTGATGGATTTCTGTGGCAGCGATGCAGCACAGTCTGGACCGCAGAGATATTACAAAGTAGAGTACACTCAGACAATTGGTCGTGGGTGAATACAGACTTCGGGCGTAAAGAGCGAAAGTACAATATGGCTTGAAAAAGCAAACAGCAGCTCGGCTGAATGTAATGCGGACAGGACGCTGCAGTCACAATGGCTCACTTCAAATTGCACAGCCCTCCAGGATGCCCTCCTTCTCCGATGCAGACCCAGAGAAAATGGTGAGCATCGGAAGACTATTAAGACCCCCAATTGTACACGAATGCGCGATTTGCGTGAACCGCGGCTTTAATATTCAAGCACGGCGCTCCCAATAAATACGTTCATGGCATCAGACAGAAAAATGGAACAGGACACAAGACTGAAAGGCACATAACTCAAATCATTTACACCACTCTGCCAATGATGGAGCCGTTCCAAGCCCAGAGCTTTCCGGAGAGCAAATAACAATGCAGAAATACACGAAGCGGTACGCCACTCCACCACAAGGGAGGTCAAAGCTGAAGGCTAGAAAGAATTCATAATCAGGGAGCTATGAAATATGAGCTTTGTATGCTGCCAAATTGATTTAGCAGTAAAAATTCTTTTCATTTTGTTCCATAAAGATGCTCATACTTTTACAGCTCCTACGCCTATAGCAGCGGGCCTCGATGATTTGCTTAGAATTTACAGGCAAGGTCATAATCAAAGCGGGTCTCCTTTTGCATGCTTAATGCCGCCTTGAAGGAGACTGGAATGGAAATCATCCTTTTCACTTCAAAAAGTCGGTAATTCTGTGCTACTCTGATTAGTTTAATGCTTGGTTGGATGGGCCCTGCTCCCTGAGTTGAAAGAGGAGCCACCCAAAGAGATTTTTAAATTCATCATTCGGGTGATGCCGTCTCTCACGCAAGAGCTGATTTGTTAAAAAAAAAAAAAAAAGTGGAAAAAAGTAACTGTGATTGCATCGGGAATCATTCACCAGGATGAAATCCGTCTGCGGATGACATTTGGACGGGAGACATCACAGGAGGACAGGAGACACATGGCAGAGGCCACGGCGCGAAGAGAGAGAGGACCGGCTGTGTGAGCCCGTCATCAATGGAGCTCTGTACTGATGGCGAAGCCACAGTGACTCATTTTAAAATGTGGCGACACAGCCTATAGACGAGTCTCACAAAAAGCGTGGCGTCATTCCCATCGACAGCTTGTAGTGCACAGCAGGAAGACTGGATGGGTTGTTGTGTCTGCTTCTCAGCCTCGGCTTCACGACACTGCTATTTGTTAGCAGCAGCTCTGATTGAATTATTCAAACGAATCAAAGTGGCCTGTTAATTGTGACGTGACGTGTGCTATAAAAGGCAGCATTGCTGCCGGTTGCACTAATATGAGATGCCAGGTTTAGAATCTTTGTGGATTAATTGAAGTAATTTGGTTCAACTTGTTTTATAGCAGCCAAGCGAGAGCGTCAGCCGCCAGAAAGCTGCAGTAATTGATTTGTCGGCCACTTGGGAGCAGCAGAACACACCGTTGTTAGCAAACAATTGCCAGTTTACACATTCTGTAGACATGGAGCAATATTAGCATTCATTTGGAGTCACTCTTTTTGACTACCCTCCAGAACCTTTTTCACCAGCTAGTAGCTCATTTTCTTCTGTTTGTTGTGTGGCAGGTGTCAAAGGGGGTTTATCGGAGCGATTTTAATGAAAACAGCTGCCTGTTGCGATTTGAAATGAGACTGTTGAGAGAAACTTTTGAAAATCAAACTAACGATTTCCTTGCACGGAACAGAATCACATTAAAATGAATCCTGTGAGGCTTCAAGTAATGTATTTGTTATCTGGACCAATCAGCATCCTGTGAGGAGCTACTGGCAGCTGTGGGTGTGGCTTAGGGTGTTCAAGGCGGCACGGGGAGCCACTGTTTGGTGTAAACAGTCCTGATGAGTTACAGAGTGTAGATACTGCAGTCATTTATATCAGAACTGGAAGATTTCTCCATTGAAAGAAGAGCAAGGAAGCACTGAATGCCATTTTCTTGATTGAAAAAATTTTTTCCCTCCTCTCCCGACTGGGAGTTTGATCGACAGTATTTTTTTAAACTGACTGCCATTTTCCAAACAGTTTGCACTGATGGCTTCTTAGATGGTTCTATGTAACAAACCATCTGGCCATCCAGGTTAAACCAATGAGCCAAAAGAGGCTAAAAAGCTCCTGTTGAACAGGAGGGAAGTGCAGAGGGTGATAATTCTCTGTGTGACAGGTTTGTAATGATGACCGACCAACACTCAAAATATTTACTGTTGGAGCGTTAAATCTCTTCAACAGGAAATCAGAGTAAAATAAGATGTGTACTTCTGTCCAAACTGGCTGAGAGGTGATCTTTGGAAAGTGAGGGCTTAGCTTGGCCTCAAAGAAGCTCAAAGATCTCCAGGATTGGCCCTCATGTGATCACATTATTTGAGGAAGGAGGAATAATTATGTTCCCACTTGAAGTTGAAATGTATTCTTGGCATTTCAGTTCCTTGAGCTGAGTGGGAGCAAAGGCCAACTGTCTGTCCACCTCCAACTTACAAATGTGGATAGAAATGTCCCATCCCCTCCTACTGCACACACACACACACACACACACACACACACACACACACACACAGTGAGGTTGACAAAGCAAGGAGGAGTTGCCACCGCTCTCTGCCTGCACCAATGAACCAGAATGTTGTCCAGTGAGGAAATCCAGACATTTCCAAATTTATCGTCGAATAAACTGGCAACGTTGAGAGCGGCTGACAGGCCATTCATCGTGGTGGCCGTTTGCCCAATGGCGTGCATGGACAGGGCTGCTGCGCTTTGATTTCCTGTCCTGGCCGCCATGACAGATGAGCTACGGTGGAGGCGACGCAGCCTCTCACTACCACAAGGCTTCACCTCCCTGCCCACCGGTTCAACCACAATAGCCGTCGCTTCATTCAGGGGCCACGGAGGCAAAGGCGGTAAAGAGTCGGTCACAGAAGTGATCATTGCTTTGACTCCATCTGTGGTGGGCAGCCATAAAACATTCAAATATATACTTTAGAAACGTGATGAAATAATTATTAAAATAAAGCAGTGGTGGCCCTGACTGTTCACCGTTGCCAGTTTAAAAGAAGGACTTTATGAGGATTACATAAGTATGGATTAAAGAAGACGACATCTTCCATTCTTAAAGAGAAGCCAGTGACATACAGAGAATGTCAAAGCTCAAATCACATCCGGAGGTTTTAACTGGGCCAAATCCACAGAATCTATTTACCCGAGGAACATCAAGAGTAGTAAAGTTCACAAGAGATTGATTGAACCATTTTGCACAATAACACTCTAACAAGATCATTTTCAGATGAAATGGAGTCAATAATAAATGGCTGTGGGGAAGAGGAGGATTGCTGTTACTCCTCAGATAATATGCAGAGACTTGAGAGACAGTTCATGGGCGGCAATAAGAGGCTGGTGAAAGCAGCACTTTGGGAGAAAACACTGCAAATTAGAGGCAAAAGGAGCACATTTCAGTGCACAGGCAGTTCATTTTTCACATCAGTGTCTACTTTTGTTCCCGGCAAGCTGCCAAAGACATTGATGTAGGCACTATCCCTCCTCCACAGTGGTAATTATGCTGCTGGCCAACGCTTGATTAAAAGATCTAATCTGCAAACTTAGTGTTCAACATCTCCCAACAAGTTCCAATGCTTTAAGCCTGTTCGGCGTGTCTTCTGACGCCACTGGAATCCTAAATGTTCCGTCGTGGACGGCAGCCAATGAAGTGCAGAGAAACATCCTTTTGCTTTCTATTCTGTGTCAGGGTGGAGGTGTAATTGCACCAGTGGATGTATTATTCAACAGGAAAGCATGGCATGGATGGATATAGCCCTAACCTAAGTGAAATTATAAAAGCTTTGGAGGCAGAAGTCAGGCCTTCTCCTGTCTGCACCGGGGAGTTAAAACAAGGAAAGCGTGTTGCCTTTTTTTTTGTTATGGCTGCACTACATTACTATTATACAAGGTAGCAAAGAAGAGCATCCGAATAAGATAAAACATGAGGTTAGTTTAACAACATGGTTATACATTAGTGTGAGTGTATGTCTATATTACATTACAGGCTCCTAGAACTGCACAATGCAACATGTTAGGTCCCTCGTACGTACAGGACACTCTATAGGATCACTGTTATGGATTCAGATGACAAAAATACAAGAAGGCACAACAAGGTCACCATGGATTGACTGGTGGTGAGCAAAGACACAGTTCAGGTCCCTGCAGGCGTGTGTTTAATAGATATTATAGGGGTTTCTCTTCAGGATCACAGGATCTGACCACACCAGGTGCAGCTGCGTCCCAATAAGAAGCCCCCAGAGGCAACGGTGCTGCCAAAGTAATGAAGAGCTCGAAGTGTCCTTACCCTCTCGGAGCAGATGGGAGTAGATGAGCCAGAGGAGCAGCAGGCAGCAGAGTGACGCACCTCCACCTGCGGAGAGCGTCTTCGCCCCAGACTGCATCTTCCACCTCGAGCCTTTTAGATTATCCAAACTTTGAACGCTCGCGCCGCTCAAATGTCAAGCAGATCAGCGGAAGAGTGGCTAATCCACTGGCGTCTCCACAGCCTGTCGTCGGCATCCATTTTGAGGTTATAATAGGAGAGGGACTGATAATAATCCCCCCTTGCTTTTCAAATTCCCTCGGTGAGCCGCATATCCATCCAGGCTGCTCGGCACAGACACGCACACACACAGAGGGCACGATGTTGCCAGATCTGGCCAAGTTTACGCAGCTGTGGTCTCACGAGCTGAAATTCACTGGCAGGCGTCCGCAAAAACAAACAAAAAAGCAAAAGCAGTTAGTATGTAGATGAAGAGGGGTGAGCAGCAGCGGTCCCCCGCAGCTTTGGTCCTTACACGGAGATGCTGGTAGTTAATTCAGCCGCTCCACGTCCCCTGAACGCCGCTGTCACCTCTCGCTCCCCCTCCTCCGCACTGTTATTATGGGTGTTATTATTATTCCCAGGCAACTTCTGCGCCGAGCGCAGCTCTGTGTGACTCTACCAGAGAAAAACGCGCAAGTTCATCGCGTCGGACATGACAAACATACCAATCAGCAAGTTGCCCGAAAACACAGCGCTCCGGCTCTGGAACAAACAGCCGAAGGCGCAAATGCGTCACACACGTGGCCACATATGCACCGCAGCTCAAAATGTCACGTCAAAACAGGAGCGACGGATCTCACGCAGCAGCGCCGCCGGACAAAAGCGCACTCTGCTGCGCGCGTCAATGCGGGCGGCGCAGTGAAGTTGGACACACTTGTCACCTGTGCGAGCCTTTGTGGGGACTCTGGGGAGACTGTCTGTGACGATGCCTCCTCGCACCTCGGCTCCCCTCCTCGCAAAGTCAAATGTTGGTCACAGACGAGTGTGTTGACCCTGATTCTGTCCCGGGCGGCCCCCTTTGCACGCGGGCGACGCCGCCGAAGAATAGGATTTCCCTCCCTTCAGTCGAGGGAAGGGAACGCTGCTGCTGCCGGCTGCTGCACCCGGAGTTTCTCTCTCTCTCTCTCTCTCTCTCTCTCTCTCTCTCTCTCTCTCTCTCTCTCTCTCTCTCTCTCCAAACACACACACGGTGCCCCAATTCCTTCTGCAAAGTGAGGGGTGGAAACTTTGAGCCGCCGGGCTACAAATCCCAAACTGTATGTGATGATGCTCTTTTATACACAGTACGGTGTCCCATCTGAGCCCACAGGGAGACACAACGCTGCACCAGCCTGCCCCACACTCCCTGACACATTCTCCATGTTTGTATGCTCCCCTCTTTCATAGGTGGAAAAACGCCCTTGAGGACTGCATGGTCTGAGGACTCCACTTAACATTGAGCACACCGGCATTCTGGGAAAATGCAAGAGGTCTGTTCCTTCGGTGGACCGGTGTGAGGCTTCGGCACGTGCGCTGCCTCGGAGCTCTTTAAAGCAGAGGTTATATTTCTATATTCTGTCTCACATCAATTATCAAGTGTGCACATGCTTCTCCGAGTGAGTGTGTGTGTGTGTGTGTGTGTGTGCCAGTCTACCTTCTGTAAGGGCATAATTTAAGCCACGAGGACCATTGCTATAACTTCCCGCCACACACACACACACACACAACACACATACACACACACACACACACACACACACACGGGCCTACACTAAATGATCAGTCAATGTGCACTTTATTAGCAGATGGAGAAGTTTCCCCTGCGTGCTGCTGTGCTATCAGCCTTTCACTGAATGGCTTTTATGAGAAGGCCTGTCACATCATCACTAATGTAGTAAAAATGACCGGCCCCCACACGGCACAGACTATATGATTTTGTTGAGTATCAAACAAATACTGTGGTGATTTTCCCCCTCGTGTCTTAAAACCCACCGATGTCTTCCTGCGTCACTGTAAGCAGCCGTAGCAGCTTCCTCTACTTGGGCGACGGTGGAAGAGCTACAGGGAGTACGGCTGCCGAGATGAGATTTGTTTTCTTTCCTCGTCTACAGCTCGGCTCAGCCAGCTATCAGAGTCGGGAACCACGTTTCAGTCTGACAGAGTGGCGTCCCAGCAGGGTTGCAGTGTAATTAATCATAATCCATCACTGTGACTGACAGGGTTGGGAAAATTCTGCCAGTTTATTTCTTAACCATCATATTTATTTTCCGTGTTTACCAATAATATACAGCTTATTCTTAATGGCATATGGGCATGAGTGGATTGTAACGTTAGTAATGCTGTCGTGTTCACTTTAAATGGGCTGCACTCTATGAAAAAAATGGAAAAGATTCAAACTGATTCATTCAGGGTGGATGCTCGGGCAGATGCTTTAAAACTGTCTACATGTGATTACTTTGTATTTCTAAAGATGCTGATTGATGTTAATTTGTTATTCTGCTGCAATTTTGACTTTCTAAACTCGATAATTTCTATTATACTTCTTTATACTTTTACATTTATCTGATAAAATACGTTTATACAATATCAAGTAGCCTATTTAGATACAAAATATATGATGAGCTTGTTAAATAGCATTGATATGGATTGAACTGCTCCACAGTATTTAAGACCATCTTGAGAAATCCCACAATATAATAAATTAGGTTAAAAGGTTTATTCTCCTTCATAATGAGTGCTTCTATCTCTGGATGTCTGTTATTTTCACTGCATACACATCTGCATACTTAAAGTTGCTATAATCAATATTATAATTTAAACATCAGATGATGATGACAGGAGATTGTGAGCATCTTTTGAGCTAATTGTCCAACACCGTCAAGCAAACAAACAATGTTGTGGAGTCATTAGCAGGAAAAACACGCGAGATATGCTCCGAGTGAGAAGAGGTGTTTGAATGGCGTGGTGCCGTCCGCCTGCACTATTTATGGTAGGTGGGACTACCTGAGGCGGACGTACACGTTCACCAGCCAATCAGGATTGGCGTAATGAGATTAATGCTTCTGAGGGCTGAAGCGGGGCGTGCATCCCATAGTGAGACATCGAACGAAATATTATGAAAGAGAACAACATATTCTTCTTTGGAATGGGCAGAGACTAAAACAGAGACAAAAGGACGTCGTTGGAGTTTGGACTTAATCAGATGGCCAGAGACATGACTCCAAATGAATGTTAATGTCAGATATCCTAGGCTGAATTGCTTTGTCCCATATGGGACCTCCCTTGTCGGATATCAACGTACGCAACATACGATATCTTAAAAAAAGTGATTTTATTATTTTGCATGTGTTTTAATATGAATGTCTAACAACACAAGCTATCAGTGAGCGAGCCCCTTCAGCAAAGGAACAACATGGTTAGATTTAGAAAAAGATTGTGGTTTGAGGTCAAATAAGTCTAGTTGTGTTCCTTATATAGTGAGAAAAACCCTAGAAATAAACAACTGTTTACTAACAAGTTGACTGTATGGATTAAAGGTGTTTACTTGTCAGCTTGTGTCTGCTGCCCTTCCAGGTCCAAAAATGAGTTATTGCAAGTTCATGTAAGATCGTTGATGCAGCACTGTTACTTGTAATAGAGTATTTTTTACACTGATGCATTGCTATTCTACTTACTGTAAATAAAAGCGGTGCATTTGCTCTTTTATTGTAGCTTTCTTTGCAGGTAACTTGTGTGATTGGCTGCCTGCACAGTTGTTCTGTTCACCGCAATCACCATTAAGGACAAATACATGCCAACTCGCTCGTTTAGTTTAGCAGCCGTGAAGTTGCTTATTAACTCATGACATGGTATTTTGTCAGCATAATTGTTTGCCATTTAGTTATGGTTTTGAAATGCCACAGTAAGTACGGATAAAATATAAGGAAATGAATTATGGCTGAATTTGGCTTAGCTGCTTCGAGGTCCTGGTGTTGTTCATGCTTGCTCGCGGTTATGACTTACTGGGACACTCGCATAGAACAGAGCCATCATGAATTTCATCAAGAAATACTACAAAGTGAGGCAACGTCAGGGAGCAGCATTTCCAGATGGAACAATAAAGGGTGGTGTTTGCTGTCGTCAGTCGGGCTGTTCTCTGTCAGTGTTCGTTCTTATACCTACCAAAATGAATGTAGAATAGCTTACGGGATCACAAGTCAGGAAATGCAGATGGAGGAAGTACGGTGACGTATGAAGAGTGCCAATGTCCGTATATATCAACAGGTCAAACAGACACCCAGGACCAGGACTTTCACCCAGGAGAGAGAAGGCTGTGTCCCGTGTGAAACCAAAAGTAAACATTGAATTATTTTACCTTACTTTTTGCATGTAACTTACATACACAATGCCACATAAGTAACAGAACAGACCTTATACTAATATTAGTCATTCCAGACACAGTCAATGTATTTCAAAATGGTGGAACATGACGGATGGGGGGGGGGTCTCTAGCCAACAGAACAGGAGAGGCCGCTTGAGGAAAGTGACACTCCGACCAGCAGAATCAGCAACATGACAGATAGAGAACAAGCATGCATATCAGGCAGTCCTCAGTAGGTGAACTCATGCTATCTCTGTCAATGCAGATGAATCATAGGGCATCTACAAAAACAACAAAGTAATGGGTCCAACTGGAGCAGACACGGTGAGTGTGGAAAAGACTGATGTGCTCCGCTGGCACACCTCATGGTTGGTCCAGGCTGTACAGTTTATTTCTACAAAAAAAAGCAAGAAACTAGACTTTAGCTAGACTCGAGCTTGCTGAAATAACATATTAAATATAGTCTACCCTGATTCTCTGATGCTTCTGATCTTCTGTCCCTCCAATCCTGCTTCTATCAATTCATACATAGACTGAGAGGTGATCAGAACAGAGTGTAGGAGTGTGACAAACCTATACTCAAAGGAAGGTACTTGAATCACCACAGATATGTCATGCATTTTGTATAAGAGGTGTGAAGATGTGATTGTTGCTGTCTCTGGTTCCTCTGATATGGTATTGTCTGCGGTGAAAGTGTCTGTTACAAATCATTGGTAGAATAGAGTCTCATAACTTATACAGGGTGGGATGGTGACTGAAAATGTAAATGACACGCTAGCAGAGTGAAAATAAAATGACAACATTCACCGTTTCATTGTTTAACTGTTTCACGAGCCACTTCTCCTCCACACAGCCGTTGTTCAGCCGTTGCAGGTTAGAAGACATGAAACGTCTACTGTGTTTGCACATTTGACAGGTAAGCAGAAACATTTGCTGTTGTTTGCAGAGCCGATATGTAGCTCAAGTCTAGATATTTGGAGTCTAGAGAAAACGAAACTCTAAAGAGATTCAGTGCCTTCCTCAAGGGCACCTCAGCAGGGAAGCAGTGGTTTGAACCATACATCGTATAGCCTATAAGAAGTCGTCATGGTGTCTCCCATTGGTTTGTGGACTACGGCTACGACTAACTAAATGAACATCATGCTGTATTGAAAAAGAGTTGAAACTAGCAATTGAGACCATAAACTCATGTTTACAACGTTAACTGAAGTAGCCGAATCCATCAAAGTGAGATTTTGGGTAATTTGCTCAAAGACTTCCATGCAATTGGACATTGTTTTTGCAACAAAAAGTCGCCCCCTGTTGGTGATTTAGCCTTACTTTTCAGAACCAAAGTTTGCTACCTGGTCCAAAGAGGATGAAGGAGTGAAGCTGCCCCAAACACTGAATGTCTGGTTTGTACCAAAGAATGGGAAACATAGAAATCCTGTTCAAATTTTCACTGCCACACGCTAGCTTTGCATACTGCAGCTCATTAGTTGTTTTGTTAATTGTGCCTGTTCACACGTTTTCACATGAAAGTGGTTTTACTGGAACAGGTGGAGACTTTGTAACAGTTCATTTGCAACATTTGTCAAATCATTGGGGGGGAAAGAAAAGCACATTAGCATGAGTCTGAGCATTAGGATATGCCGGCATTTCAGGTATGTGATTTGTTAGCTTATATCAAACCAAGACAGGCCACCGCCATGTGGACCCACAACTCCTATCCCCATTTTGCCATCCACCAGCTGTTCACAGGCTTTGCTTACATGCTGGAGGCGAGCATATGGCGCCTCAAAGCAACTTTGGACGTCCTGCAAAATATTGAAACAGTGGGCGGACACCGCCATTACTGTACCTACTGTGTAGTCATCACTTTAAAGTTTGTCTTTGGGAAGGAGTATTAGTTTGAGTAACAAGCTCGGATGTTGGCACTGAAAAGTTTGTACCACTCATTTGCAGAGTGCAGCTGTTTTTCTGCATAGTTTCACAACTGTTTAATTTAGCTTGTTGAACTAGCTTTATGGGGAAAACTTATTTAAAAAAATGTCATAGACACATCTCAACCAACCCCTGCAGTGTTATTTGACTTCTCCATCGTGCTGAATGCTCAGAGAGCTTCCATTTGTTGCTAGCATGGTCAGCTATGGCCAAGTCATGCTCAAACAACGTTCTGTAGACAAATGTGGTAGAATCTGACAAAATCAAATAACTATTCATGATGAATTCAGCTTCAAATTGGACAACTGGCTGCTTTGATTCTCTCCAAATGGCCGACTCTACAAGACATTAGGGTTCAAGCTAGCTAGCAACTAAGGAACTGGGACCATGTTTATTGGCGTATGATGTTCATCCTCTGATTGGACTCAGAACTCAACTGACTTTTGTATGCAATCAGGCCACCTCCGAAATCTGCCTTGCATCAAACCAGCATGTTTGTGAACAAGACTTGAACATGAAACTCAAAGCTTTGCTAAACAGTGCAATTGACGATATTTTCTATCCATTTATAAACCTAAGCACAAACGTGACTAAAACCAATTTGGATAGGCTAACTAGCCATGGCTGCTATGTTATGCTCATTGTGTAGCAGCCACATGCAGATAAAGAGCTTCCAGCTATACTTCCATATCTCAAAATCATCAAATATGTCCGAAGCCCTCAGAACCCAACAGTATAATACGGGTTCGACCTGCGGACGGTCACAACGGCCGTCAGGATCCAAAATGACTCTCCATGTTCCACAAGTGTGTCGGCTTGGTTTTTACAACTCCCTCGTTGCTCCCTCCAGTGTGAGCGACATGCCAGTCAGACGGGACATGGCTGGACCCCTTTTTCTGCTCCGCTGGGCAGAGAGTCATGTTGACAAGCCGCTGCAGAAAGGCATAGCGTTTGTCCTTTTGAGGCGCAGCGGACCTTGAAGGAACAACACAAACAAATTTGAGTGCAACAGCAAGGTCCCTCACGCAATTACTGAAGATGCAACGTGCTCCTCATAATGATCCAGACCGAAGAGTTTCCCTTCCTCATAGCTTCTTCCTGAGGCTCATCACTGGACAACTTCAAGTAATCACCAATCTGCTGCAGAATTCACAAGTTTGTATTGTATCCAAGGGCACCCCTACCCAGTGTCAGAGGGGTATGGAGCATATATATATATATATATATATATATATATATATATATGTGTTAACAAATAATAAACAGTTTTTCTATTTTTAGCCCCCGACAGCTTTTTTGCTTTCTCCATCTTTTTCCACAGACGACAACTCATTACTACTAGTACCTGCTCGCTCAGCGCTCGCCACGCCCCGCCCCCTTTTTTATGTCAAAATTCTATGATGGAATCTTATGAGATAGGGCACCTACTATAGCCTGTTATTCCTCTAAAATGTTATATAACTTTAAGGGAGTGCAGAAATGATTTAGAAATACACAACAGCAGCATAATATAGAAAACATTTAATTTTTTTTACCATCGCTTTGGCACCCCCCCTGGTGCGGCGCATTTATTGTGCAACCACTTTTTGCGCCACTGATTGTATCTAACGAGACAATCACAGAGAATTTGACAAGGGCATGTTCACATAAATAAATGTCCATTATTCAGCGTAGCTAGTTTGGGAGGGCATTTACATTTCCTGTTACAAACACCTCAGGCCAATAATCTTCTTAGCACACCATAAAAAACCCTAATAGGTCTCCATAGATCTGCATAAAATAACAGTACCATGTACTAAAATATTTATTGTAGCATGAGTCATGGAAGAATAATGAGAACCGGATCTTGAATTATACATGCCCATGTGATGAATCAATCAGATATGATGGTTAGCAGCAACACTAAGCCAAGACAAAGTCTATTAAAATCACAAGAATTAGAGCTGACAACGTACACAATTACTGTCACAGGTTTCATTTCACCTCGACGTTAGCAACGTTATTCCAAGGCTCAAGCCGAGGCGGCAGAGGGTTGGGTTTGTTAACTGGGAATATTGACCTCCCAACTTCATATGAGTTGTGGCGATGCTGAAGTCAGATCAATAGTGCCAGTTCAATAGAAGGACAGTGATTTCCGACACCATAGCCACTATTAGTGATTTACTGACCTGTTTGCATGTGGAATGGAGCCTCTGAGAATGTTTCAATTACAAAGTGTTTTTCTCGTCTGTCCCCTCTCAGCTGTTTGGATCAAAACACCAGCTTGGGAAATTCAATATGGTGCCATGCCCCGAGAAATTCAGTCTATGTTCTGGCCTGTCAAAGTCTGAACGGCTGGTGCTGATTAGCCAGTAACAAAACAGAGACGGATGCAGTAAACGAGGATAGATGCAGAGCCCTTTTTGTCTTTTCTTTTATTATTTTGCAACAAATATGCCTCTATTGTTGTTGCATCATATGTTCTGCAGGAAGTGTGGCTTTGGAGTGTTTGTTTTTGATTAGGAATGTTTAATGGCCTCTACACATTCAATTATCAGCAGCCTGCTCCGCCAGTCGATAGTCATCCTCTCATTAATGGCCCAGAACTGATTACCAAGGACAGAGAGAGAAATGGCTGAAATGTTATTCATTCAAAGCGCTAATTAAATCCTCCTAGGTGGGACTTTGAATCCCACTCGAAACTTTGCCAGCATTTTGCTAAGCACCACTTATGGTAGTAGGCCTAAAATAACAGATCTTCATTGCACACGCATCTGGATTTCTCTGCAGCCCCATTGTGTACACAGTTTTCTGCTGCTGATGAAGATTGAGCTGAAAAGTCATAGTATGACCTCGACACATACATCTAAACTACCTCAGATACATTTACATTCTCACTGCCGCCAAAACCTTCCATCAAGGAACGCGGCTTAAATTGGGGAGCAGAATAGGCTCTGATGGATATTGATGTCATGTCAAAAATCTTTTTCTGCTTGCGTTTCTTTTTGTGGAACACAGCAACGAGTAATAAATGGCAGAATCATATTTTCGGCCTCTTCTTTTGCAGTCATGGGTGTACAGCTCCTCCCTCTTTCTCTTCATAGTAAGTGGAATTAATGAACTCGCTGCCAAACCGACTGAAAGGCCCCCTCTTGATGGAACACTTCCTCTATAGTCTGGATGAAAAGATAGCCTTCACATCCTCGTACAGCATATCATCAGTGCTGTTGTATATAAAATACTTTCAAAGGCTGAACTGGGCATGCTGCCGAGGATCTATTGTTACCGAATTTGGGCTTCTTGGTTTCCACTCCCTGACCAGCACTGGGAGGAGTGTACGTGTGAAAAGTTTTGACTTAATTCTACCTAAGTTACTCCCAACCTCAATTTGCCTACAGCAAGCAATAGAAGTATTACTTTCCTGGGTCATTTTCCTTCCCCCTTGGACCACTTCCTCAGTCTTCTGTGTTTGTTTATGTTCCTCCCTCATTTCTCAGTCTGGAAGCTTCTCTGTCTACTGATGTGGTTGGCTGAGAGATAGAGCATCTGAGATGCTGAGTGTTTCACATGTTTTGTTGGATTTATTTGACATGAAGTATTCTATCTCCATAATCCGTTGTAATAGTGCAGTCTTACGCTACATATTCGTAACAGGCTTAATTCAATTTTACAGCACTTAAAGGACCATACCAGTGTTAGTAAAAGTCACATCATAGCTTATAAACCTCTACAGTGTTTACCGAAGTTGTGTGATTTTTAGATTGTTAGTTTACGCTTTGTCCATATTCAATGAACATTGAAGAATGTACCTGCAAAAGTTTGTTAAATTTATTTAAAACTAACATCATTGCTAAAATTCTCCTTCTAGCTCAAATTCCAGTTTGAATAAGCCTTGTGCTTGGGCTTGTGTGAGATTAGAATAGAATCCCATCTCATCTGATAAACTACAAAGACATCGACAAACACCTCGTTCAAACCCCAAAACAAGCAGCGATGTATGCAAGTGGATGCAGAACAGTCTGTAGGTCCAACGCAGTGTTGTGATCCGGTGCACAATCAGACGCTGGATACAGGCATGCTGGCATGTTGGCATGTTAAACGTCCAACGTTAAATGTCCAAGTCAAGTCAAGTCAACAAAATGCATTAAAATAATCATGAACGTAAAATGTTATTTCGTTGCATGATATTCAATTATATTGTTAAAATAACATTTGACATAAGATAAAATTAAGACCTTGCTTTAGTTCATGGGCCACATGCAGCCCCGTTTGATCTCAAGTGGGTAATAGGGTAATAAAACCATGACATGATAACCTTTAAATAAGATGGATGAGAATGTTTTTCCCCCTTACTTTAGTAGCATCAACAAGTACAAATACATTCTGAAAATGTTCACAATTAATGAAAAAGCCTGAGAAGTAGATGTAGAGTAGAAATTTGAATATTTCACAATGTCAGTCTGACTGATTCTTTTGTACTGAAGCTGCTGATAATTGCACAATGTTCAATTTCTTTAAATGTGACAACAATAAGCATTAAATGTTTTTTCAGTCAGTAAACTCCTCACTTCTTAACTTTCTCCTGAAACCTGGCATCTCTCAGCCTTCACAAGTGCATCAATATTAAGTGTCAAATCCTGGGCAGTCGCCAATTTCATAATGTCATTTAAGTGCTTGTGTGTGGACCTGGAAACAGTTTTGGTTTATTGATGTTCATCACAGAAAAAAGCTTGTTCACAAAGGTAAGTGGTCACAAACAGGCACAACACTTTTGCAGCCATGGCTGTCATGTTGGGGTAACTTGAAAATGAATACTGATAAAAATATCTATATGTATATATTCTTCGAGCCCACTGAGGCATATTTGTCCTTTAACACAGTCCCACACAGTCAATAATCTGAAGTGAATGAACAAAGGCATATCTGAAGCCTTGACTGTGAGTGGAGAGCAAAACAACTGTGAACTCTGTCTCAAGTCCAGCAAAGACCTGAAACCAGATGTGAAATCCCCGTAGCAATCCTGTAATCTGGTCCTTGTTCTGATTGGCAGGTTGGTATCGTAGAGCTAATGTTTCTGTCAGTAAGAAACAAAGCCACCCCTGGCTTGGCTGAAATGTTTGGCACTCCCATGCTGTTATTCAATCTTAGCAGCTCGTAACATAATGCTTCCTCATACAAAATACAGTAAGAGTCCAAAAGCTTTTGCAGCCTGTATTTCCTCTTTAAACCCTGAAATAACAAGGTTTCATTAGTAGTCATCGCTATCAACTCCAGGAACTCTCTGTCAAAGTCTCATAAACACCCCAAATGAATATGACCAGTTGAGCAACATCTGTAAAGTCTATGCTTTCATCCATTGCACCCAAAAAAAAAAATGCAACAAACGACTTAACTTTGTTGTTAGTTTTCCACCTTATCTCCAGCAAGATCGGAAATCCTTTCTGCCAGTTTCTTGTCAGGGTCTGACGCTGTTCTCATTTCGTTAGCAGTGTGGTAGCTAGCTTTTACAGCTGCAACGCTGAACTCTCAGCTAGAAAAACAGCTGTTTCCTCAAATCTGCCAACTATTAATTTATCTGCTCTCTTCTGAGGAAGCAGGTTCTTGTATTTTTCACCGTAATGAGTTGGGTAGTGCTGCCAAATATTATATTCCTTGGGCACACCAAGAACACCGGTTACTCATTTACCTCCGTGAAGAAATATGAACTGGTCCAATTTTCAACTTTTCACATATATATTTTTTATAGTATATATATATATATATATATATATATATATATATATATAATCTTGACAGTAAAAAAATATATTTTGGAATTACTTATCTGCAAATTTCACAGTTTGCAAAGTCAAAAGGTAAAGCCCTCATTAACACCATGAAATACATCACTGCGATGTGTTTGTCGTTAATTAACACAGGCAAGTGATTATAATTCACAAAAGCTGTCATGAGGACTAACCTGAACAATCACTAAATACAATTAACATGAACTAAGAAATATTGTTTGTCAGTGAATATTAACATTACCAATGTGGTGCCCATGTGCACTGAAAGTTTAACCCCAAACGTATTTACTTAGAACAATTAATTACAATTAAGTAAAGAACCAATCAGAAAAAAATATGTGTGATGTGAACTCACACTTTTATAACTGGAAACAAGTCAGTTTACATATTCTTTCCCATGTAGTGTATTGGCCACCATAATCTACCAGACAGTAAAGCAAAGCAGTAAAGCCCTGAGCGGATTGAATTGAACAAGGTTGTTTTTTTCATTGTTCTGATTAATTTGTACCAGGAATATTGTGTTATTTATTTATATTTTCAAAAGTTAGCCTGACTTTAAACATTTTACCTGGGTAGTACTATGCCCAATACCTCGATAACTACTTATGAATAAGGACACTAGATTTGGCATCATATCACTGTAAGCAATGTATTCAGACATCAACATTACTCATATTGCAAATTGACCTATGGAATTCCACAGACTGAACCTCTATCAAGAATGAATTGACACTTTTTATGGCTTCATCCCACCAACGGCAGTGTTCCTCTGGTTTGCTGTTTGGCGTTGAGGATCTGTTGTGACAGGCAGCAGTAGTTGTTACTGTATATGCCCCGCTATCACTGACGCTCAACACTGGAACATTTACTGCCTTATGTCTACAAGGCAGCCATGAACGCATCCTCCCTCGTGTCTTCCCCATAGAGATGTGCCGCTTTGGATTTTCATCAAGGCTGCTTTTAATGGGAGCTGCTGTAATCACCGCCTGTAGGCCTACAGGCATCTCTGGTTTAATCTTGGTTCTGAACTCTCGAGGCCCCCCAGCTCTCTTATGTGTCAGCTTTCATCACATGAGGAAACTCAACATGGAGGAATACCTTCTAACCACTGAAATATGTATAGGTGTACCCTGAACCCGACAAGTGTGCAGTTTGTGCCAGATGAGTGGGTAACTTGGGCGCCTTGAATTTCAACACAGCGCAACAGCATCGATACACCGTGTTCCACTTCGGTGTTCCTCTCCAACAGAAGAGGGGAAAGATGTGTGACAGCGCTCACTGTCATTGCCGAGAAAAGCAACGGTAACAAAGTATCTCATGCTCTCCCCCCCCTCGCTCTCTGTCTGTCTTTCAGCTACTTTGATGCGTTTCCATGAGAACAGTGAGACAGAGCAGGTAGGTGGTGTTGCCCCTGGTGTATGAACAACCAAACTGAACAGAAAGGATGCACTGCTGGAAGCTCTCTGCCTATCTGTGTCTTTTCAGCCCGAGCACTGCAAGGCAAATACACAGCCAGGCTATATTTGTGCACACATGTGGCCCCACACAAACAGAACAATACAGCACACACACACACAGTCACACACATACACAGAAGATTAGGCAAATCAAAGTTCCCGGCAGTGATCGTGTTTGATTATTTGCCCTCGATATCGTTAACTGAACGATTAGAAAAAAGACCAATGAAATGATGTGTGCGTCGTCACTGGTATGTTGCATACAAACAGTTGGGCTTGAAAAATGTCTGTATTCTAAGCAGGCAACAGTGGCCGCAAGAGATTTGAAATCTCCTGGGAATGTTTGTATCAGACAACTTTAAAGATTCAGGCTGTTCCGTACATACAAGGTTACACAGAGCAGCAGAGATCCCATTTGCGAGAGCCTGAGAGTCTCTCAATGCCATTTAGAGCCTTCTTGGACACCATGACAAAGTGGAGTGCTGCAGCGCTATTCATCTTCCAGCTGTGGCCAGGAGCCTCTGACACCCCGGTAGACAGAGGGAAATGAAAAGAGGGTGCAGCAGCCAATGGTGCCGTACTTTATCTGCCGAGAGACTTGGCTTATCCTCCAGCTGTGTGGGCACTGCCTTTGAATGCAAACAATATGGCTGCAGAATGTAGGGCAGGCGAGAAAAGAGGCTTGCGTGGTTAAGTTGTGGCTGCAAAAGCTATCAACGAACTTTCTCTGCAGAGGATTTAGAAGTTGTGACGACTTTAAACGAATGGTATTTGCATGACTGCGAACTTATTGTTAAGTGTCAGAACGCTAAAGGATAAATCCGGTTTATTACAGCTTGGGTCTTATTTTTCTGGCTTTGGCCATCATTCCTATTGGGTTTTGGATAAACATTGTACTCATCAAAGTAATTGCTGAGATCTGGGAACATGGTGACATTGCTGCGAGTTCAAAAGGGCAAGAAACACAAGCAGCGGGATTATTATAATTATTATCATTATTAGGTGAGGGCGCCCATTTGTCATATGCTTCCTCAGTAGATGGAGTTTGTTCAGCTGTCATGACAATGGCTCAGGTGGAGCGAGTGAAGCTCAGAAAAGGGACCCTGAGTTAAGATTCTTTTCAGATCATTTTTTTGTCTGTTATTTCCAAGGTTGAAAATTAACTTATAACGAAAACGAATATGGAGACAAATGGACAAGATTTTTATTGTGTGTTCTGTTGTCCATTTTTAGTCAATCTGAGTAGTTGACCAAACACATTTGAGCCTCGGATGACTGCAGGAAAAATGTCCAGGTGGAGAGCAAAGGAGGTGGAACACATTGACATGTGATCTGGGAAGCAATTGGCTATCATCTGAAGAGGATTTAGCTTTTTATTAGATAAAAAAAGAACTGTTGACTGAATGTAAACTGGCTACTCTGCATAGTCGTAGTTGTCTTATTTCAACTCCATTCTCATGTTGCATATCGGACAATGACCTGTGTATGGAAGATGACATCTTGGCCCAGATTTCCGCTGGTTGCACCCCCATAATAGTGGCATTTGCGGACTGATAGCCGACAGGTTTGGAGATTGAGGTGTAACTAACCAGAATTAATATTTAAAGACGGCTGTATTGAGCAAGATCACGATGCTTGTGTCATCACTGTTCCACAAGTCACCCAGTGTGCTAAAGTCACCTCTGCCGCACAGAAATCCAATTTTAATATCCTTCAGCCAAAGACAAGACCATATTTCCTCCACAGCGGGAGTAGCCAGCAGGTAAGCTCTCACTCCATCAGACTTCTTTTAACAAGCAAAATTTATTGGCTATACGGAGCCATTTCTCCAGTAAAAGTGTAAATTACAGGGAACACTTTTGATGATCTTTCTGATTTTCTACAGCAATTTAAAAGCTATCCGTCTATGTAAGAGTTGTTCAAATGATGGGCAGTAATTTAATCTGAGCTCCAGAAACCGCTCTATGGGAGACAGAGAAGGGGAGAAGTATAGAGCGGGATGCCATGCGTCATCTTGTTGGGTTGATATGACTTGAATCAAAGCTGCCAAACTCTAGTTTGTTGTAGTCAAATATTTATATCATAAAATAAGGAAGGAAGGAAACGGCACTGAGATGTTCAACACCCTGCAGCACTGCACCTCTGATCTGCAAAGCTAAATCTTGTGCTCAAAACAGTGGAGAGAGAAAACAAGTACACTTGCAGTTGAAAGTGTTATTCCCTCATAGGGCGAGGTCAGCCAAATCCCAGAAATCATATTTTCTCCCTAATCTTAGTGGTAGCCATGCAGCCGGTTTTGGTTTGATTCTTTCCGAGATTTCCTCCACCAGACCAATACAATGGAAGAAACTTTATTAATTTTGCTCACGACATTGAAAAACAAAGTTAAATTACATTTTAAAAATTCAACAGCAACCTGCCTCTCCAGAGGCAGCGGTCTGGTTACTGTGGATAATCTGCAGACCTTGCTGTGAGCAGTTTACATAGGAACTACAAGTTTACATGAAAAGACAAGCAGACCGAAGACTTATGTAAAAGCCAATCTCCTTCCAAAATATGACACAATAACCTTCATGAATATTCATCAAACAACTTCTAGTTTATTTGATTTAGAAAACTACATTCAAGGGTCCCTGGAATAAAGTATATTTCTTCTATTGCTCTATAGATTTCCCCCTCCATTTTTTTAATGTGTGGCTTTGTTTCTCAGAAAAAAGATTTTTACCAACTCTATTCAGTGATGAAAAGGACACAGCTTGGTGCCAAGTAATAAAATGTTATTTCTAACTGAAACAAGGGTAGCCGTCGTAACATTTTTTTTTTTTAATTTAAAACGTATTATTATATATATACCCCACCTTCGCCCAATGACAGCTGGGATTGGCTCCAGCCCCCCCGCAACCCTGAATACAGGATAAGCGGTAGACAATGGATGGATGGATGGATGGATATATATATATATATATATATATATATATATATATATATATACTGCTGAGTCCACGGCCAATGTGTTCTTTAAAACTAAATTGGAATAGAGTGCTGCAAGGATGATGTATTTTTGCTGGCCAACGCCTTGCGTTAGCATCGCACTGGTTCCCTCGACAAAAAGCCAAAGGAATATGGTTTATTGCAGAAAACAGACTCTGTGGCAAACACAAGTTTATGATACTATGATATGTTTTGTTCAGCAAGATATGCTTCACAAATGATCACCACATTTATGATATTTGAAATGTGAATGCAATCGCCATCAGTAAAAGGCTAACGTTAGGCTATGAACAAGCTACACGATGGTAGCATAAGTGTGAGTAGGCCTATACACTAGGAGGCTGTAAAAGCAGACTAGTCGGGTAGGTTTTGTAGTCTCATTTAGCCACTTGTTAGCAACCATTTGTTAAAAGAAACATAAAAGCATCAACAAAACAAAACCCATTGACTTCAAGATGTGGAAACCAGAAGTGCAATAATGCCAACTCATTCCTGGGTTTTAGGACTCAATACTGCACAAGTAGTCTAAAATAGCCAGCAGTATGTGCTTACATGCTAACAGCAGTAAACACGCTAGCAGAAGGGCTGGCTAGCTAGTAATGCTAGCTCAGTCCCTTGCAAGCCTCCAACTGAAGTGAAGCTTGTTGTGTATTTGGACAGTAATTCAACAGCACACATAACACTAATTTATGTGCATAAATAACACAAATTAATTAAATTAAAAGACTCACTTGGCTCCAAGTCGAATATTTATCCACACTAACAACGTGGGTCTCGGCATTGTGGTAATTTAACCCAAGTAAATATGTGAAGGTTATGATACTTAACTCTCTCCAATAGTGCAATTCTTGGCCACTGTAATCATTTTGTTTATTTTCAACTATGGAGACTGTACGGTTGCATGGCATCCAGCCAGGCGCACAGCCACAGGAGGAAGGTTGCGTTTGCTCATCAAGCAGTTGGAGGCAAAGTAACTCCACAGACCTGGAACAGCAGTCTTGTCTCTGCAGCTTCCCCTCATGTTGTCTCGCTCTCTGCAGCGCACATTAACATTTCATGGAGGAATAGCACCAAACCTAAAAAGAAAAAAAAAAATAATTGGAATTTCCTGTGGAAAATTTTCACCATCCTGACATTTCTCCATTCATGTTCATTTCGTCTCCGTCAGGAGCCCCTGTTCTATTGTTGCTGGAATCACAGCGCTGTCCACTAATATGTCGAACGGCTGCTTCCTTTACTTTACATAGTGATTTTAATAACTCATCCTCTTAGAGAGGAGCTAATCTTAGCATCCATTTAGCAAAGAAGTGTTCCACCATTATGACAAGTGACCCCTATTTCTTTTCATGGAAACGACGGCTTCCTGCTTGAATCAGAGAATGGCCAGCAGGCACATAATTCAAATACTGTCCAGAAAAGTGCAGTGACTGCATATTACAAAGACGGCCTTGAACTGCATGAAATATTAAAGCATTAAGACCAGATGAGGAAGTAAGCCACAAGGATGAGGATGAGAATTTGGAGTTGGTGACATAGCGAGAAATGTCTGGCCTTCATCCCCCATCAGAGGTGAGGAATGAACTTTAGGGGTGCACGGTCCGTGGGGAGTTTGGGAGAATGATGGAAACAA
Organism: Chelidonichthys spinosus; assembly: GCA_029853015.1. Taxonomy (NCBI): domain Eukaryota; kingdom Metazoa; phylum Chordata; class Actinopteri; order Perciformes; family Triglidae; genus Chelidonichthys; species Chelidonichthys spinosus. The sequence continues at coordinate 20,496,025 of CM056829.1, read as the reverse complement.
GTTGCTACAAAGCAGAAATGTAGGCAGGAGGAGGAAAAAAGAAGACAAAGTATACCCTGTTATTTTGTAAATTGAGGGTGGACGTGCATTTAAAGAATATCCACAGTAAGAGTGATCAATGTAATTCAACTGACAGACCCATTTGAGTAAGCGCAGCCAGAAGATAAAGAGAGACTGAAAGTAAAATAGACAAAATGAAAGGAGGCACAAAGAGCGGCGATGAAAGAGACAGAGAGAGTGAAAACTCAGATCAGGGATAATCAAGCATGAAGCAGTTGTGCAAAATTTACAGCGGTAATTTGGAGTCCCACAGCCCTGGCATCTGGATAAAGAGGGAGGCACAACAGATTCTCATTTGCCAGAAACAGTCCATGCTTGGTGGGCGTTTCTGTCACAGCTTCCCTCTCCCCCCCCCCCCTCTCTCTCCTGGAGTGCTTATCCATCCTGCACGGAGCACAAATGAAACCTGCGTCACAAGACAGGCAGCGTATCTCCACTATACCTGAGCAGCCAGCCTTGAAGACACAACGCCGTGAGGGATCATTTCAATTGTGGAGGGCAAAAAGGCAAAATGTGAATTGATAGACTCAGCAGACAAAGAGAAGGACACTTTTCTTTTAGGGCAATGTTAAGCTCCTTCCAAATGGCTGAGCCATTTTGGATTTCCTTTAAAGCTACAGTTTGTGACATCTTTACATCAGCCTAACATGAAAATGTTCCCTAGGGGATATTTTCCACCCATTTCCAGGGGCCCTACATGTGGATGGGGTTGCCAGGGATTATAGATATGCACTATTTCACAGCCCCAAGAGAGCAGTTTCCATTTGGCTCAGGCTTACTAGCAGCATCCCTGTAGGTAGAGACCACAAGGCAGAGACCTCAGTGGTAATTTATTCTCCTATTTAATTTCCCAGCAGGGCACTCAAGAAACCAAAAGAGATAGTCCATGTGCTCTACATGTATTTACTAATTTAATTGGCTAATGAAATCACTTAGTCGGTGACATTTGCCTGCATTCCGTCAACATGATCTTTCCAAACATTTTTCAGCCACTTGCACGGGTCTCAGTAGGTCCTCCCGGGACGTCCTGAGCGGTTTCCAGTTAGGACGTATGGATTCCTCTAGTGTGTTCTGTTTGCACCTGGGCTCTCCTCCTGGGTGGGCACTCCCACAATTCTTACAGAGGGAGGCGTCCTATGGAGCCATCTTTAGTTGCCTGAAACTTCTCAGCCAGCTCCTTTCAACACGAAGGATTAGCAATTCATGCAAAAACTAATTTATATCAATGAGGCCAGTAACACAGGACCAAAACAGTGCACATTCCTCTTACTTGAAAGTCAATGCTGTTTTTCTACAGTTTTTTCTCCAATTGTCAGGAAAAAGATAAGCTAATTGCTGCTGTGATATGTTTCCAAAGAAGCATAACCCTGTGTCAGAGCAATACGAACTGCTGTGTGTGTGTTTTGGTGTCTTACAAGCCTTCAAACTCGTGGATCTGTTTTTCAAACTGAACTTCCTGCCTCGTATTTCATATCCTAGCGGTGCCTGAAGTAACACGCCCCCGCAAACGTAGCCCCTTGAGTTGTTCGAATGCAAGGCAGTTTTGTCTTTGAACACCCGCTGACACCGGCCTCATGGCAACAGGAGCAAGCAGCGGCTTCAGTCCTCCTTCAGTGTCTAGTCTACACTGGAAACGCAGCCTTGAGAGACAATTTGTAGTCCAGACACTCAGGCTGCAAAGGGGACAGATTTTAAATGTCTACGCTTATGAAAATAGTGGAATATTGATCTACTGGTAAATGTTCAGGTTTAGCTTCCACTCAACCATGATAATCCAGAAAAATACCTCTAACTGCAGTTGGCAGTGTCCAATCGAGGCCAATTACTAGAAAGGACGTTTCTGTCTTGTACTTGATGAATATAACAACAAGGTAGTTTGTAAAGTACAAAAATAATCTGCTCCGGGGCAAAGTCTCCTGTCAATAATGTGAAAAAACAAAGAAGAAGAAGCTCAACAAGGGGCATGTTTCAGCACCACTCAGTGATATTCATTTGAATTAATGGCCAAATGGTGCATATTCATTTCACAGCTTTCAAACTCTGGTTACCCAGAAGAACAGCCTGCAGTTTAATTAGAAAGCTCTCAGCTCCATAGTGAGGCGGGGAAGGAGAAGGAAGGAGGAGGAGGTGGTAGCAGTCACTGATTGAGCACTCTGTCTTCAAACTCATTTAGTAGACAAGAACACAGGAAGAAACCTTAAGGAGGAGGAGGAGCAAAGGCAGAGGAGAGCAGGAGATGGTGTGATTGTATGAGAACCACGGAAATAAAGACAATGAGAACATCTCTGGTGAAGCAAAGAGCACAAACAGGTCTTCATTCAACCAGGTGATTCCACATATTAGCATACATGCTACAGGTGAGGGAGGAGCTTGTCAGTGACGTTGGCATCTTCAGGTGGAATGAAAACCAGGCAGCAAACTTTGAAAAGTGAAGACCAAGCTGAGGTGCCAGAGAGCCAAGCCTATGGATGCAAAAAAAAAAAGTCTGAGTGCATGGAAATCTGTGAGGACATGACCCTGCTTCTCACCTGATTTATCACCTCAGTACATTTTGTAAACATGAGCTTTTGGTCTCAATCGCTAGTTTTAGGTCTTCTTCAAGCATGATGTCAATTAAGTAAATTATGGTCCATTAGTGAGCTGTCCATGTTTTCAGCTTAAAAATAAGAAAGCAAGATGGCGAAGGCCAACATGCTGCTACGATGATTCAAAGGCAGTCGACAAACCAATGGGTGACGTCACGCTGATACTTCCTTTATGCAGGCCGTGATTAAAAGGCAGACCTGCACCAGTGTCATGTGATTTCTCATGCAGCCAGGCCTGCCAGCACGTTGTCACAGCTTGGCTCGCAGCTCTCTCAACAAGCTAAATATGTTGGCTTTACAGTACGCAGCTGCGTTGCCCCGTGGATAACAAGCCCATTGGTGGCACCAATGCCACCACCAGTCTTACTGGCCCAGCGGCGGTATTGAGTAAATGCCATAATGCGCCCATGATGTCTTCCTATGGAGGGAGTGGGCCACCGCTGCCTGCTCGCCTGCGGTTTCGCTGTGTAATGAAATATGTCTCCCTTGATGTATGGCTGCAGGAGAAGCCCAAATCGAAAATTGAATCACACTAACTTAATTTGTGGTCGGGGCAATCAAATTACTTGTTTTGGCTGCAGTGCTGACGATGAATTCATCTTTGTGACAAAGCTGTCACGGCAGCGTAAAGGGGGTGGAGGAGACGGAGTGTATATATATGTGTGTGTGTGTGTGTGTGTGTGTGTGTGTGTGTAGACTATGTTGGGTGATGGTGAAAAGGGTTTAACAGAGGGATTTGCCCTCAATGCTGTTGTATGCACCGTTGTGCCGGAGTGGCGACCACCTTTGGCTGCAAATTTGCCGTCATTAAAAAGCATGAAGTACTCTGGAGTTTTATAATACCATCAATATAGGTTGTTTTTCTGTGTTGCATTGAGCCAATGAACAGCTACAAATGTAAGCGGCTTACACGGGCTCGGGTCGCCCCGTGGAACAGTTTGGAGGAGTGTGTTTGGAGAGTGTCGGCATCTACAGTATGTGTTCGTTCCTGCTGCAGCTGAACAGCTTGACATCATTGCCTCAAGACCCAAAGCTTAATACGGCTGAGCTGAATCGCTCATTAAAGGATCAGTTCATTCAAATGCCCCCCCCCCCCCCCCCCCACACACACACACACACACACACACACACACACACTTACGGCTTTTTATTTAGCTATCCAGATATTTTCAGCTTCATTCACTCAGGTTTTGAGACATCTGCCTATAACATGTGCGTATGCCTTTGTCCAAATACATTTAGGGTAAACGTAAGTTTGTGAGGCTCTTCAGCTCCTAGAGTCCAGGACCTGACGTGAACCCGATGGCTTGGTGATTTGTGGTCCACACCACATTCTGTGTTGGTCTGTTGTCGTGTCAGATTAGTTGTTATTTGTGAGAAAGCCTTTCCAAAGCAAGCATGGCGGGTTCAGTGGGGTCGGGACTAAAGGGCACAGGTCTTCAGGTCTTGGATTTAGGCCTGAGGTGAACTCCTGTAATAATTTATTACAGGCTAGAGTTCTGCACAGGCCTAAATCTAAGACCACAATGCTTTTGGCTTCCTAAGGACGGGTGACAGCATCCTAAAAATCACACACATCTACTAGCTATGCTTTATTACTAATACAGCATAGCTAGTAGATGTGTGTGATGGTAACGTTGACATGTTTACCATGGTCACCTCAATTCAGTGTTACCATGCAAATGAACCCAAAAAGGGCTGCTGTAGCTAATCTCTCAACCACAGCACACACAATTAAACCAAAGAAAAAACATGTAATTACATGGAGAAAAAAACCCTCCATGATCCCACAAAGAGGTCACTGTAAGTGTGATGTACTGCACCTTTAGCATGACATACTATGGGCTTCTTTGGAGGGGGAAGTTGGCAGGATCAATCTCAGCAGTGGACTCCAGGATGAGGCTGATAGGAGGAGACAGAGAGGGTGGCGGCAGCGTTTGTGTGTCACTCCTCCTCCCTTCCCTTCACTTCACACATCGTGAAGACCAACGCCGCGGGCGTAGAATAGTTACGCGCCAAATAAATCCCATAAAAGCAGAAATAACTGAGTTTTTACCACCGAGGTGAAGACGCCAAGCAGAATTAACAAGTTACAAGATTTGTTCCCTGTTCAACCAATTTCCCCAATCGGGAAGAAGTGTGTGATGTGCCATCACAAATAAAGCCTGTCCATGCATACACGCATACTTCACATCTGTAGATGTTCCACACTGATTGATACAACACACATAAAGCACATCTAAACACGTCTTTTTTAATTTGGGGGGAGCGAATGACAGCCAAGTGGAAAATATTGTAAAACTGATTCAATGGCCAAGTTAGAGTATCCAAACTGTTATAGCAGCTCAAACTCAGCACAATTTAGTGAGCAAAACTAATGATTGTGGGTATGAAAAAATGCTGTTTGAATAGCATTCCTGCATTCAGTATGACAAGGATGTAAAAGTGCTTACACTCAGTCATTTGTTGTTGGCTGGGGGGGGGGGGGGGGGGGGACAGCTGGGTGTCATCTGCGTAACAATGGTAAGAGAATCCATGCGATGCGATAACAGAACCTAGTGATCTGGTGTATAGTGAGAACAGAAGCGGTCCTAATATTGAGCCTTGAGGGACACCCGTGTCCAGAGAACAGGGTTTGGACATAGAGCCATTGCATGTGACCTGAAAGGTGCGATTTGTCAGGTATGATGTAAACCAGGTGAGAGCAGAGTCAGTTATGCCAAGTTCAGTTCAGTCAGTTATGCCAAGTTGGTTGCAAAAAGAAGTCCGATTGCATGGAGGTCAATGAGAAAATGACCCGACTAATTTGATTTAATATCTCAGTAAACATTGTAAACATGAGTTAATGGTCTCAATCACTAGTTACAAGTCTTCTTCAATACAGCATGATGTTTATTAGTACATTATGGTCCATTTAAAGTGAAATAGACGATAAAGGCTCGGTGTGCCACCCTGCAGATTCTTGTTTGTCAGATGTTCCAACATGTTACTTTCATTCACTGGTTGCAAAAGTCCAAGATGGCCAAAACCGTAGTCCACAAACTCATGGGGGACGTCATGATGACTATCTGCATCTTATTCTTATCTTCTCATTTTGATGACTTTGATTTACGTCAAAACTGTTACTTCTTCACAGTCATTACATTTTTGGAATGTTTTAAACTAAAATTCGGGCTAAATGACACCGTTAAAGAACAATGCCAGATAGTTTACCCATTTTAATGTTTATTTTGATAACACCTGGCTCTTGTTCCTGTGGAGGTTGAATGCACTTATAGTAAGTCACTGAACAAAATATATACAATGCTAACCACAATGCTTTTGGCTTCCTAAGGACAGGCGACAGCATCCTAAAAATAGTCCTTGTTTATCCTCCTGTTTGTTGGGCCCGTGTCCTGCTGTGACTCTGTGCCAACTCACTGCTTTTGCATTGCCAGTGTCACCTTCCAATGCCTTAAGAAGGGAGACAGCCGTTGTTGCTGGAGAGGAAACGGTGGACCTGAAAAAGAGATGGGTGATATTCAAAGATAGAAAGCTGTTTAAAAAAAGGGGGGGAAGACTAGAGGGAGGGAGAGGAGGCTGCAGTGAAGTCAAAGATGAAAGAAGAGACATTTGGAGTGGTGAAGGGAGTACTTTGGAGCTTTAGAAAGAGACAGCTTTTAAGAAAGTGAGGGGGATGGAGGGAGAGATTGAGAGGGAAAAAAAGCTCCAGGGAGAGGACAGAGATAGAGTTCTAAAAAAGACAGAAAGAGAGAGAGTCTGTTGACTGAATGAAAACAGCTAGAGAGAGAGAGTAGAGAGTAGAGAGTAGAGAGTAGGGACACTGAAGGGGGAAAAGTGTGTCAACGAGAGGGACTGCTCTTTTGAGAGCCCTCATCATGTCCTGGTGGGGCACCACTCTGCTGTCAGGTCCACCTTCCCCGGACAAGGAGTGCTTGTCACGTTAATAGCCTGGAAGGAAGACCACGTTGCTTTATCACCTCGCTGCGACACCAACATGGCCGTGGCTTTTGTCTCCGCAGCTCACTCTCCGCTCCACAACTCCCTGGAAGTGACTAATTGATCCTGGGAGACGGGCTTTTTTGTGTCTCGGGGGCTGATGAACAATGTGAGAGAAAGCCGCTGATAAAGGGGGGAAAAAAGGAGAGAGCAGGATGTGCGCCCGGCTCTGGATAATGTAGCCTACTGTCTGCTGCAGTGCTATCTCATTTCCCCACACAAAAGTAACATCGCCACTTTGTAAATGAAAGTCAGCCAGGCGAAAGATGCCCCTCACGCTCCGGCGGCCCCTTCTTGAGATAATGGGCGCATGCACATCATTTCTGTAGACACAAGATCGACTCAAAACAAGCAGTGTGTGGGTAGTAAGTGAAATTCATTCAAGTGTGTGTGTGTGTGTGTGTGTGTGGGGGGGGGCTGTCGCCATCCCTCCTAGCCTTCCTAAGTATTCTCAGAGGGATGTAGGGAATGATTGGTGGGTTTATACGCTGTAACATGCATCCAATTGCTTCATAGCAGAACTGCAGATCTAAACTCAGATCTGCTGGATTGAGTCCGTTCTTGTCGGAACCTCTTGGAGGAGTTTGTCTGCTTATAGCTGATTTATTTTTCCATAATGTTTACTCATCTGCCTGTTGATGCCCCGGGATGCAAATGAGAGGGGTAAAATGAAACGGTTGAGCAAACAGTATGGAAGAATAAATCAACTACATTTCAAGGAGGAGGAGGAGGATGAGGAGGAGGAGGGAGGAAGGAGGTGGTAGTGGTGATGGTTTAGGCCAGTGGAAATAAGCCAAGAGAACAGAAGGGTGGAAAGCTAGCTAAAGGAGGCGAGAATCCCCCCTCCTTCAAAAGCTCTGGCCTTGTCAGATATGGTTATGCTTATTGGAGACATAGGCAAGGGGGGTCAGTGCACCAGCATGCCTCAGAACATCATCGCGCCTGGGCTATGATAAGAATAGTGCTCTGAATCATAGCTTACAGTGCAGTTGTGTATGGATGATGCATGGTGAATGAATTGAAGATAAGGCCAAGCAACTGGATGGGCTGGACACAGATCCACTTCTCCTCAGTGCAGAGAGTGTGTGTGTGTGTGTGTGTGTGTGTGTGTGTGTGTGTGTGTGTGTGTGGCCCGTTCGGCTTGTGAATCACAATTTTCAAGGCTCAAGGATCCTTGAAAGACCGAATAACATGTAAGCTCCTCATTTCTCCAGTTCAGGACTTCTGAGGGAATGAAACCTGTTTCCAAAGCTCTCTGGTTAAATGTCTGTTTATATGGCTGACAGAGGCAAAAAGATGCTAATGCTACAACTAAGTGCATTGTTTATTTGTGATAAGGGCCAATTAGCAGTTCCTAGGGCTCAATGTGATCATCATCATAAAAGGCTTGTTATGCCCACCCAAAGAGTCTAAAACCCCACATATTTTATTTAAATTGGTATTAAAAAGAGAAAAGCAGCTAATCCTAACTTTTGAGAAACCAGTGTGGTTTCTTAGGCAGCTTCCCCAAAGATGTGGATGTGTAGATTGGTGATACATGACTCCTCGGAGTCAGGCAGGAGGAATGAGAATGATCTTTATTTAAACAGATATGGAGCCTGCGTCCAAAACCATGTGTGCACACTCGGTTCTTCCTAGAGCCTCTGCACCTGTTCCACCTGGGGAGTCCTTTCTTACCCTTGAATCGAAGGAAATCTAACTCTCCCGGCCACATGTCTGTCTTTTAAAGTGCTCGCCATCCTGATCGGCCTTCCTCTCGCTCATCCTGTCACCTTAGTAAATGTATCCTCTTCCTCTCCAATGGAAGAGCGAGGTTGCCAGGCGCTCCATCCTAAAGCTTTATTTTGTACTTACTAGGTCATGTGTAGCTTAGCCATTTCGGAGGCAAAAAGATACTTAGTTACTCCCTTATATGGGCTTTACTTCCTATAGCTAGTGTGTAACACACACACAAAAAGAGACATCACTAATTGATGTCTCTGGGCCTCATCAGACAGCTAAGTTTAATTTACATCTTTTCATTTTCCTCCTAAACCTAAACATTCCTTACACCTTCGCTCATAAAACATCTAGGAGTTAAATCCCAACTAGAATGTGTTGTTGTTCAACCAGAACCAGATACTTCATCAGCATATTGGACCATTTTTCCTCCACAACCAGTTTTAAAATCTAAGTTTAAATCTAATGCTCACTACAGAATTCACGATATTATACAATATTGTGTAGAACAGTGAATGAGAAACATGTAGTGATTATTTCGGTTTGTCTCACACACATCATGTCCGACTGCCACTGTGTGGCTTTCAACCCATCTCCAAGTCTAAAGACATAAATATTAAAAGATTGTCACAAACATATATTTTTCCATCATTATTCCCTAAAACAGGTGACCACTGTAGCTCTAGTTCTTTAGCAAACATTACACAAAGAGGAGTAATTTGAGCATTTGTTGGGGACTATTTTCATCTGGGGAGTAATACACATTTGATGCAGGACAGTGTTCGTGGGATTGACCAAAAAATGAACTACACACTATTACTACGATAACAACTAGACACTGGAGCTCTATCGCAGAGGACACTGCAAATAGAGAATATAGAATAAAACAGTAAGAAAAATATAGAATAAAACCAACGTAATCCTTCAAATCACTTATAGAATTATCAAAGTTAGAATTTATTTTCTGTAAATCAACAAGCAACATTTCTTGTGGGTCGCTGCTCTTAATGATTCTGTTACATTCTGCCAAAGCAGGAAAAGCACAGGTGTGACTGACCGTAAGTCAGTAAGTCATGCCAGTGATAAAAAGGACCTTGAAAACGGAAAAAACGGAGTGGAGTGAAGCCTTTATTAAGGTTATTAATTACGCCTGCGCTTTTCCTGCTAGGACATAAAAATGTCAGTTGTGGAAAAGGTCTAGTCATCGTCTTCGATCTTAAGTATTGAATTTTTTAGTTCACATTTCAAGCTGAGCCCTAAAGTCCTGCTTTTCAGAGAGCTGGCTGATTGGGACCGGCTGCCCCCCCACCACGATCCCCCACGATGTTAAGATTTCAGAAATACAGGCAAAGGCCAGATCAACAGTTATGAACCCACTTGAAAACGTTTTTCCTCCATTTTCTCATAGAACCCCATCTCGCCTTCGACCCAGCTCCTCTCCTCCCATCCCCCCCAATTCCCTCGTTCACACCCTAATCGTTGAGACTTACAGAAAAATCAATTTCCACTACCCAGTGGAGAGGCCCAATGTTTCACCACTGTGTCTGATTGATGACGTGCAGACGCCATCTCACACCCTGCTGCTTTTTATAGCACCTCTGAGTTGGTAGCCATTCAGAGGATTTTTATGGCAAATAATAACAGGAGATGTAATAGCTATTTCCCCCGGTGAGTAAATCTCAGCAGGGAGACAAGAGGATGGCCCGCCCGGACAGCTGGAGGACGGTCCCACGTCAACAAGTTACTTAGGCTGAATGATTGGGTACATGGCTCTGAAGGGCTTGGGGCAATTCAACAATCAGACGTGGAGGCTGTTTATGAAGATCGCTGGCATCCAATCCCAGCTTTCAGTTCTTAAGGTGACAGCAAAACAAAGTCCGTCGCTTTAATACTGCAGAGTGGCCAGCTACTAATCTACACTCCGGGGGGCACCTCAGCACTCCTAGCTGAAGCCACACAGCCAATCACGAGACTGAAACTCAATACGGTGAAGCAGGCACTTTGACAAGACTTAAGATGGAAGGGTGTGCATGGGGGCTGGTGTCTTTTTGTTTTTGTTGATGAGACCTCCTGAGATTCTCACACTTTCTCAGAAAATGGTGAGGAAAAACAAGACAATATCAGCACTGGCAGCTCTGAGACACAGAGGTCAGAGGACCAACCAAGACAACGCCAATCAAATAGCAGCTCGATGCTTTACTGGCACACAGAGGGGCGTCTGTAAATAATCAACCCATCACCCCTTTACTACAGAGAAGAGGCAACAGGCAGCATCCAGCTCAAAAGAAGAAGATGAGGCTCCAGAGGTGATGATCAGACGGTTAGGGTTTGGTTGCCCCAACCGAAAACCAGGCAATTAAAGCAGAAACGCTGTAATCAGAGGATTCACGTCTTGAGGTAAATCCCAGCGCCACAGATTTTTTTTCAAAGGGACTGATGCTTGAATGCTCAATGACACCACCCAGATCCTTTTTACCACAAAGTAATCTCACTGCAGCTGAAGGACAGCGCTACTCTCAACCGGCAGGAGAAATCAAAGAAAAAAAGAGGAGCATTGTCATGCAGCGGTGTCTTTGTGTCAAAGGTTCAGGCTGGTAGGAGCAGCATTACGGTGTGGCCATTGCTTTCTTGGCACACGATGCCCATTAAAAGCATCACTGGAACGCCACAGTGTCCCTGAGCCTCGCTGCAACCACTTCTATCCGACACTCTCGTCTGCGTCTTAGCTGCTGTTTACTTTCTAGACTGTGTGGAAATGTGTCAGCGGAGGCATCCGTCTCCTCTCTCTCCCCGCAATCCAATAAAAGGGAAATGCAATCCAAATGTCAAACTGAATAGTATCAGTCGCCTTGACGGCCGCCACGACTGCATCTACAGTAAGTGCCGAGACAAACAGCGCTTAAACAATCTTTATTCATCCAGGGAAGGCTCGTGCTGAGTGTGCAGCCTCGTTCATACACTCACACCTGGGAGCCGTCACACACAACCGCACACAGCCACTCACTCCGTACTGCAACCCGCCAAGCAGTTTGGCTGAGCAAAACACAATGTTAAGGTCACTTTTGGTCAGACAGTCCAATAACTGCATCAAGTCTGGAATAATATCATCAGCCCCACAGCACTGTCCTTTGACTGCCCAACAACACTGTGTTCCTACAGTGTTGGATACATGGATGACTCAACGTCCAGGCTCATGGCCATCGGAGACCTTTACCTCCCCGTGACCTACCTCGCATTACTCAGGGTATGGACAGTGGTATGTTGGTCATCGCTGAGGTGCCAACCAAAATAGAAGCAATGCAGCGGTAGCTTCAGGGGAAATGAGTTGTAGAATTGACTGCTTGCATTGAGTGAGTGTGCTGTCAGACTCAGCTGAGTGAAATGTCATCCTGACAAAAACGTAAGAAAATGAGTCAGTGAATTTTCCTTTAAGTTGCTCTGTCACCAATTTGGAGCTGGATCATGAAAGATCTCTGGGTCCATGAAACTCATTAAAAACAACAAGTCCACAAACTATTACTGCTGTCAGTGTATCTTTCATACTTCCACTAGGAGTCGCCAAAGTCCTAAATGTTCAGAAGCGTGGGGGCTGTGAACAGCTAATATGTGGTTAGCAGGGAGGATTGTTACACAACCATCTGAGAAACCGTCATTGGAAACGGGACAAAAAACACTCACAGATGACTGGATGAACCAGCTGCCAGTCAGGAGAAGAGCAAACACCTTTTCCATCAGGAAGAGCCTTCTTTGTTGTTCTTGGCTCTTCTTTCATTGAAGAAATACTTTCCAGTTCTGGTAGCAGTGATGCTATTGCAGCATTTCCTCTAGCCTTTTTAGGGGACGGCATGATTTTTTTTAGGACAAACAGTCGTAGCAGTCAGTAGCTCCAGATGCTGTGCAGAGTACAGAGGCAGCAAGCTCTGGGCCTGAAAAGGGAAGCCAATGCCCAAGTGCAATAAACTTGCATTTTTTCTAATGTGCAGCAGGGGGCACTGCAAAAAGAAGTCTGTGAGAAAGTGACCCTACTTCTCACTTGATTGTGTGAATGTCAGTCGTTCCTGTAAAGCGCTTTGGACAAAAGCATTATATAAATAAGGCCATTTACCAGTTACCATTTTGATTCATTATCCCAGTTAACATTGTCAACATGAGTTTATGGTCTCACTCACTAGTTTTAGGTATTTTTCGGAACAGAACAATGTTCATTTTGTAAATTCTGGACCCATTTAGAGTAGCCTAATAGACATGATACGTCAGGATGTGGTTTAGGGCGGAGCTACATTGTGATGCACAGGTCGCAACCACGGCGTTGTCAGGTCTGGGGGACAAAAACCAAGATGGTAGATGGCAGGCAAAATGCTGAAGTCGACCCAAAAATGGCAGTCCACTAACCAATGTGTGATGTCACTTCTTACACACGGTCTGTCAGTTACAGTGACAACTTGGAAATTGTAGTTATAGTACACATGTATAAGACAGTAAAGCATATGAAAATAAACATATGATTTAAAGCTTAACATGATATTAGTACTAACTTTGTATGGATATAGAAAGTAAGGCAGTAGAGACAACACGTGTCCCCTCTACTAAACATTTCAGAGATAAAGCATATTTACATTATGTTATAATATTGAACCAAACAGGAAGACCAGACCAGACCAGCAGTCTGTGGTCACCACAGATACTCTGCTGTTTGCCGACTCTGGATATTAAAGTTGTAATTTTTCAAACACTTAACTATTTTATTGTGCCATTTGCAGCCACTAATATGCAAGATGCCCAGTGCAGCTTGACGTCGAACTGGCCCAGTTTTTTTTTTTTATCTCGTCCCTCCTTGGCCTGCTTCTATTTGTGCTTACGGCACGCTTATAGTAACTACAACACTTTATTTCCATCCCAATGAGCTCATGATTCTCTATTTTGTGCTGGAGTGCTAAGTCGCCGCGTTGCTTAAATTGTGCCGCTATTTGCTGCTGGTTCTTGACAAACAGATGATTACATAAACAGAAAATCTTTCCAAGTACATTTCTGACGGCCGACCCCGGGGAACACAAACAGGCAGGGTAAATAAAAATAAAGCTGGCGGGAGAACGTGTTTGAAGAGTCCTTAGAGAGCAGCAGATCTCAGGCGGGCTAAACTGCTGTCAACTTCATCGATACAGGCTTTCCACCACAGTGCACAGAGACAGCCTGAGTCCTGGCCGCAGGCTCCGGCTTTAAACAACTGCACAGCCTGCTATCGAACACCTCTGGTCGGCCGTCAATATCGCCTCTGTCTTCCTCTTCACAGCTGTTAGCCATGCCCGAGACAAAGAGTTGGAGGGGGGTTGTGTAGTTTGAAAGACAAAGTGTTCTCATAACCATCGGGAGGCAGGGGACTGTTTTGCTTCAGAGCAGGAAGGAGACGGTATGCAGCAACACTGCAGGCTCTTCACCGGTGCTGGACTTTTTCTCACTGAGCTGAACTACTGCACCTTTCTCCTCCAGCTCTTCTTCCTCACATCAGATCTTCACAACGTCACCGGCCGACACAAAGACCTGTGCTTAGTCCCACATAGCCTGTGATCCCCGAAGAAAAAGTGAATTGTGTCCCTTGTTTAGTGGGTGCCTTCGCCGTTTGCACTTTAATCCTTGTCACTTCTTTTATTTTCCTCACACACTCTTAAAAGGGAACACATCAACACAAAGTTGCAAGAATAGGACTGGGTATTGTGAGGGAATTTTGGCTATACATGTCATTTTATGAATAGGTTCACATTTAATCTGAGTTATTAAGTGTCTGCTTCTCCAGGCGAGGAAGGTCACAAACAAGACACTAGCATGCTTTTATGCTTTCCCAGGAGGGAGAGTCGTGGTACTGCTGAAACCTTGATTCTCACCTTAATCATCAAGCATTAATAAATATTTCTGCACAAGACATCTACTATCTCCAGAGGTCTCCTTGCTTCGACATAACCGTCTCATACATATTTCCATAACAGGTATCGCTACAGAATCTCCTGATAGCTTGGATTTTGATTCACAAGGTCTGGATTCTATTAGATATCGATTCATTTAGAGCATTCGGTTCCAATACACATTTTTCTCGTTAATGAGAGAGATATTCACAGGACTAATACTGCAAATTGTTCAAAGACAGAACTCTCTTATTAAAAATATGAATGTAACTAATTTGACTGCAAATGCCATCTCCAGTGCAGTTTGATTGAGCTCGGACATCTTTGCCGATAGTGGGCGATGTCTTGTTAAACGCTTTAGGAGATTTGTTTTTTTCGCATAAGGCTACTCCTCTGTCCTCATTCATTTCAATCCAAAATGCTGCCAGACACCTGCCTTTTGGCCAAACGTGCTCTCAGTGGAGCAGCTTCTCTCTTCTCTCAGACCTTGTCACGTGAGACTAACACAAAGCATAGGCCTACGGGATTAAACGATGGATCGAAGGATTTTATGAATCGGTATCGGATCGATATGAATGGTAAATCTATTCTTTAAACCCAGCCCGAGCTGAGGCTACCCTTTTCTTGTAGAAACTGTGGTTGCATAACAAGGTTGTATGAAAAGCAAACTGATGCACTTACAATGTTCTGTATTCGTGAGTAATGTTAGACTATAAATGATGTGAAATCATTCTTTTATCAGAAAAAAAAGCTCCATCCTGAGTGTACTTCGGTTTATGTGACTCGAGATATGATGAGTGCTGGAAAGCACTTACAGAATCATGAGAGGCTAAAGACGGCTCTAAGAAGTGGAATAACATCCAGAGAGGAGCTCTTATGGAGGAATGCAAGCTCAAGGATGAAGGTAAGACCTACAGGAAAGAAAGAAAGGGGCTCGTGTCCCAGCAGGGCAGCGCTAACTTGCAAATCTGAAGCTGCATCCCATCACTCCTCATGTCTGGGCTCAAGGTGCCAGGTCTGGATGGCCTCGTGTGACAACCTGAATGGCTGATGGAGCATGGCCGGCTGCATCCGCAGCTTCTGCCGCCAAGCCCTTCACCTCCTCTCATTAAGGGCCATTGTCTCCAATGAGTATCATTTGTCAGCAGTGACTTGCTTCATGCAGACATCGGTACCGTTTTTCTGTGGCCCAGACCCATTTCCACAGTTGGTAAACAGCTAAATCCCTCTCCAAATCAATGCAGCCTTTTTAACTTGAGCTATTGACTCGCCTGCCTCTCAACAGACTCGCGTGGCTGAAAAAATACAAACAAATTAGACGAGCGAGAAAGAACAACAGAAACGGTGGCACAGACTATGAAAAGTCACATTTTCAATAATGAGCTTTTGGCGGCGGGAGGAAAGAAAGTGACAGAGTGGAGGTAAAGGAAGCCAGGGAAAACAGAGGAGGAATGGATCGATATGAACAGATAATCACCAGGCCTCCGTCCCAATGTGTAAAGAGTGTGACATTGCAGAGGTGGGCACAGCAGGGAAGAGATCAATGGGCTGCTTCTTGTTGATCCGTAATCCTTAACTATCTATAAGTAATTAACCTTCAGAGGAGAATGCAGGAGAGAAATACATGGAGAAATGAGAGGGGGAATAGCAATGAGGACAAATAAAACTGAAGCTACCTTGCACTGACCAGATAACCACACAGGAAAATGAATAGTGCCGCCTCTGCCGGTTTTATTTCTGTTAGGGTCGGCATTCGCCGAGAATGACTGCATCTCCCCGTGGTCTCTGATGTGAGGATAAATATAGAGTAGCTGATGTCAGGACAAGCCATCTTATCTCAAATTGGAAGCAAATGTTCAAAATCCAAATCATTTTTGGTATCTTGTTGTGGTTGTAGATGAGATTTTAGACTGATCTCATCATCTCTGTCCTGACGAGTGCATCCTCGGAATTATTTCCTGAAAAGACGGAGAAGGATCTTGTTAGGAGTCAGAGTGCCCTCTGTGGGCGTAGCAGAAAAACAAGGGGATCATTTCACCCCTCGCCTTTTAATAGAAAAGATAGATTTTTAAATGTCATCAGCTACTCTACCATCAAATGAACACAGTGAGGTCACAGTGGTGTCTGTACAGGATTTAATGGAACACAAATGCCCACACAGTACAGTCTGATCATCTCAAAGCAAATCTCTACTCCATATTGTCATGAGTGAACTTAGAAGAATGTTTAAGTTAGTTATTGAAATCTGTCACATTAATACACAATGATACAACTGGTTGCAGGTTTTTATTACAGCATGTGAAGTAAGAAATGTCATGACTTATTACAATATGGCCCCCATAGAAAGCTTTAAGCCAACATGTATGGTGTTAAAAGCGATGAAAACTGTCTGAGTTAAATTATGTTAATCAGCTCACTCCTCACTTTAAAACATGCTACTGGAAAATGAGGTTATTCTAACAAAAGAAAATATCTTCCTCAAAGGCTCTGCATTGTGTGGCTGAAGACATTTTCTTAGTGGATACTGATTTGAGTCGAGTGCTTCATCTTGGTTCACCAGTGAGAAGAAAATGTCAAGGGAACTACGTCTGCTGTAGACATTCTTCACCAAAATGGACACCTGAACACAGAAAAAAATAAAATAAATGAGTCACACAAGTCAAGCACAGCCTTGATTTTGCTTCGTCTAGTGATGTAATAATCATTCAAAAATGGGAGAAAGCTACCGCACGATCTGTGGACGGGGTTATCATAAACAAGCATTATATAAATACAACCGCATGCATTAATATTTTACATCACCATTATTTAGGTCAGCTTTGAGGTGGATTTCGGCTGCCCCACATCCCCGGTCTAATTAGATCTGGAGGCAACGTTATACATTATAAACACAACAGGCAAGTACTGACCATCCGATGTAGCACTGGCACAGGTTCTCATGTGATGTGGCTTGCTTAATGAGGAGCTCCACTTGTGTTGGCACGTCCAGTGTCTCGTCGTGAGAGAAGTCTCGACCTGCAGGGAATAAATTCTCATCACAACACCTGAAGCAGAAGGCTTGAACCACTTCTGTTTCAAGGACTCTCTAATCAGTGACACTGAGGTATTTTTAGGATCGTCCGAGACCTTTCCTCTACAGGAAAAGATGGCGGCTAAGCCTACAGTCTAATCATGATGATAATGTGACTGAGGACCGCAAAGTACGAGTCAAACGCCAGACCACTTGACATTTTCCTGTACACTATTATCTGCACTCAATTGTATTTTGTTCAGCAAGTGAACAAAATGTGACTTAAAAATGTACTTCTCTCACTAAATTAATTTCAGCTTTGTTTACATGGTGATTCCACATTTAAAAGATTTTAATTTGTCCTGAGGAATTGTAATAATGACGAAAACATGTGTATTTCCCTCTAAAGCATAAAACAAAAGGTCATCCAAAAAACTCACCTGTAAGTTTGTCTCTCACTCGGTTGATGATCTGAATGGCTTTCTTGTTGAGTGCTTCAGGTTGGACCAAACCGTCTCCAACTAAGAATTAAAAGTACAAACATGCTGTTATCAACAACTCCTAACAAGTCAAGAAAATGCAAATGCTCCCCCTACAATAAGCCTTCCAGCAGCTCAAATCAAAGTGGATGTAAGTGCTGCCTTACAACAGCACAGCAGTTGCACCAATCATTTATGACAGCAAGAGAGCTTTGTGTCATTGAAGAAAGTAAAAATAAAAACAGTTAGAGCTTCAACCAGTAATCCGTGGATGAGAGAATGAGCTGCCGACTCACTGAAGGAGTGGATGGATTCAGGGACCGTGGTGCCGGGTTTCTTGTGTGTGGTCTCTCCCAGGTCTATTCCCTCTAGAGCCTCTGTAAGAGTCACCACACAGTAGCACTGGTTAAACATCTCCTTACATTATTAACACGGTGTAGAGGCTGTAGTGCGGACTCACCCACTGACTGGCCAGCAGTGTACGAGTCGGTCCTGGTGCGGGAACGCTTGTTGCCTTTGGTGTTTGCTACGGGTGAAACAGGTACGGTGTGTGAGTAAGTGTGGACTCCACGGGTACTAAATTCTATTTTTCCTCACACAGGAAGCAGCGGCAGCATTGTTCTGACCTTTTTAAAGGCAGAAGAAAGGAACTCGTTTTTAACCTTTACAAGTAGTTAAAGCTCTGATTTACTGGAAAACACAAATAGTACTAATAAAACGGGCCAGTTTGTCCTACTGTGGTGTTAATAATTCAGAAATGTGTTACAGTGATTGAAAGTGTGGAGAGAAATTGAGTGAAAAAACTGGTATTTTGTATAATTTCATAACCATCTTGAATGATGAAAATAACCACCGACATTATTATGTATGAATTCCTTTTTTTACTTAAAAAATGATTACAATTTTAATTTACAAACTAATGAATGCTACCGTTGCCCATACAAGGCTTGAGGGAACCCTCGCAGTATTAGTGGAGAGTGCCAGAGATATTCATCCTTTGTTCACTAAAATTGAACCAACGACCTTTACGTGTCAACACTACTTCTTTTAGTGTTTGGTCAATTTCACTCCCAAATAGGAGCCAAATAGATTCTCATTTTACTACTTGGAGTGCACTTTAGTTTTTTAGCCCCATCTGATTAAATTTAATGCTTCTAACTCTGGGCCACTTCAAAAAAGTAGTTTCTACTTTAAGTGGAGTCATTTGCGTTGACCCTCGCAAATTTATTCTGCTGAGCTTAACTTCCTCACATCCAGTTTATTGTTATTGTCATGTGATGCTCGGTGGTTATTTCAGTCTGCCATGTGTAGTTTGTCATCCTTGGAGCCTTGACCCTGCTGCACGGATTGAAAGTGAACATTTAAGGATGTCTTACTGTCCATGAGCCTCCAGTTGAGCAGCGGGTCGTAGACGAAGGCCTCCAGCACGGCCATGACACTGTCCCGGTGCTCCCTCAGCACCTCCATCACTGTGTGGCAGGTGATCCGGTAGTTACCGTCCAGGCCTGTCACCTGCAACACAGTCGGACGTTACGGATGGGAAGAAACCTCTCACAGCAACAGAAGGTTATGTTTTATGTACATTAAAGAGAGGTCAATGTATTTGTTCGTGAAGAGCAGGATCCAATCTGGCTTTGGTGGAGGTGCTACCCTCAAACGTGCTTTAAAATCTGTTAAAACAGAATTCTAACTTTCAACTTGAACCTCTTACAATACTGAATTTGATTTATTGACGTTTTTTCTTCTTTGCTCATCAAATACGAGGCAGTGAGCTATGATTTGTGATAAAATGCTGCGTAATGTCTGACTAAAAGAAGACACAGGCTAAAGAAGCTCAAATAGGACTGACTTCATGTCCGGTAGAGGATTTGTAGCTTTAATTTGGCCTAAGATTTGTGTGCTACAGAGTTTTTTACTTTCCAAGTTGAAATCAACACTATTCCGACTGCTTTAAAGTCCCATGTTGTAAAAATAGTGATTTCTGTCTTTTATTCAAATGAAATATAAAGCAGGTCTAAGTGCTACATAAATACTGTGAAAGTATCCAAGGAGAAAAACACACAGCCCGTATTCAGAAACCTTTACCTTTAAAGGAGCCGACAGGATTTCTGTACAGTTGTGATGTCACAGCTTCACAAAATATCAACCATTCCACTGTTTGAAAAGTGTCCCGGTTAATATCTTGTTGCCGTTTATGTTGCCTCGCAATAAACCCAAAATCATTATGACATGAGTATGAACTTGGAAAGAAGCATGATATGTCTCCTTTAAACTGGCCTACATGCAGAGAAACACCTTGTGTGTGTGCAGAAGTGCAGCTTACCTCCATGGCGTTGGTCAGCATCCTCGTCAGTCTGAATGGGATCTTCTCAGGGAACTTCTCTCTGGTCATGGCGACCTGTTGACGGTTGTGATCAGGGTCAGTCTCGGATAGATGAAAAAATAATACAAATCTGTGGATAATGTATGGAAAACAATCTCTCACCTCAAAACAGTCTCCAAAGTCAATGTGGAGGATCTTCCCGCTTAACCGGTCCAACATCAAGTTGGATGGATGCCTGAGGAATTGGAACATCATCTCATTATTAATGTCTTATGAGGACGTGTTTATGTTTGTCATAATGACTAGGTGTAACCCCACCTGTCACCCAGTCCGAGGATGTAGCCCACCATGGACATCACTGCCAGGGAGCGGGTGTAGTTGGTCCTCCTGTCGAACCACACCTGGAGGAGAGACGACATCCGCATTACGAAAGCTCTTCTGGTTCACAAAAGTGAGGAAAATGACCCAGAAGTCTCGGCAGGCTGCTTGATGCATCGTTCAGACACCTGAACATGCAGAGCATCAGCAACAGAAGGTACTAATGTTCCTAAAAATGGATTCATTTGAAAGCGTGTTTATTAAGTCCTGCTAAGTCAGTGGTTTGAAAGTAGGACACACAACCCAGAAAACGGATTCTTCAGGGAAAACAACAGTTTTATTTAAATACTACTGTATTTCCCTCAATAATTAGAAACGTGAGAGACTGGATGCACATTAGCCAGGCTTTAGGGAAAATGTTCATTTACAGATCTGAATGTTGCATTTTCTATTAACTCTTGTACATTTTACCATTTTGAGGATGGATGGAAATCAAGGACTCTCAGTCATCCTCCGCTGTGCTGACAAGTCAAGTTAAGAAGCAGAGCATCTCACCTCAGAGCTCGGGCTCTTCAGCCACAAGAGCTTGGCCAGGTCATCTCCAGCGGTGTTGTTGACGGCGTGCTCAAACACCTCCACCTTCTCCATCAGCGTCAGGTGGTCGTAGTCCGGGGCCATCTGAAGTACACAAAGCACATTACCAAAGCACACTTTAAATCCTGCTGCAAGTTACATTCAAGACACGTTTGAAACTTCCAATCCCAGACACAAGTGAATGATGGACTACTGTAACAGCATTCTCTACGGTTCATCATCTAACGTCCTCAATAAACTCCAGTACATCCAGAACTCTGCTGCCCGTCTGCTCACCCATTCCTGCTCCCATGATCATATCACCCCCGTCCTCGAGAAACTCCACTGGCTCCCCGTCCCACAACGAATGCCCTTCAAAGTCCTTCTGTTTCTACAAAGTCCTCCACAACCGAGCCTGCTCCGACCTCACCGACCTTCTCCACCACCACACTCCCCCCCGCAGCCTTCGTTCCTCCAATGCAAACCTCCCGTCTCCACCACTAAGGACCAAGCACTCGTGCCTGGGGGGATGGAGATTTTTTCCCCATCGCTGCCCCCTCCTTCCCCAAACACATCCATGACTGCACCAACATTCACATCACTTACCAAAACCCACCCCTTCAGAACTGCTTTTAATGTATGATCTTAACCTGTGTTTATTACTGTCATTTTTTTACTGTGTTGTTTTTATTTTTTCTTGATGTAAAGTGACTTTGAGAACTTTTAAAAGCGCTACACAAATAAAATGTATTGTTATTAATATTATTTTAATTTCAATTTCAAATAAAAATGAAAAATCAAACTACAACTTCATGTTGCACAAATAAGAAAACTGACTCCTCCAAGTGAATGGAAATGGAAAATATCATCACTTCACTTGTTTAAAGTCACTGAAAATTAACTGGGTCTTAATTGTTTTAAAAGCAATCGTTTTTTACGTCTTTGCCCTGAAGGTGTTTGTATGACAGCAGGGCAGAACTGAAAGAACCAGAATAATGTTTCATTGATGACGCTCCTTTTAATGAGCTGTAAAGTTTGGGGGTTTACAAGGAAACACTGCGACACTCTGAAAGACTACAATCTACCATTGTGTCACTCTCCCATGTTGATTAATGGCCTGGCTGATTGACTGGTCATCTTAATATCTTGCCGTTTAGAAGGATTGAACTGAATGCAACACATCATTAATAACACTATTAGTAAACTGAAAATTAAATCAGAGTCTTATTCAGAATATGCCAATTTCCATTAAGGGTTCAGTTGCCTCGATTTATTCTCACATCTGACTGGTTTGGCTAAATGTTCACTATTATTGATGAAACGAGGTATTCAGCAGGCGTCTCTGAAAATAGAATTAATTGTGTGATTAGACAACTACGGAGGTGACACTTCCTGCTCGTCTGCTCACACTCCCACACGGTCTGTTGTCCATCCTGCTCACCAGTAAATCTCCCCACAGTTGAACCAGTTGAAATTTTGACAGCTATTTTAGATTCAGTCTTACATTTAAGATGAAAATGCTCATTGGATTAAGTCACAGTTTGTTTTAGTTTTAGTCAATGACACTCAAAATACTCCAGAAATATACATTTTAATAAACTTTTAGTCAAAATGTTTATCAAATGTCCTTTTTTGGACAGAGTATATTGAACATTTTAGTCTATCTAGTCTTGCCACAACCAATAATTATGTCATTTTAGTCAAACATATTTCACAAAAGATTTCATCTTGTATTATCAGATGAGAAACACATTTTCCTTTGTTTGAATGATTAAGAATGCAGCTTTGCTACTCCGAGTCCTCCTGACTGCTCATTAGTGATGCCCTTGGCTCGTTATGAGAGCCAATCTGCACCCAAAATGTGTTAATCAACAACATGACTCAGACCCAACCTGCAAACCTCATGCATTATAGCAGCACAAGTGTCAGGACTGAGGACGGAGACCAGAAGGACGGAGACAGACTGAGTTCCAAAGCAGCACGCGTGTTTGAGACAGAGAGAGACCGATAGATAAAGAAGGTAGCAGTGCTAAGGTTGGATTCTTTAAACTTCATTTTAGTCTCGTTCTTTTTGATCAATGAGGATTCTATGTCGATGTCGTCACAGCTGATGTTCAATGACGTTTTAGTTGAGAAAAAGAGGTCGTTGAAGGAGAAATTTTGTTTGAACCTTTCTTAACGAGATTAACAATTGAATTGGACATGATGTCACTGTCAGTGACTCTTCAGCCCTCCTTTTCTCCTGTAGCCTTGATGTTTCTTTTTCAGTGTACAGCGTTCAATCAAAAAGTTCCCTGGAAGCGTTTTGCACAGCGAATGTCGTTGGGTCTTAACCTGCTGCGTCTCCGCTCACTTTAACTACTTGTAGTGACATTTTAGCGAGGGGGATTATGTATGTGAGGGTGCTCTAAGCCTAATTGGATATTTCTGAGAGGGAGATTTCCAGTTCATTCATGACAATTAAAGATCTGTGAATGTGTTGTCATTATAGAGTAATTGGTATTCATCAACATAATAACCCAAAACAGACGCTTCCTCAGCTTTGATGAATCTATTTAGTATATAGTTTCAAATGTACAAACATTTTATGAATGAGACAACTGCTGATGCAGAAAACAGCGTGATTCAAATCTGTACTGGAATTTTGACATTTTGCAGGGCAAGTCAACTGAGAAAATAATAATAATGAAAATAAGATAATAATGTACACAAACACATAGCAGGTGATGGATTATCAGTTACTTCAATCCAGGAAGCAGAAAATGAATGGATGTTAATGGTTCCTCACCCTGAGCATGATGCGATGTTCAATGTTTAGCAAAATCTTCTTCTTCTCCCTGTAGTCTCTGATGAGGGCGTGCAGGGTGTCACAGTGGGGCACCCAGCCAATCAGGCCTGAGTTGGTGGACAGGGGGATCACTGCGTAGCGCTGAATGCTGAAGAATGCAACACACAGACAAATGAAAACAAACAAACGCACAATTCATTGTTGACGTCTATATTATCTTTTACTTCATGTCCACAATGTGAAAATAGCTCAAGACGCGTCAAATGTTCTGTACCCAACAGTGTGTGTGTGACGCTGTTGTGTGGGCGAATGCGACTCATAGTCTACCTGAGGTTCTTCCGTAAGGACGCGGGGTCGTTGGCCAGCAGTGTGTTGACCAGACCGAACAGCTGCATGACTCTCTCATCCTGCCTCAGGTCCTCATGGCCCTTCAACAGGAACATGAACTCGTGGCCATTGCTGCCTGCAGAGGGCGCCGCAATACAAACACTGCTCTTGAAAAGGGCATTATATAAGAATGATTATATGGTTGCATTTGGCAGCACCGGCCGTTTTCTCCAGAGTGCCCTGCTGCTGTATCCCCATTACCTTCGCCCGAAACGACGCCTAGTGAGTTTTAGCGGGCGGCAGTAAATGATTTCATATGAACCTCATCACTCCCAGACTGAGCTTGGTCCTAATAATCCCTCACTTAATGGTCACCCTTGGTTTGTAATGACACTGCAAAGTGACAGATATGAGGGGTTGTGCTAAAAAGCTCTGCCATGGAAAAGAAACCCACAAACACATGGCTTTACACATCCTGAAAGTACCTTGTGAAGTTCATGTGACGTTCTGTTGAGTGCGGCCAAGGCATTTCCTTGATCAACTCGCATTGAGTGGAAAATATGTATCAGTGCACTGGATGAACTGTGGCCTCAACTCAATCCTCTTAAGCAGAGTGAAGTTTTCAGTGTGACAGCGAGGAAAACGCATTTAACTCATCTGAAGTGCAGATGATGTCACGGTCTGATTGTTCCACTATCTTGGGAGAGCACATGACAGTGATTCCCCAACACTGGAATTATCATACTACCTTGAACGGAGCTAACCAATACCTCCGGTGGGAGGAGTTGGACGGAGTGACTGCTCTAGCCTCAGTCTGCTGCTAATGACAGTCTCAGTAAGCAATGTATTGTGTATCACTGGAGGGAGCGCTGACAGTAAATCCAAGAGGCCTGTAGTGGGTGACAGGTCTTAATCTTATGTCTTGCTCCAGAGGTCACCTGATTTATTGGCTATCATCTTTTACAGAGTATGTTGTGTAACACTGATGGGATACATCAGAACAAGGTGCACTGTGCGGTGAAAAAGAGTGAAGTAGAGCGGACCATTTGTGATTGATCATCTGAGGATTTGGCATTTAGACAAGGTGACTTTATAGTGCTGTGCCATTCTAGAATCACTTTAGTGTCGTATTTCATATCACAAAGCAGAGCTGGGGACAAAATGTCAGAATTATTTATTTCTGTATTCAAATGAATGCCAACGGACAGCGTTGGGAGGATTCCTGACAAATCAATCTGACCTGCATGCACCATTTCTCTCTGGGTAGAAAATTATAATATATTCACCACGTGAGATCCCTGTTGAATGAGTTTCAAAAAAGTCGTCTTTTTGTGGTGGCTGGGATTCATTTTGATATTAAGTTAATCTCGCCTCTGTTTATAAAGAGGATATTTGTTCCAGTGTATCATCCACGCACAGCACTTTGCCATGGATGATCAATTCAAAATAAACAGTGGACTTGGAGCTGTTTGGGTAAATATTCTATTATTATTGGATTTGCTCTAATGTGAATGCCCACGCCTGCCGTAAGCATACGACTCTGACTACAGATATATCTATATTCCTAATATAATGGGTTCAGAGCCACGAGGCCTTGGCAATTTCCTCCTAATCTTACCCATGATGGTGAGCTTGCGTGGGCGCTGCTTGGAGGTGATGACCTGCAGGGAGGCGGCGATGGACTGGATGCGGATGATAGGCTGGTTGGGGTCATAAGTGCCTGGTACAGCCAGCTCCAGGTCTCTGCACATTAGCAGCTTTGGAGACACATATTGTAGCTCCAGGGAGGTTAGCTGGTGAGGAAAGTTGACGAGATGTTAGCACAGGGAGACAATTCGTTTGTTGTGTAAAACAAAATAACACAATTCCACAAAACACTTCATGTACAGATACCGATTAATATCCAAGTTTAGGTCTTAATTAACAACCTTAAATAAATCACTTTG
Organism: Chelidonichthys spinosus; assembly: GCA_029853015.1. Taxonomy (NCBI): domain Eukaryota; kingdom Metazoa; phylum Chordata; class Actinopteri; order Perciformes; family Triglidae; genus Chelidonichthys; species Chelidonichthys spinosus. Next base: position 20,470,001 of record CM056829.1, on the reverse strand, counting down.
GAACACTTTGCCATCTGTGTATCCATCAGTAAATGCATCCTCACCCCCAGTGATTTAAACTGCATCAAATCCATTTAAAAGCTTTTCAGTTGAATGTATGTTTACTTCATCATAGCCTCAACCTGCTCTGGATGTGCTGTTTGGATGCCTCCCGGAGAGGGTCTATTTCTATGTAAATGCCCAGAGGGGGGAATGAAATGCTCCCAGCGTCTTATTATGCTATTATGTATTTCATGCTGCTTGCTGTCTAGTCAAAGCAGGACCATGCCACAATGTCAAATAGCAGTGCCTTCTCCATTTAATAAGGGATAGCTACTGAAATGTCATTCTTCAACAAGCAGTGAAGGCTGTGAGGCACGGCATCTATCGGTTCAATTTCAACTTCAGTCAAGAAGCAACAAGCCCTGGTGTGAATAAAGGTTCAGCCTTTTTACTCGTGACCCACCAGACCGAGGAGTTGAGCAGACCACCAAGGCAAATAGCTGTATACATTATTTCCATGTGCAGGCTCATAAAGACAATAAAGACAGGATATTCATGTGCATATTAACACTTCTATTTGCCTGGGATATTAAGCCACTGTATTACAATCTTTGATGAATGAAAAAGTAGTTTAATTATCAAGAAAACAAAAAGTATGATATTAAAGGGAGCGATGCTAGCCATGACTTCCATCTTCGCCCTGTCTCATCCATATCAGCATCTTTCAACACTGAGTTTGGAATCCTGTTTAATGACTTTACATGACTAAGAGACAGTGTGCGTGGATTTACCGGTCATGAGATCAAAAAAGGAGTTAAGACATAAAAGATAATTTATCTCATCACGTTTGATAAGAGATCGTAATGGACGTAGGAATGCAGAAGAGGTGGGATGTCAGCTCTTATTACCCAGGAGCCCCTGAGTTTTAACATCATGTACAGACAGTAATCCGAGAATGAGGCTTAGAAGAGTACAACAGATGCAGTGCAGTGACTGCAGATCCACTTACCTGTTGCAGCTGTTTGGAGATGCGTCTGAACACGTGGTAGTAGAGGTCCCAGGCCTGGGTCAGGTCTTTCACGTTTCCAGAGCGCATGTACTTCCTGCACCAGTCCTGAGCCTCCATCAAGTCTCTACCGTAAGCCTGTAGCATGAAGTGAGACAAGCACACTTTGTCCTTGTACAATGACTCATTCAGTTAAATGAAAATGGTTTGCAAAAGCAGGGCTATAAAACTGAATGTCAAGCCATTAAACATCCCTGTTCCAACTTGATTAATCCAGGATTTGAGTAAGTATTTCGTTTTTTTAATGGTGCACATCTGCAAAGGCAGCCTGAATGGAAACATCTGATACTGCTTCTGCAGAGAGCATGGGGTCACTGTGGGAACGTAAGACTGTGAATTAAATAGTCCTGTGTACTAATTCACACTTTATGTGTGATGAATAAATATGTGTATATAAATATATATAGTTCATTTAAATGTATCCACCCATTGTTTTACTCTCATGATTTTCAGTGTTTTAATGAAGCTTCTTTTTATCGAGGACTAAGTCAGGAATTTAATTAGGAAGTAAATATTCCTTGAGTGCATTTTATATTTGAATTTAGACAACAACAGATATAAAAAATACATCAATTTGTTGAGTACTAATTGCACAATGCTGTTATGCAACTTTTAATCAATGTGTGACAGTATAACTTTAGTTTGTGGTATTGCAATAAGCAAGATAAACATTTTAATCAGTCTACGACGGCACTCACCTGGTTAAAAGAGGTCTCTTTCAGGGTCTGTGGTCCCCTCTCCATCATGGCATGCAGAGGCTCCAGAACAGCGAACATACCCTTGACGTTTCGCTCACCAAAGTAAAGACGTGACGCCTCTTCAAGGCCCTCGTGCCACATCTCGTGCCACAAAATGGCAACTCGTATGAGCTCCTCACTCACCTGGACGAAGAAAAATAAAGGTCAGACTGTTCTTTGATGAAGTGAGAGGTATAAAATATCATGCTCCTGGTCTTTATGGATACCATCTATTTTACATTACTTTACATTACAGATTTTTAGAGAACAGTAGTGGCAGAGGAAGATTCACATTGATGCACGTTTCTAATGCAACAAGTCTCTTTTCTTTATGGGACCAAAGACCGGCTCTTGTTCTTAAGTAATAATTCATGTCAGGATTTCTGTATCTGGGGAAGAAGCAACTGACAGGCTTATTCTGCTGGGACATATCAGACAAACAGATCCTGTGTAAAGGATGAAGAGGCTTTTAATGAGTAATGATAAACAGGAATGATTAGATCTCTTTACCATGATGGCCTGCTGAACCAGAGTGTTGCAGTGCTCACACATGTTCTTCAAGATCTTGTTAGCAGCGTTGTGACGGGCTGTGGTGGTGGACTTGGAGGCCACGGTCAGTGGGTAGATCAGAGCCTGGAGGTGAATAGAGAACAACCCAACAATCACTCACAGTACTGCTTTACGTTATCACAGGAGACAAGTTCCTGGTTCTGTTGTCAAACAACATTGGAAACAGTGTGAGCAGCCTTACTTGGGGATGATAGCGTCCGATGTCTGTTAGCAGCTGGTGGATGAGGCGCCCCACCAGGGCTCGAGGAGTGTCAATTCGAGCTATGAGCTGAGGGATTACCTGCACAGGCAGACACACAAACTCAGCGACCTGGTTTTACTTTTTTTAAATTCAAGTTTACCATTCCTGAGACACCATGGGCATTCCTGTGGCACACTTATCACACTATCGCTAGGCTAACTGTGTGCATGTGTGATGGTTTTACCTGTAGCCAAGTGTCAATTTGAATGGTCTTGATACCCTCCACCAGGGCTTCGTTCACTTCAGGCCAATGACCGTAGTCAAACCACAGAGTCAGAACCCTGAACAGTAAAAAAAAAAAAAAAAAAAAAAACACAATGAAAACCAAATTAAAATAAGCATAATGACAAGTGCAATCACCACTAGAGGTCCTCCTATCCCCACACACACAATGTGTGCTGGGTGTCATGCCAAGTGACAGCTTCATGACACCAAGCTCCTTTGGACGACTTGCCAAGTGTGTGCTACAGTCATTTGATTCACCTGAGCGTGTCCTGCAGGTTATTGCCTCTGGACAGAGAAATGGAACGGAAGAAACCTTGAACAGCAGGAACTGTGTACATGAGCAACGTCTTTGAGAGGTCCTGTGGAGAGAAAGCAGACAACAGATGCTTATCGATGCAAGCAAAAAAAACAAACTGTAATGGAGAACATTGGACTGTAGGCGTTGACCATATGTGGGGATGTCAAGGTCTGGACAGACACTTTAATTTAGAGTTAAATACTCATAATGTAAAAAAGATAAAGTTACATTATATATGCTTTTTGAGTGATTATTTCTACCCTGGTTGGACTGGGAATGCTGGGAGAAGAGGATAGCATGACGTGGATGGGTGTGAAGAAGGCTGAATCCTCTGTGGACTCACCTCATTGACCTTTTTCTGACCCGGTGAAGGCACAGGACTGTGGTCAGTGCTGTCAACCTCACTATCACTGTTGCTGGCTTCACTGTTGGCACTGGCACCGCTAGCGTGCCGCAGCTTCTTCTTCTCGTCACGTCCTTGGTTCTGGTGTTTGTAGTGCAGCACTGCCTCAAAGTTCATCACCGCCCAGGCATGCCAGGCCTGCGGAAAGACAAAACAGAGTGAAACTGGATGAGGAGTGGTGACTGGAAATGACTTGCACGTATGTTTATGACGTCCTTTCCCAGTTTACTCAGGGACAGATATCTCCTCGGGGGCTGTAATTATTCTGATCAAAACATATTAGTTGGAGTTGAAGTTGGTGTGGATGGTAAGGAGTGCATGTGGTGACAGTTTTGTAGTCTGCCACACAGGTATGGAGAAGAAAAGGCAGACCTCAAAACTTTGAAGCATCAGAGGCACCACATTTATAATAATCAAAATCAAAATAGATGAGCTGTGCAAAGACAAAAACAAAAAGTCAACATGACATGTTTCATTTAAAGGAAAAAACTTGGTTCTGAAGTTTTCCTGGAGACACATTGGCTCGGGGTAACCTCCTGCTGACACAGCAGGGTTTTTACTGCGGACAGAGTCAAAAGTGAAAGGTTAGAGTTTCAAAGGGGAGATACTGACCTTGTACCAGTTGCGGTCATGCTCAGTAGAGTGGCTGTAATACTGCAGGACCTTGGGGATGGTGCTCTCGTTGATGCCCTGCAGACTGAGCTGCCACTCTCCAAGCTTCAAGAAACATCTACATGAAGGAAAGGGAGAAGCGGAAAGAAAAGCGGGGGACATTTCAGCTGTTATTGGGTAAATGCCTACAAATTCTTACAAACAAAATATTTTACATTGCTTCTTTATTTAAGGAGAACTCGTCCAACCTGGTGTACCTTATTAGAATTTAGTCAATTCTGTTGGGAAACCATTATTTAGGAAACAACAACAAAGTGCTACCAAACAAATGAATCTTGTATGACAAACCCTTGGACTTCATTCTATTAAGACATTACTGACATTACCTGTCAAATATGAAGCTATTTTGAGACCATAAAAGTGACTGAGGTCATAAAAATAATGTTAATAAAAGCTCTGCTGTAACAACTACAAGACAACATGAGCAATGAGGAAATTCAGGCCCGAGTCACAAAGAACCATCACCACGAGTTTATGACCATGCTTATGTTGTCATTGCTTATAGAGCGTTGGCAGTGTCATTCAGTCATCTCAAGGGCGGTCCATTAAAAAGGGGGGGATACAACAATTGGATATCATGCAGACATTTATCAAAAGGATCCCACTGAAAGCAGCGCTGCATTTATCTGCTGAAAGGTTCTGGGATCACATCGGGAGATTTCCAATTATCCAAACCACTTTTCCTTTTATTTAACCCGACAGTGAGCTCTGTGGCATCCCTGAGGAGGACTTAGATCTATCCATCACCCTCACAAACACGGGCGCTTACAGTCAAATAGTCGAACTAGCTGTGTTTAGTGTAGTTGTATGTGAATTATATGTCTTGGCCTCACCAAACGGAGCAACTGGCAGGCGCTGTATTGTCGACCCATCCACCAGCAGTCTCAACACTATTTGCAGAGTACCACCAATAAAGTTTTCTTTCGGGACTGCGTAATTTCTTTTCCATGAGAGCGTACAGTTTGGGTTCAGCGCATCTATGCCAGACAGTTTCCGTAAACGGTTAGCAGGCTGAGGTTTTGGGGAAGAAGCGGGAGCAGGACGGGGTGTTGGGGGACGCCAGAACAACATGTTTACTTAGAAATGGCGACAGCAGGGTTATTGACCTTTAACTGAATAGCTGTGAAATTACACAGGATTCTTTGGGGAGAGAGTGAGGCATCCAGGTGATTGTGTGGACGTGTGCGTCTGACTGAGGAGTCCAGGTGTGCTCCATACCACACAGCCGACCTGTATTCACGAAAGTGTGTCAGCACGTCTGGAAGGACCCGTCCTGACTGACATTATACAGGTGTTTTCCCCAAAATGCATTCCTCAGACAGACGGAGTCTCTGCCGGGAAGATGCGAATGTAAAAAAAAATAAAATCCTTCTGCCTGTTGTCACGCTTATGTGTGTTGCTGTGGATGATTTACGAGATGGGAGGACTGCATATGACGTGTGTGTTTGTGCACGAGGCCAGATGAGACTACTGTATCATTTACTGTATGGAGGTTAGCATTATACCTTTCTGCTTCGTGTTTTGACCTACATGGTACTGGTACATGGTACATGGTACTCAATTCAGGGCATTCAACCAGTGCAACCTAAATGAGTGAGCTTTAAGAGACCGCAAACAACTTCTTTAAGACTTTGAAGTCTTTCCCAGCCATTTTTTGGAATATTAAACATTCCATTCTATAATCTCCTAAATCAGTGTCTGGAAGCACATGGTAGTTATTTGAATGTCAGGATTTTTAAAAAACGCGGTGTTGTGATGACAACTGCTGGAAACAAACTCCACACTGCATCTGATTTTATCCCAGGGTGAGGTGAGTGTGCTGTGCCAGGGTAGGTATCTGAAGAGCACAACACCCAGTAGGGTGTCTGTCGGTGCAAACCACCAGCACTGTGGAGGAGACACACCTGGTCTGTGATACCTGACGGCACTGTGCCACGTTTAGTTCGGAGTAGATTGTGTGGGACAAACTGCCAAAAGGGATCATTTTAGTTCAAAGTATGAAGTGAGACAATCGGGGAATCTGCACAACTTCGAAAAAGACCAGAGGATGCCAATGGACTAGCGAATAGGTGCAACGCCAGTTTGGGTCGTGCTCATGGAAAAGAAGTAGAACGCACTGTACGCGACCCTGTGTGTCCACAACACGACGACATATGCTTCCCTTCTTCAGCATGTTGCTTTTTCCATTGAAGTGGCTGTATGGAGGCTGGGATGGGAGGTACTTCTGAGATTTAATACAACTCAACCACATCTAAATACAGAGTGACACATTGGCACTTCTGGTCAGATGACTCACCCTGCTGATATTTACCAAAAAACAAAAAGCCATGGAGTCAGTCTGATCCGTGCATCCAACTGAAGAGATTAAATGGGACTTTTCTTCAAAGCACTCAGTGTTTGAAATATTCATACTTATAAAAGATAATTAATTTTTCTCTTGATTAATGGTTACATGTAATGTAAAGCTACAGCGTTTTCGTTTCAACCCTTCAGTTTTGCTCCCCTCCTCCTGTCCTTCTGTAATGGGAACTCAAACTGCTTGTTGTACTGTAATAAAACTATTATCACCTTCCTTTCACTGGTGACATTCCTACGTCAGCTTAGCCGTTGAAATCAGCAGGTGCTGAAAGCTGCTCACTCCCTCACAAACCAATACTCCAAAGTGGAGTGACTCCTTTATATTTCTACATCACTCACTTCCTCCACTCATTCCTGCTGCGCCTACACTTACATGACTCATCTCCAATTAGTTTGAGCTTACGACCAAATAGATTATAGATGTTAGATGTTCGTTAAAATGTATGTAAGGTGGGGGAGATTTTACTGATCAATTTCTGGGTCGTCTCAATAAAGAATCATGAAATTTTAATCTCTAATGTTTGTAGTGACATAAAACTTTAACAATTTCAGCCTGAGTCGATGAGCTCTCTCCATAACAGTTAATTGATTACAGTACTTGGAGCCATTACACCAGACTGCAATGTGTTTTTACTTTAATGATTACTCATTGTGATCAAATGACATTGTCATGGAATTATACCTGTTAATCCCTACAGAAGCCCTTAAGGCGGGTCCACACCGCACCGACTGCCCGACTCGTGAAGTCGGGCTACTTAACATGGCCGACTCGAACAACGACGTGGGCGGTTCACACCTACGGAACTACAGCCGACGCCATACGTTCCGCGCTTGTGCGAGATGTAATGTCTCCAAAACAACAGGCGGCGCTAATCTGTATTGTGCGCCAAAAAACACGAAAACCGGAAGTAGGCGGTCCTCTCTAGACCACCTTCTTCGATTCTACTGGTTATCTGGTATGTTTACATCGTCACTTCCGGGCTTCACTGATTCGCTAGTCAAGCTGCTAGCCTCCACCAATCAGAATGGTAAAAGAGTGACCGACTCGCATGGCGGATTACACATTTGAATCGGCTGAAATGAACGCCGACGTGGGCCGATTCGAGCGACCACACCAAGCAGACTTGTGTCACGGAGGCCGACTCTCTCAAAGACGCCGATTTTCGGTCCGGTGTGGACTTGCCTTTAGAGGCAAGAAAACAATTTCTGGTGCCTCATCTAATTCTCTCCCTCGTTTATGTCTTGAGATAAGGTGTAAAAAAGGTTTTACCAGGATAATCTTTCTAAGTTGGTTCATTTTTTTCCATCTGTGGAAAGTTTTGACAGGTGACATTTTTGTTTTTACTCATTTCAGCCATAAGAGGCAGTAGTATACCAATACCCCATGTTGTAAATTGGACTAACAGGATTCATGTTTTCTTTTAATATATATATAACACACAATATTATGTACCTTATGCTACAGAGTGCTTGGAAATAAAATGAGAACTCTCCTCCTGGAATAACTTTAGTCCCAATTAGAACATGGAGTAGTGGTGAACTTCAGCTTCTTGTGGCTAAAATGAGTATAACAACAACAAAATTATCCTGAAAAAAATATATATAAATAATCGCCAGCCAGTACTTTTCCAACCACCTGTTCCACAAAAAAATCACGAGTCATCCTGGCGAGATGTTTTTCCCACCTGCCTCTCAGGACTTCCGTACCTCTCTCATTAAAACTGAAAATGTCTGGATGGGTATGTCGACACATGATATCCACCGTAGGACCGTTTGACCTGTCATACACCATTAACGATGGCTCTGTTTTATTGTTCCAGTAAGTAGCCATGACAATGTGACAGTGAGCCGACATGAACAATACCAGGACCCTGAAACTGTAGCAGCTAAATGGAATTCAGCCATCATTGATTTCATTATTGACACCTGTGCTTTTCATACTGTGACATCTGAAAAAGGCTCATTAGGTGGAAAGCCGCTGCTGCTACTGTGCTTTCAGAAATGGTCTGACCTGGCCATCAGTTTGTGAAGCTCCTGCTTATGCTGTTGGTCCTCGGCTGCGATGGCGTGCTGGGCTTGCTGCTGCATCCCTTGCACAAAGTGCTGCATGTGCTGGAAGGCATCAATCTGGAGAGAAATAAAGCAAATGCCAACGGCGAGTGAAGACTCTCATTGAGAGATAGACATACTTGGCTGTGGGCCTTACTGAAATCACTTTGACATAAGTAAAAGCATGTGATTTGTGATAAACAGTGAACAGATGGTGCTAAATTGATTGGGACACTAAAGTTGTCACAGTTAGAATTTATCTGCCCGTCTTGCCAGAAGGGACACAACTACATACATGCATGCTATTTGTAATCATCATCTTATTGCTCCAACAGAGTCGACTGTCATTCAGATCCTGGACCGCTCAACAGCGAGACACTCTTTTCTGTTCATATCAGTGTTGCTGGATGACTGTTAAACAGTGTTGTCTGATCTGAACACAGTAAAGGCTGTACTACATGCATGTCCATTTGGGTCGTCCACAGAGAAGAACATAAGGGACAGATACAACATGACACAAGTTCCAGATGGCACATTTGTTATGGGCAGCATTTTGTATAAGACAATCCATCAAGGTCACTGTTTCTCTAATATTATCTATTATTCTCTAATATTATGTTTTATTCAAATGATGAGGAATTTAGGGCTGCACGGTGGTGTAGTGGTTAGCACTCTCGCCTCACAGCAAGAGGGTCCCGGGTTCGATCCCCGGGTCGGCCCCGGGTTCGATCCCCGGGTCGGCCCCGGGTTCCTTCTGTGTGGAGTTTGCATGTTCTCCCCGTGTAAGCGTGGGTTCTCTCCGGGTTCTCCGGCTTCCTCCCACAATCCAAAGACATGCAGGATGGGGATAGGTTAATTGATGACTCTAAATTGCCCGTAGGTGTGAATGTGAGCGTGAATGGTTGTTTGTCTCTACATGTCAGCCCTGCGATAGACTGGCGTCCTGTCCAGGGTGTACCCTGCCTTCGCCCTGCTCTTAAATATTAAAGACAGATAAATATCTTATTATCCAAACCTATAACACCCATGTGAAATAGTTATTGCCCCCTAAACCTAATAGCTTGTTGCACCACCCTCAGCATCCATAACTGCTATCAAACATTTGCAATAACTGGCAGTGAGTCTTTCACATCGCTGTGGAGGAATGCCCCATTCCTCTATGTATGCATGGCTATTCAGCCACATTGGAGGGTTTTCGAGCATGAACTGCCTGTTAAGGTCACGCCACAGCATCTCAGTCGGATTTAAGTCAGGACTTTGACCAGGCCACTCCAAAACCTTGATTTAGTTTTTTTTAGCCATTCAGAGGTGGACTGGTGAGTTTCGGATCATTATCCTGCTGCAGAACCCAAGTGTGCTTGAGCTGGGACACACACTTTCCAAAAGGTTCTACCTTTGACTCATCAGTCCATAGAATGTTAACCAAAGAGTCTTGGGGTCATCAATACGTTTTTTGACAAATGTGAGATGAGCCTTTGTGTTCTTTATGAACAGCAGTGGTTTTTGCCTTGCTCTTATTAGTAAGTAGTCATTTTGTTAGGCCAGCCACTCCTGGGAAGGTTCATCACTGTAATTGTGTTTCTCTTCTTGAATTTCTTTAGATTGCAGCATCATGTGCTGCTTTTTGAGATCTTTTATCTTACTTCGCTTTGCCAGAAAGGTTCTATTTAAGTGATTTCTTGATTCAACAGGTCTGACAGTAATCAGGCCTGGGTGTGGCTAGGGAAATCAAACTCAGCTTCCCAAAAATATGGTTAATCACAGCCTATTCATGATTTGACAGGAGGGGACAATTACTTTTCCACATAGGGCCAGGTAGGTTTGGATAGCTTTTTCCCTTAATAAATGAAAAAATAATTTAAAAACTGCATTTTGTATTTACTTGGGTTGTCTTTTTCTAATATTAACATTTCTTTGATTTAAGTGTGAAAAACTATTTTTATATCTTTTTAAGAAATCAGGAATACTATCAGTTTTTTCTTTCCGTGTGTGTGTGTGTGTGTGTGTGTGTCTGCGTTTGTGTCTGCATGTGTGTAATTAAATATTCTGATTTTTCTGGGGAGCAGTGCAGCTGGCCGAGCAACTGCAACGCTTACCCTCACACTTACCTAAGTCCCCTAATGAGACCTGTTCTCTGGAACCACAAACACTCTTCAACACCTGGCAATAAATGTTGGTGTGTTTATGTGTGTTTGGGGGGGTATATACTGTATGTGTGCATGGTAGACAAATGGCACAAGGCAGAGCGGTTCAATCCCAGGCTGCTCCGGTGATATGTTGGAACCTGCATGATAAGGTTAGGTCACCGCGGCTGGTAGCTGGAAGGTTGGCGGCTGCTCTTGTGCTGGATGCTCCGTAAGCACAAATCAGTCTGAACAAACACTAACATTTATTATAAGTAAGAGTATTAAGTGAGGCTTACTTCATCCACTGTTGCCATGGATACAAAATAATAACAACAACATTAATCTGGAGGATTAAAATGTGTATAAAAACAGTGTACTTAATATGACAAGTATTTACCTATTACTCTTATGCTTCAATGTTACTGTTACTGTTACTGTACTGTATTTTATGCCGATACAAATTAAAAGCTGATTTCTTTCACATATGATTTGTTTTTGTCTTCACTCTCTTTTTATGGTTGTGTTTGTTTAAAGATTATCTATGGACACTAAATATATAATTATAGTTCTAGGAAAGGAATAGGAACTTGTCTTTTTTTTAATTTAATCTACTTTTCCAAGAACATTAATTTTAAATGATCGCCTCTTTGAGATCCTGCTGGACTGATTAATTAAGTTTGACTCTACAATCACACGGCTGGTTGCAATTTCTATTTCCTTTTTTACAGATGTGATTTGTCGGTGTTAATGTTTCTCAGGTCTCACCTTCTCTCCCAATGTTCAATTAAATAACTGTTTATGTTCCTAATGTTCCAGTAATTTCAACCTGCCCTATCTGGCATATTTAAACTGATTGTTGCCTCATGCTGCACTAAAGACTTCCACATAAAAGTAATAACTATCAGAAGTCATTAAAAGCTTACCTGTTGCTCTTTGCTGTTTATCCTAAAAATCCATGGCCTGTATATGAGACTAATTCATGTACAGACAATGTTATATTATTATTCCATATTTATTCTAGCACCCTTTGCAGGATAAATCTTCAATGTTTCCCTTTGGTGTCCTATGCTGTGATCTATTTCTGTGTGAATATATTAAGAGGATTACAAAAAACAGTTGACACATACATACATACAAATATACATACATGCTAAATCTAAAATATATACTCGGCACATGCCGTTTGTTTGCTCCTACCTTGCGGGCACTCTTCCACATGTACTTCATATAAGCGTAGGTGACATGCGGGTGGGCTGTGGGCAGCGGGTGATCAAGTTGCTTGGAGGGGTCGACACCCAGAAGGAGCACCAGGTCTTATGGGCCAGGGCCTGGAGGGATGAAGAGGGCAACAGAGGCACACGGAGCAAATGAGTCACCACAAGGTTTATAGTTTAAGAAAATCCCAGAAAGTGTTTAGCAGACCCAAGACAATATGCCTTTGATTTGACTTCCACTTCGACTAAGATTTTATTTAATTTCCTGATATGTTTGACGCTGGCCAATCACATCTCCTTTTGGGGATTCTGGCATTCTGGGTGTGTGCTTCAATGAAACAAGAGTGTGGAGAAAGAAAAATTGTCCGATTGTCTGCCATCCCTGGCAATCAATTAGAACAACAGTGAGGTAAAGGATGGAAAATTGCACCGGTTTAATTTTTGCAGATATGCAGGTTTAGGTTTCTAAACAGTGTGATTGAGGGTGCTGTGTTACTTTCATCAACGCCAACACAGGTTGAAATGAAGTTGTATTTCATGGCTACAGTTGACGGTTGCACTTAGCCCCGTCAGAGCTCGGCTTCCCTTTCCGTTTGACAAGACAGATTTAATCAACTGATTTATTCCTCCTGAATGTTATGGGCTATGGGACTGTACCAATATGTCAATGTACTGACCAGGCGTCCACTCTTGCCACAGAGGCTGGCGTACTTCAACCAAGTCCTCATGTCCTCATGGGGGCTGATGACAAGCGATCTGACCATCAGGATCCTTTGCCAGTCCTCTACAATACGCTGACAACCCTAGAGGAAAACACACATAAAATCACAAAGGACAGAGGGTTAAACACTTTACCCTTTGTTACTCCCTTCAAAGAGAGGAACCAACTCGTTAAACTCCAGAGAATGAACATGCGTGAGAGAGCTGCACAGTTGAAACCCAGGGGGGCTACTAATACTACCAGGGGTCCCCGTCTTAAACATTTCCACACGTGAGTACATTTTCACGTGCCAGAAGAATCCTGAAACACGGGTCGGTATTCATACATTTGTAAGTAGCATTTGCTGACTAGGTCCATTAAACATTCAACCCCAACCCCGCCCTCATTCATCATTGTGATATAACACAATGTTGCAGGGGCAGGCAACAGACGAGTAATGAAAAAAAAAGCATGTGCTGTAATAATCCTCTCTGTATGATTTGAATTTAGTGTAGGCAGAATTATATAAACATTTCATGAAAAGTACATGATGTAACTTAATTACAGTACACTCCTACAAGGAAGGGTCATATTAAGTTGCCTAGCAACGAGCAGCAACAAGTGAGGTCTTGAAATCGGTACTGTGCTGATTTCCTTCAAACAAAACACAACTAAAGGAGTTTCAAAGATGATGCGACCCATCTTTGCGTCCGAAGTGGTGATTTAGTTACATCATAGCTATTATGTTATTATGTTATTATGTTATTAAGTGTTGCGGAAACTTGTTGGCTGTATTCCTTCGATGGCAAAAGTATGTTGGGACATGCATTTCATTAAGCTGCTGCAAGCTGAGGTTAGAATGAAATACTATGGTTTCTGACGTCGGCGTAACATGTTGTGGAGGTAGAATCTGCCAGAAGTTATGTTCAGTGATTAGAAGTTTAGTCTGGGTTTAAGTGCAGGAGATTACCGACATCATCCTACAGAGAAGCTATAAGGAAGTTCCAAATTATCCAGTTCAAGCAACTTGATTGAAAAGAACAGCTGTTATCCTTGGGGTCGTCATGGTGGACAGGTGGTCTAAGACGGGTAACCACAATGTCCCTGGTTTGAATCCAGCTGTGGATCGTTGTTACATGTCACCCCCCTCTCTCTCCCTGCATTTCCTGTCTGCCTCTTGAATGTATACAATAAGGGCAAAATGCCACCATAAAAATCAAAGAAAGAAACCATAATGTATCCTTGGTATATCAATTACCAAACCCACTGATTTAGTTCATGAGTAAGAATATCACGGTAATGCCACACTTGATCTGTGCTTGTCTGTTTGACGGTTACATTGTCAAAGGGGGGAATGGGCTACAGTAACAGAAGACGGTGATGTGGTGAAGTAGCCCGGATCACAAAGGGAGAACCCTCTTTATCTGAAATACCTCCTCCAACCAACTCCATCTGTTACAAACGGAAAAAGTCAAGAAGTTTAGAGAGGGAGGGAGTAGGGATTTGAGTGTATGTGTGGAACGCTTTCCGCTCAATGGTCAAGCACATTTTATCAAAACTTTTGTCACATGAAATTACTCCGGTGTAGGTGCATTTCTAACAGCCATAGCGATCTGCAGGAAAAATGGTTTGAATGAAAACAAAAGTAAAAACAACGTACTTCAAAATTCTATAATCCACACCTAATAGTTCAACATTTGCACAAATATTCCACAATTCTTCTCTTTCCTCACCCCAAACTGTATTATTAAGTGACACATGCATTTCAATGTAATGAAAAAGCACTAGTAATGGAAAGAAAATGACAGTCACTCATTTTTGAAGACCATCATTTTGGCCGGCATAAATTCACATCCACATTCATGCTCCACATCGGTCATGGAAAACAGCAATCTCCCCGATTCCTCTACGTGATAACAAACGCTAACAACACAAAAACTGATACAACAACTCACATAAGTGAGCCTGAGCATGGCCATCATACACTTCCAGCATAATGTTCTAAGCACTTATCCACTCTACATTTTCAATATTTGAATAATGCCAAACCAAAACATGAGGCTTATTGTAGGTGTCTTACTGAAAAAAACTAGACAAACACTGCTAAGCACTTCTATGGGCATAAACTGCTGAGCTGTGGGTCTCGAAAGGGTTAAGAAAAAAGTATACTGGAGGCCTCTGGGCAGGAAAAGACAAATACAATCTCTCTGGGCTGCAGCTTGGGGAAAGGATGACATGGGATTTGGGGATTTTCCAAGATTTCAGTAACATCTGAACAGGAGATGAGAGACAGGAATGCCAACAGTGACTGAGAGTCAGCAGTCGTATAAATGCTGCATTAAACCGAGCAGCTTGGATGCCAAGGTATCAGGTACGGTGCATCCAAAGTCACTGGCTCATCAGTTTTTCCGCCTGACTAAAATTCTTCACTCAACATGCACACACAAGGCTGAGGCCTTTCATGCAATCACATTTTGATTCAGCTGTAAAAAGGCCAAAATGGAAAAGATGAACTTGAACAGTATTATCTTACATCGGATGGCATTCGTCTGAAATGCTAATGACTTGGCTGGCGGCAAAATGTTCCCCCACCGCTTGTCCTGCCGTCTCATTTAACAACATGTACGACACTGTAATTCATTTTATGCACTGTTGAATAAAAATATGAGCAAATTTCTTACATAGTAAGAAGTACGTACGGTATTTTACGGAGTAGGACTGTGAATGGATGTTACCTTGGTCCTGCCTACTGCATTCAGTGGGCAATATTAAAGTTGTTAAATTACAGCATAAGATCACCTCAATTTCTATTATGATGAGAATGATAACAGAGAATCACAACTACAAACCACACAAATCATATTGTCACTTGTGGACAGTGTGCTAAAAACATTTGATTTATAAAACAAACTAGATATGCCTGTTTTATCAGTAGCTGTTCTGACGCATCCATTTCTTTGTTGATGTAGCTGCAAATGTTTGGCTGAATCTCTGTAGACAAAAAG
This sequence comes from Chelidonichthys spinosus, assembly GCA_029853015.1. NCBI lineage: Eukaryota > Metazoa > Chordata > Actinopteri > Perciformes > Triglidae > Chelidonichthys > Chelidonichthys spinosus. Next base: position 20,454,355 of record CM056829.1, on the reverse strand, counting down.
GCTCATTTGGACAGATTCTAACTACTTTTCGCTGCATGTGGAACACATATTTGACTTAGTCACTACTGCCCTTCATCTGAAGTTTGTTCAAGCACCATAAATAACAATTACCAGAGCACAACACGACTGTTCGTTTACAAATCTACTTTCAGATGCAGAAATAAGCACATATCTATAATACAGTGAATCCTTACTCACTGAGGCATTAGAGCGTGTATGTATGCTCTCTGGCTTGTAATGGTTCGCATTAGAAGCAGTAGCCTTTCCAACAGCTGCTCTACATTTGTAGTTGCACACGTGAGTGTGTGTGTGTGTGTGTGTGTGTGTGTGTGTGTGTATCATGTGCTGCAGTTACCTGAAGTCTCTCCCACCATGTTTCCCTGATGATGTCCCTCCTCTCTGGCACCAGCTTGTACTGGATCACCTCCTCTAGCTCCGACAGCATCTGGCAAGACACCATGGCCTGGGAAACAAACACACGCATGCATTGTTATCCACACATTCATTATTATAGTTGCAAAAGTCACCTTCTGGGCATCCTAAAAATGATCAAAGCTTGTAAATTTGATCAGAATCTACAATTGAATTCATTAAGCAACCGTTCTTGTGTGGCATCTGCCAGAGAAGGTTAGTTGCCTTCATACGATGGCTTTGTTTAACGATGTATCAACATCCAGCATCATTATTTCATGAACTGTTGCTTGGATTAGAAGGCGATCCAAGCAACATACAGATAATAAAATAGGGGAATGAATCAATAAAGAGACTGTAAATATTTATGCTTTTGACTTCAAAAGAAGCTAAATCAGATACCTTTATATATCACTTCAATAAAATTGTCATAATCCTTCTGCACATGAATGTTATGAAAAGTTAGATAGTCGACTGAGGCCAAGGGTTGAATATTTTTGCTGACTCGGCAGAAGGCTTACCCCATAGGCTCGACTGTAGCTCTCTCCAGCCATGGCTGTCAGCTCAGCATCCAGGAGGTCTCTTGCTTTGTCAATACACTACATGGAGAAAAAGAAGAACATTTACAGTGTGATCTTTCAAAGAAATGAACGGCTGCCTGAATGTTGCACTGATGGTGCTATTGTAAGTTAGCCTATAGAGTCGCAGTAAATCCTCAACCAGCTGCCTGTCCAAGATACTCCAACTCTTCATTCTGAAAGCTAACAAATCGCAATAATAGAATTTCTTCAATCACATAATAATAGCACAACCGCAGTACTGGAACACAATGTCACACGCCCTTAATACTTGCATCAGGACCAGCCGGGATTGGACTAAACCCAGGGAATAAAAACACCTTGTCCAAACGAACGAAGGCATGTTATTGCTTGCTGCTCAACACCTTTTTCACTTAAGTGCAGCCAACAGCAACACATTAGTGCAACGAGGACTAGAAAGCCTACGTGTATAGCAAAATGGTTTGACGCACTGCTGAGTGCCAAGCGTTTTATGAGGAGAGGTAAATGAACTGTTGAGAGCAACAGTGTGAACGTTATGTAACCATGGTTGTGGATGTCAAGGTGAAAAAAAAAAAAACAGTCTATGTCTGAATGCACATTCAGAGAATGGGAGAGGAACTGGAGAGTTAATCCAAAGTTGGGGCTGTTAGTCATGTTTCCTGCCAGGAACGTGACACAAATTCCCAAAACATTTTCATGACGTTAAACCAACCGTCAGAGTACATTCGTGCCCTTTTCCTTCCATCCTGTTTTTCTCCTGCGTGTCATTCTCTGACTTTTCAGAACAGCACTATTCTCCAAATTCAAAGATAGTGCAGACATTCCACCAGTCAGAAGCCCGAGGGGTGGAAAAACAGTAATTGAGGAGAATACCTGATCCAGAGCAGTGGAGGGGACAAACAAGGACACATGTACTGTTGATGAAAAACCAGGATTTCTGGGGCATCTATGTTTTTGGGAAGTGTAATTAATGGGAAGGTAAAATGAGGGAGGGGGACTTTGGAAGCTCTATGAGGCCAGGACACACAGCTGTTTCAGACCCACTCCCACTCATTATTTCTTTTTTTTTGCATGGAGGGAAAGGAGGGATGGCGTGACTAAACACCTCTTCAGGCATGCACAACAAGAGGAGGGGTTATGGGAGGGTGGGGGGTGACAATGAGGCTGCTGCTTTACAGCCTCCCCTCAGTTATAGTCCTGTTTACTCCTGAATAACTGCGCTGGGGCCTCATTGGAAATGTGCAGCCCAGACGACTCCTGGTAAATGCAGTGTCTGACTTCTGGCAGCACAAACAAACCGTGACCCAGTCTTCCATTCTCTTGCATAAAGGTTGCTTACATACTTACACAGGTCTGAGTCCAGTGAGATTCATTTATCATTATAGAGTGATATGAAGGCCTCTAAGGTCAATGGTCAGAGCCAAATCAACCACAAGAGGAAACTTAAAGGTTTTAAAAATCATGACACAATTTGGGACTGGGGGAATATCCTAAATCTTGGCCCAGCCACAGACTGCTTCACTAGGGGGACCATGACATGCCATGTCTACGCATCATCGCTGGAAGAGACCAAACAATGACATTTATTCAACAAAGTAACCTGAACCCGTTCACAGAGACCAACGGTGAAACTCTTGGAGCACAAGTCAGGTTGTTGGGGGTACAGAGGAAAGGAACAGCTCTATGGAATCAAAAGGACTTAAGTGCGAGGATTATCAACCACATCCGGAAGACGAGACTGAGCTCATGTTGACATTTAAGCTTTCACTCGCTCCATCTGTTTTTCATTCCTCCTCATTCATTGTGAGTGGCCTCATTGTTGCCAAGGGTCAAAAGTCTGCTTTCCCTATTCAGCTGATGTAGAATCCTATAGGCCACACCTGGATCAAATCTCCAAATTAGAGGAGGTCGGGTGCCTGTGGAAGGATGACGGGGCATAGAGCAGGTCTCCTATGCTCTGTGGTGAAAAAGGGACTCGGAGGATGAGCGCAGGGAAATTGGAGGAGCAGGTGTCTACTAGTGTCAGTGCCGGAGCCTGTGTCCGTTAGGCGTGCTGGGATCTAGATTTAACAAATCCATCTCCAGGGGACCGTGAGCTCAACTAACACCCCGACTCTCATAAAATAAGGAAAACACCGCCCTGACCTCCACCAAACCTCTTTGACACGCAGACAGTAGGGGTTAACGGGCTCTGGATTTGTTGAGGCTGGATGCTTAGATGATTTATAACTTCAAGAGTTACATAACATTTCCACACCAAGGTGGTGCCACATTGTAAAAGCAAAAAACAAAACAAACCGTGTGCATTTTAGTCCTTTTAATGAAAAGCCTGAGCTGATGGGGGAATTTTGTCCTGTCTGGAATAACCGTAAAACCATTTTTATGTTATTTTACAGCGTTGGTTTCCAATGATTTTAACTTTTGATACCTTGTTATAAAGACGAATGAAAATTCCAGACACAAGACTAGGCGAACTTCCATGTGGCATGTCTTTATGAGATATTTCTAAAAATATAGACTTTAAATGTACATAGAATGGTGGGGGGGGGGGATCTTATCCAGCGTGTGATTTTGTGAGATGTGCTGATGAAACCCACCTGCTGGGCCAATGAGAAGAGGTCCTGATGCAGGGCTAGCACTGCTCTATAAAAAGCACCATCATGTGTGTCTCTTGGTATCATACACGTGTACTCCTCCATGCTGTCCCAGTGTCCTGCAAAAACAAGAGTCACGATAGGAAAAAGCATGAAAACAGGTTTCAGCAGGATGTTTTTAATGACAAACTGGCAAATTAGTTAGAAAAACTGAGGCAGATTGCAGTTTACCAGCCTGTTGCTGCTGTTTTGAAGAACAGTCCCCCTCAGCTTGCTATATAAATGACTACAACCTCAACATTTTGCTTCCCAACAACAATAAAAGTGGGTTGGAGTCTTCAGATGCACGGCCTTCTGTTTGGGTTTATGCTTGACTTAAGAAAGTCAAAGCCACACACCGCAAAACTCAGGGGACGCTTCTGCAGTGTTCTCCTTGCAACATTGCACGTTACGATATGTCAATGTTATGATTGGATTCCCATCTGGTTGTGTGTCAGGAACTTGGGAACATTCACTGTACCGTTTTAATTGCAGCTCTGTTTGATTGCATTTTTGTACTGAGTCAGGTAGAGGATGGCCTAAATGCTGCATGCAGTCTTAAAACTCACCAGACTGCTACTATATTGTTCAATGTTTACTTTTTCTCCCAAATGTTTTTAACTATAAGTTCATACCAGACGTTAAGTGGTTACCTAAACCCCAGGCGGCAGCAGCAGCCATACGAGCCATCTTCGCCTGGGTTTCCTCGCTCACCAGCGTCCACTCCTCGCAGCACTGTTGGTGCAACTGCCCCCTGGAAAACATTAACCACAGGTTTCAGATGTTAGAAAACGCAGATCCAAGTCTGTTCACGCCCCTGGTGATGATCGTGATGACATCATCAGAAACTGATCTCAGCTATCATCAGGTCCCCTAATTAATCCGGGAATCAGTGCTGCAGTATGGTGATATGGAATATTACCAAGACACTAAATAAAGCAGTCAAAAAAGGACTCAACAACCTAGAATCATGCTTAGTCCATCTACAATGATTTGCATATCACACAGTGTCTGGGAGTAATGTAAAAAATGTTTGATTACCATTGAGAAATTGCAAATACTGCAGCTTTTATAACTAAAGTGATTCTATACTGTACTAGTTTAGTCTTTATCCTCAACAGGATAAAGTTCAAGTCCTAATGATGTCAAGACATTACGTTTTCCTGCACCAAAATCCTTCAACAGAATAGCTTAGCACTTCCAGTCAAGAACGAGATGAAGATAAGACTTAGTTTCTTCTACATCTGCCATTATTTATTTCTTCATTTCTTCTTAAAGATGAAAAATTAGTACACCGCCTCCAAACAGTCTGATAAAATCAAGCATCCCAGCAAACAGATGGGATGTTCCCTTTGGGGTCAGGCGCATAACCAAGACTAATTCCTCATTAACAACAATCAGCATGGCATTGTCCAGGAGAAAATCAAACCTGCCGCATGTGTTGTACAGGCAGGATGCTGGAGCCAGCTGAGATGAGGGAGAGAAAGCGGAAGGGACAGACGAAGAAGAAGAGAGCAGCAGGTTTGGATGGGGGTCAGTGAAGTGAAGCAAGTAGAAGAAGCTCCAGTACCCTGGCCCTGTGTGTGTCTACAGCAGACAAACACATAGTGTCCAGCGGAAGGACGAGCTCCAGTTATAATTTGACTCAGCAGATCATTAATCACATTAGTGGAAAATAAATCTTAAAAGGAGACACGGTCCACCCACTAAGGGGTTTTCATTTGTGCCGAGTAAGACCTCTCCTCTGGACCGTGTGACCCCCCTCACTCGTTAGTCTCCTTGTACCTCACAAGAGAGGATGAATGGACCGGCCGACCTGCACACGCCAACAATGATTCAGCTCCTTTAAGTGTTTCCGTAAGCTATGACAGAGAGACCTCATGAACAATACCAAGACCCTGGAACTATCTCAACTTAATGGAATGCAGTTTTTTTATGTTATCAATTACACCTGTGCTTCTCCTGTTGTTATTAGCATATCAATATTGGACATCACATCATTCCCAGCATTTCTCCTAAACAGAATCTAATCAACTGGAATAATCAGTGGGAACAGCTGTTGTCCAGGGCATTTTCAGTACGAGCATCGCCCTATAACAGAACACAACACAGGGAACTGACATCCTGGTATTTTGCGGTATATGCTTGCCAAACTCTACTCTCCTTTCCAACGAAAAGATCATTACATGTAGCGAATCCAAATAAAGCCTTCTCCAAATTACTTCAGTTCACGAAAGCTATGCAGTGGTGTCAAAAAGTGTCTCTATCAGTCACACGGCCTCCATCCCCACAGCACAACATGCCACAATAGCTGCAGGCTTCGAGTGCAGCATTTGTCAGAGATGAAATAATAAAATGTGAGGGTCAACAGAACCGAGAGGCCAAATCACATGAACCAAAAAAACGCATAAAAAGCTTCTTCTTTTTTTTTTTTTTTTTTTTTTTTGCACATTCTAGACATAAAGGTTGCTTCAAATCTGGTGAAATCTCACTTAATGTTCAAATGCCAAAAACCCTAACGGCACCTAAAAATCTTTCTCACCAGTTTTGGATTATCACAGGGAACACTATATCAGCTTACCTTAACAGGGAACAATGTGTTCTCTGGAGTCTGATCTCCTTTGACTAATGACCCGGTCATCTGTTATATCATCTCCCAGCCTGAACCATCCACACACAAACATACACCGAGCCTCTCTTTCAGCTGAATACTTTTCTTGTGAAATGAATCGTGTTGTATACAACAATGGCACGAGGAGGCAAGTTACATAAGTTCATTTACATCTGCTTAGTGTCATGAGCTCTGTGACAACCCACGTTTGGATCCGTCAACATCTTCTGACTTTCTTTTTCCCTTAAAAAAGGCTCTTTGAAGGTGGCAGTTATGGAACTGAGCCGGAGCTGTGGTGAGGTTTCATTGAAGTAGCGGCGCCTCTTACTGCCGTTGGATGCCTGTTCATGCATTTCTCAGTAAAATTAGGAACTTTTCTCTTGCTTTGCCTAATGCTAGGACTCATTAGGGAAGAGGTTGCCAACGCAAATAAAAAAAAATGGGAGATGGAATAGCTCACAGCAATTATACCACCTCAGACACCGTCTTTCTCCATTAGAGCCAAGGTTAAACTGAAGAAACTGATTTCTTCTCTGTTTTCTCTCTTTAGTGAATCCATCCATCCATCGTCTACCGCTTATCCTGTATTCAGGGTCGCTGAGGGGCTGGAGCCGATCCCAGCTGACATTGGGTGAAGGCAGGATTCACCCTGGACAGGACACCAGCCTAGAACTAGATCCCCATCCTGCATGTCTTTGGACTGTGGGAGGAAGCCGGAGAACTCGGAGAGAACTCACGCTCACACGGGAAGAACATGCAAACACAGAAGGAACCCGAACGAATCCGAACGAATCGAACCCGGGACCCTCTCGCTGTGAGGCGATAGTGCTACCCACTACACCACCGTGCAGCCCTCTTCAGTGAATCACACAAACCATGTAAGGCAGAAAGACCATGGCAGTTCATTTCAGTAAAAAACAACTTCTGGTAAATTGAATACAGTCAGCAAACATTGATAATGACTGAGTGTTTATAAAGGAAAATATGTATCAATTAATCTGAGACCTGAAGGCTGGAACACTGATTTGAACAAATTGTCACAGCCCCACTGAACCCACAACAGATACGACTCCTGACATACCATTCTCCCAAGGCCTCTAAGCAGCGCATTCTGCCCAGGATGAGCTCTGGGTCCTCTTTGTTCATGTCGATCTTCTTATCGTATGCTACCAGGGCATCCTCCCACTCATGTAGCTTCTCATACCAAGTCGCTTGGATTTCCTGGTAAATAAAAGCAGAGAGGAGTCACATTAAACTGACACCATGTAATTACAATAAATCCACACAATTACCCTTAACTACTAGTCCGAATGTGTTTGTTATCCACATTTGACAATTTAATACATGTTTCTTTTAGTGTAGGCAAAGGGTTTTGGGACAACAATCCTTGTCCATTCACAGTCAGGCAAAGAATTTCACACCTTTGATTATCATATAAATATTTAATCTATTCATCATGGAGCTCCTATGCTCACCTGATGGTCCATAACTGGTATACTAAATGTAGAAACCTTGCACCCTCCCACACAAAAGCTTTCCAAATGATCACCTCATAAACAAGGTTCCTGGAAGTATTCAGTGAAACCGTTTTTAATGGGTCTTACTTTTTTTTTTCACTTTAAACCTGCTTTTACTGAGAAATATAAATGCAGTTCACAAAGGTAGAAGGAAATACCCTTTTCTTTCCATTGCCTCTTCGCGTTGAATTAAAACACTGTGTATTAGTTAATCTGCTTACTAATGGTGTTTGATTTTTTTCAACTGTCAGAACACAAATTGCCATAGAAAGTTAAAATCTCTCATTTATACTACAGTTTATACAATTGTAATCTGAGTCCATCACAGCCCATAACATGTATTTTATGTCCGTTTTATGAGTGTCACTCAATTAAAATAAGTTGTAGTGTCTATGTGTTGTGATTTTAGATTTACTTTCTCTGTATTAGGTTTCTGAGTGTATTACTGTTTGTAGTTACAGTTTGTAAATTTGCTGAATAAAAAAATTCCAAGTCTTGATTTCCTTCTTTGTATGTTAAAAAAAAGAATACATTAAATTTGAAACACATGTCTTATTTTTTACATTTTGAATACAGTTATTACTGGTGACAATGTGAGATAGTGGTTTAATCTGTTCTATCATCATTAAAACAATACATCACCCTTAAAATGACCATTGGTATACCATGAATCACTTGCATTGACATACTCATACTTTTGACTTCATCAATAGTCATAGGGAGTCACAGTAGATGAAGCTATCTAGGGACTTTAAAAACAACACGGCATTAAGAAGTAATTACTGTTTGCATTTTTATTATGAAACATAAAATCCTTTGCCACTAGAAAAAGTACAAAGTTGTCCCAAGTAGGTTTTAAGAAATACAGCAGTGACAGAGTAGTGCTAATTTAGTTAGCTCTTTTTAAATCTAGTCTTAGTCCTGTGTATGAAGCCATTGTTATTTGTTTTTATCATATTTAGTCATCAATATCAATATCCTTGGAGTAGTATATTCTAGTCTCCTGTTTTTGCGTCAACAATAATGTCTACGTGCTGTATGTAGTCACTGTAAAAGGACATTCACAGGAAATAAAAGGTTGTTGACAAAAATACTTTGTTTTTGTTGAGGAAATTAACACTACAGCAGAGACACACAAAATGTGTGCAAACAACACCCTGTCCATTGGACGAAAAAGTCCATAATTTTCCTTCTTGCCCTTGACTACTGATCGGCATGGCAGATGGTTTTTCCACGTGCTGCACATGTAGAGAAGCGTGTTGTGGGGGTATGGGTCTCAAATGGCCCTCATCCCCATGCATATGGGAACAAGGATTTCTCAAACAAGTACAAGTGTACGTGGACAAGAGACCACATATAATACAGCCCACTAAAAGCAAATTATCCTAAAAAAGGCATCAAGAAATGTGAAGGTGAGCTGGTGAGGGCTGTTGCTACTGGTGGTAGTGACAACGTTTTTCTTTCAGGAGACCTTGTGAAGCAGCAGCCCTACTGTGCCAATGTAGAGGTACAACTCAAAGGAAAAGGAAGGCCAAGTTTTGTTGGCCCAGTGTTGGTGTGAATACAACCTCATACACATTTTCCTTTTTTGGTAGGAGGCAAAAACTAGACTTAAGGGGAAAAAGCACTCACCAGTTCACCAAAATGCTTCATGGCGTATTCCAGCACCCCAGATGCGGCTTCTGGCTGCTGCAGTTTATTGTTGATGCTGCAAGATGCGACAAAAGAAAAGATGACATTTTAGACCATTTTGACCATAAAACTTCGGGAAACCTCAGGTTCAATAGGTGGACAATGTATACATGCAGGTACTCTTATAACAAGAAGGATATTTCTTTGAGCCCTCTCACCATGCCTACAATAGGAAATGTACTGTACAAGATGAAAATCTATTTGAAGTGTAACAGTTGCTTTCCTTCTCAGATCCAACCGCAGTGGCACCAACCAACCAGTAGGACCCCGTGTTCGAGAGACAAGGTTGTGATCCTTCCCACCCACAAACACAGCTAACTTATTATTGCAATTCAAAGCCAGTGGAACCAAAATATAACATTGAACAAAGCCTTTTACTGGGGACGAGAGAGAATTTTGTCCGTAAACCATCAGTCTGCCTTCAAGAACAGCCATTTACCAGTGCGGCAGTGTTAGCATTGCCAACTTAGTCAACGAAGAAACCTGCTTCAATGCATTTTGGCAATGTTGAGTAAATGTTTCCTTTCTGTGTTTTTCAGAAAGGCGTTTATTGTGAAAACTAAATGCACCAATTGACATTTGCCACGCTTGCTTGACAAACGATGTGTTATGTGTCAAGACACTACAATTCCCGTTTGTACACCGTCCACTCACCCGCGTCGCCACCACATCTGGAAACACTCATATGCACGGCAGGTCTATTATATTTCGTCAACTGCAAAACCTGTGCGCATCCACGGCCAATACATCTGTAAAATGTAGCGTTTGAAGAGGGCTGGTATGCAGTGGAGTTCCTGAGGACAGCAGGCAAATGTTGATGAGGGATACTTGAGCATATGTCAGAAATCTTGTTTGAATAATGCCAAATAATGTGCTGCTGGTACCATCCCGTATGACGTAAAGTAAAATAACAATGGAAATCCCAACAGGAGTCATCTCTGAAAACATCTAAAAATGAATAAAATAAAATTACTTTGGGGACTCAATCCTGCAAGTTGCTAATCATGTGCCAATATGCAGCTCAAGAGAGACCTGGGATGCGCCGATAGCACTGATTCCCTCCTGATACTGATTCCAGTACCCTAATTCAGAGGACTGATGGAAGATTGCAGATACCCAGTACCAGAGCTGTTTTTTCCTTTACTTTTTCTTTCATCGTGTGTGACAATCAAAATTGCCCTTTCACATCAAAAGACGCCTGTGTAAGCAGATGACACGATTTAAGGACCTCAAGTAAATCATTCTAGACAGAACGTGACTGCATAACAAAGTGAGCTCATTTTAACTGATACGCATTTCTGTAGCACTCTCATGAGGCTTGATAGAGCGCCATACACTCTTATAGCAACCAATTAAATACAGATCTCACAGTCTGCAATAAACACATCTACTATCCAGTATACGCTGACGATATCACACGGGTATGTTGTGTACACTTTGTAATTCAAATTGGACCAACAAATTACTACCTGTTGTCAAATAATCAACTCAGCACCGAACGATGCAAGAAGTGCAAGGCCTCCGCGTCCCACCACAAACAAGCTGCCGAGGAATGCTAAAGCCGCCCAGATGTGGTTTCATCTGAGGAGACAATTCAGAATAAGGGCTTTCTCTCCTGCGGACCCTGGAGATTTCATTGTCCCTCGGCTGGAGCCATCTGGCTGCCAGTTCCAAGCACACAGAGTCTAAACACAACCAGATGACAGGGCTCACGTAACATTCTCCTCAAGTAAAAACTCCATCAAAACTATTAGCAAGAAAACTTCTTGCAACCACCGTCGAGCCTCGTTCTCGTCCGGGCACTGGTGTCACTTCCTAACTGGAACTTCCCTCACATTTGCTCGTGAGACATGGACAAGTAAGTGAAAAGAGCTTGAGCTTAAGTCCTATCATCTGTAAAATCATCATGATTAATCATATCATGCCGTGAAGTTCGTGCTGTGTATCCTGAATCAGATTTCTTGGGGGTTTAACTCTAAACCCTGAATAAGGTCAGCATGCAGTGTTTTTTTCCACAGAAGTTCAGGGGAGAAAATCCTTGATACCACATTTCAAAAGGCACAAGGCCTGTCAAACTCTTTAATGTACACAAAGCAAAATAGCCTAAAAATGAATTAAAGAACATATTTTACAGGACAGATCCAGACCCAATACCTACTACTGGCCTAATACAGAAAGAACAGTCTGTCTTTCAGCTTACTTTATGACAACATTTTATTGCACAGTCTAATACAAAAGCATCTCTGACCAGAAGAGAAAGAAAAACAACCACCGTACAGTGATGGCCTATGTTTGGGTCACATTTTATTCACGTTAACCGAATCTTTCAGGCAGATGCATGCTGCTGACTAGTAATGACTAAACACCAATGACTAACGCTCATGTGACTCAAGAGTATAACGCAAATGATTTATCACACTGCAATGTCTAAATCAGCACATGCACATTAGATTATGATTAATATAATACATTAAGCCATGGATACCCTGGATCAGAAAGAGGGAGTACTAGAGACGTGTATTTTCTTTTCAGATGTTAAACTAAAAGAAATCCCCTTTGCTCCAATAAAATGATATATAATTCCCATCTCAACTATTCTAAAGGTTCTTGGCGTCGTCACTGAGAGGAGAGAGCATGATCTCTGAGGAAAGTGCAGATATTTCCCTCCAGAGAGGTTAAGATGTACATGGATCTCACAGAGGGGAAAATCAGGCCTCACTACTGGACCTAATCTAATCTAATTAGGAAGCTATCCACTTGATCCTTACTGATTTTTGGCCCTTTCGCGTGCCAAGTGCTGACTCCATTCCTTAATGTTGAACATAACTTTAAAATGTGAATGGCTATCTAAACAGTGTTTAACAGTTAAGCAAGGTCCACTGAACTGATTAATTTTGCAATTTTTTGAAACTCTTAATGCTGTTTTTGTAACATTTGTAAGTTCTGATATTTTTTTAAAACATACAACATAACATTAGCAAAGGTTGTCAAAAGGCCTACAATGGTGGTGCAATGATTCCCCCATAAAGACAGGTATACTGACATCTTTCCTGCCTCTGCATGTGAGGACCAATTTGTTCGAAATGGCAATGCAGGAAGCTTAGAAGCCCTGGCATGGGCAACAAAATGGTTAAGTCACTTTAGAGAGAAGCAGCCATACATTTAAAATATTTGGTTTATAGGTTTATTTTGTTGAAGGGTGCTAGAGGCAAGAAACCATGGTGTAGGTCCTTACATGTGACTAAGCCAAAACAGCGACTGATTAGCTGCTCCATTACAGTGGCAGCTCTTTCACGCCACTGAGCTTTACGTTTGCTCCACTGCAGGAAAAGTGGAAAAGTGGCACGAGCTGTCTGACACTTCTTTAAACTTTCTGCCTAAAGAACCGTTCATTTGTGGGGCAGCCAAAATGCAATCAACAATATTCCCAGGCAGAATGAGCCTGTCTGACACCTTCAGGGAGTTCTTTCCATTGCACAGGCCTTGTCCAAGCAGACACACTGCTTAACAAACACTTCCCAAGGCATTTGGCCATGAGAAGGCCATTTTGAGAAATTAAAAAGGAAATAAACATCCCATCCAAGATGACCTCATGTTTACGAGAACACATGGCAAGCAGTAGGAGGGCTTAGAACCTGTGTCATTCTGGCTAACAGTGGGCACAAGCATGCAAAGTAAATCCTCAAAAACATACATATAAATAGCAGGAAGGATAACAAAAAATTAGAAAAATCACCTGAATCCTGCATCCTTGTTAAAATTTGACATAGGGCATTTTCAAATCCATGCATGCAAACCACTGTAGTTTTAAGTTAACACTTCTTGTGAGGTGAACTAAAGCAACTACTGCATTTGTGCAAGAATGGCCTTCCAAAAATAAAATCATATTAAGATGGACCTTTTCTCTAAAACTTATTTTTTGGGGAGAAATGGTTAGTTTCAAATGACCCTCATTTGTTCATTGAACCACAGTGGCCAATGTAGCATGAACTAGCTTTGTTTTTCTTCTCTGTCTAGAAAATCCCACTCAGACATCAGTCATGGGCAATTACAAAATGATTGACATTAATAGGCCCAAAAGATTCCTATTTTTTCAGCTGGATCATTTTATAACAGCAAGACTCCGTTTCGAAAGAAAATTATTCTGTACTTCTGACTGTTGACACGAGTATCAGATGATGAATGAAGGCAGGGTAAGGGAAGGGGGATTTATTTCTATAACCCCTCTCAAACAAATCAATGCGTTTTGCCTAAGGTCATGAATCTAACCATCATAAAGAAATGAAAGGAAATGACAATATAAAAAATTTGTAGAAATAGACAAGAATAATGGACAAATAATGTTGAAGTATCCAAATATTCAACATTTTTAACAAATGAGCATTAAACAATACTGCCGCTTGATACAGACATCCTACATCTTAGCATCATCAAACATCATCATCATGTGTAAAGCCTAGAGATGCTTCGACGTATTGATAAAGTTTTGCCAATATTTCATCTTCCATTCAGATAAATCCTTGACCACCAACATCGTATCTGACGACAGAAACTGTGTAAAATGAGGAGTAAATCCAAATCTTGCATGAACAGACAACACAAATCTTCATGGTTGGCATTTTACGTTTACATGACCTCCGTGTTTCCTAAGAAAACAGCAGTGAATTACTACACGAGACAAGCATGGAAGGACAGGAAGTGGTTACCTCACCCGCTTCCTTCCAGATTGCCCCGGGATGCGTATGGCTAAAGGAGGGTTGAACTCATCTCGGACACCATCTGACTAGCCCTTTGTCTCTCATTTCTCTAGAAACGTCAAGACAAAAAGGTGGTTGTTTCATCACCGAGCAGATGCTGCAGCATGGGGAAACACTTAGTATCCCTTGACTTGAAACAATTTCTTCGAAATGACCAAAATCAGCTCTCTCAGTGAAGCTTATCATAAAGCTTAGTACTTTGGAATGTGGCATTGTACAAAGGAAAAGGGCAAATAAACTTGTTATAAAGTTTTGTTTTTAGACACAAAAAAATGTCCCTGTTAAAATAATATGCAATGAAAAAACTGGTAGATCATCTATTGCATAATGCCACACTATTTCTCTGTTTTTCTTTTCCCTCATGGTAGTTGGGCGTGTTAGGGGGCCACTGAGACATCAGTTGAAACCATTCCACCCATGAATACAGCACACTATCACCACATTGAGACACCAACTACAGAATGCGTCTCCTGGGCTCCTCACCTTCAGGCCAAGAGGCCAACAGGACAAATCCTGACGGTTACCTCATTGGAATGCTGCTACTGCGATGTGGACAAAGAGATCCTTAGACTATGTTTTTGGAAAGAGTAGAGTATCCCGGGGCGATTACCTACCTTTATCCATTAATTCCATTAAATATTCCCAATGAAAGATGTAAGTTGTTTGATATACTCATTTTGATTGTTTTATTGAAATTGACTCACGCTCTAATTGGTTATTCTCCTAAATAAAGAAAACAAGCAGTGTAGGCAGTTATCACGTTTAAACAAGAGGATTACATCAGAGTCTTAAAGCAGGAAAACACCAACCAGCATTTATATTTATTTATAGATTTTATACTCACACTGGTTCCACTGTGTTCAATTTTATTGAAAGAAACGTTTGTTGCACTCACTTTAGGTAATTGTTAAAATCTACTTAAATGCCTGAAATGGCTCTCCTACCAACAAAGCTAAAAACAATCATGACTTGACTTGACGGCACAAGTGGTTTTTGTTTTCTGTCCCGTGACTCAACAGTTTTTACATCCCAGTGTCACGAAACGTCTCTCTGAAGAAGCACCACGTGGCAAACTGTGCTGATTCTAGACGGATCGTGGCTAATCCATCCTTCTTCCCCTCCAGTACCGTTTGTCCCGGCTGCACTAGTTTGCAGGGTGGTGAGCACACGGTCGCTGCCTGACCTGCATTCACAGTGCGACAACAAACGCCACATGGTAGCCATCAACAGCTTAAGCCACCAGACCTCTCGATGGTTCTTCCAGGGCATGAAGTCGGCCTAAGAGCTGGATACCCTTGGTGCATAAGGTCTCCTTCATTATGGTTAATATGGAACCGTTTATTTCACCCTGAAACGTGACCGGGTGTAACCGAGTTGCAGATCATTATCCATTGAATTATAGTGAAATGTAAATCCATGGCAACTTAGCTACTTGCCTCAAGTGTATAAAAGTAAGGTAATATCCATGCATGGGGCAAAAGGGGGGTTGTCAGGCATGCAATTTCTATTTCTATTCTATTTCAAACTGTACTAATAATTAATCTAGACTGTGAGTAAACAACTACCAATGCCAAGTGGATCCGTTTTGTAAAGTTGAATAAATCCAGCAAACCTGATCGCTTTCTTACATTAAAAGACAAAGTCTTACTTCAAATAAAATAACTCTCAGAAAGTGAATCGCAGTGAATCCATCCTTATATATGTTATGTTAATCTAAAACACAACATTAATGATTCATAATACAATGTATGCAATTCACACTGAGGATCTTCTGTGCAGACAGAGCTGACCTGACAGGTGGAAGAGGTTAAAGTTAATAAAGATTATATAATTCAAAGATTTGAGATAGAAGTCCTGGAATCCACTGGCTCCTGCTTTCACCTCCTGCCTTCCCTGTAATTGAACCCATGAGTGCTCCGCTGACAGCCTGGCCCCAGTGGTCACTGTTTGATTACAAAACGTTTTTCCAGTGTGCTTATGGACACAAAAGCTGCCTGTGAGAATGTCATGACTAAAAAAAAAAAAAAAAACTTTGTTTTGTCAGCTTGCACTTATCAAAGATAGATGGCCGCTGCAATTTGCACAGCAGGGTGTCCAACTTGTCTTAAAGGTCAAAGGAAATAATCTGTTCAATGAAATGTGCGGGCTTCCCGAGGAAGTCACATAAAGACGGACGCTTTGGTTAAAGTTTAGTAAATACCTCTAATGTCAAGAGGAGCCGTGCATTCTTCACACGGAGCCTGGTGAGACATAGTTAGAGGGTGAATGCTGTTTAAAGAAGTTTTGAAGGGGAAAAACAGCGTGACGCTAAACATATAAAACAGCACCTGAGTGACAGAGTCCAGGACCAAAGGAAAGTGATGCCGTTGGGATGCATTGCTAGAGAGTGAGATGTGACTCAGAGCAGTTAGGGCAATGAGAAAATCCAGGAAGGTAAATTATCCAAATGTTTCCAAAAGGGACTGACGCACATCAATGACTGAAGGTCAAGGTTTACAGGGAGATCACGAGGCACTACACACCATCGAACATTATATTATCAATTTAACCTGATGGGTTTGAAATATATATAATCTAAAGAGAGATATTATTCAGACAGGAGCTGAGTTTAACTATATTATTATATATATATATATATATATATATATATATATATATATATATATATATATATATATATACACACACATATACTGTATATATATACACATATATATATATACACACATACAGAGAGAGAGAGAGAGAGAGAGAGAGAGAGAGAGAGAGAGAGAGAGAGAGAGCAAACATTCATATTCATATTTAAAAGTAAGAGACCAGTAAACTTTCTACCTTCACCATGTTGGCTGCAGAGATGGAACTAGTGTCTCATGTAACTCAATTATATTTAACATATCAAAGCAAAGATACTTATCCTAACTGAATTACCCTTAAATCATTTCTAGATATAGATGGAAGATTTTGAAATATAATGGAAAGGTAAGAAAAAGGAGAATATTATGTGGCCAGTGAACTTAACCGGCAATCATCACATTTGATTGCGGTTAGGAACATGAGACTGGGCCACATAAATATTGGCTGACCATAACATTATGGTGACTTGTTGCCATTATTTCTTTTTGACAAATGGAGGAAATCAAGAGGAGGATCATGTTTATGATCTAACCAGAGTGCAGAATTTATCTAGCAATTAAAAACACTGCAGCAAAGGGAACATTAAGGCTATTATGTTCGTATTAAGATGACAAATGGCTTATTACTACCATGTGTCTTACAAATCAAACAAATACAGGAAACTAAAAGCACATGTCAACATTAAACAAAACTAAATTGTAAAGGGGAAATTGCAAAGCGGTGACCAGTTTTAAAAATTGGCCAGTAACATTCAACAAGCAAAATATCTGGGAAAAGGAAGAGCTATACGCATCCAAATATTTCGCTTTTGACACTGTGAAACATCACAGTGATAGCAGAACAATGACATTGCATAATTATGTCATATTTTGGATTTATGCTCTGCATTTCCATGATACAAAGATAATGCCAAGCAGAATGATCAACACTCCTTATTTGTTTCCCAGACCAAGTGAGGAAGTGAGGGACTCCAGCTCTAGGGTGTAAAAAGAAAACCTGAGGGTTGATGCGAGATCACGTATTAAGATAAAAGGTAAAAGTGTCAAGTTTTAGTTTTGTTTCATGGTGGTGATATTGCATGGGTTTCATAAATTCTTACAACCGAATAAGATGACTATCTGACTCAGAATGGACGGCTCATGTCGTCCAGTACAGTAAGAAATCAAATGCAACCGATTAATTTGGACTAATGTCTTGAGTTGCGAATAGACTTTAAAGGGGTACTCTAGTGATTTAGTACTGCACTTCCATAACTTGAGGATAATTTCACAAAAAGTCAGTTTAAAAAGATAAATGCTGAACTGTCACAGTTTGCTGCTGAGCCTGAATTATTATCACTGAAATGTTTTGGGTTTTAGTTCTGAATGGAACTCAGAATGTGCATCATATCATCCATGGGCAAACAAGATATGGACCCACTCATAAAAGCATTGCTCCACAGCTACAAGCGGTCAAATGCCACAATCATTGGTCTTTAAACAGAGTAATTAATTGTTGTGGTTTCGTATGCTTTGACATTTTCTCTCGTCTATGAATCTGCAAAAGCCACTGTCCCTGCCTTTTCAGACCCATTTTGTCCGTGTAAGGAAGAAAAAAGCCATAAAGTTCAAGTAAAAACGGAGAGGAATGTCCTGGTCCAGCTATGTCTCAGTTAGTGTTCTGCACAACTCCCTCTATTAACAGCATACTCTGGCACTTCATCATGGCAGTTCATCTAGTCTGCACGGCAATGATCACACATAGCCGAGTATCATAAAAGTCATGCATGATCTGTTGTCTCAATGCCCAATGCATACAACCCCCAATACCACCCCCCAACCACAACCACCCTTTTGGCCAAATCTCCAAAGGCATCTCCTCCAAGTTGGGCAGGCTGGCAGCTCCTCTAGGGAAGCTGAGGTGTGATAGAAATTCCACAGATTGGAGATTCAATCCAAGAAAGCTTCTGATATTGCAAAAAAAAAAAAAAAAAAAAAAAGAGGTGACCAAAAAGCAGGATTTTTGCAAATATTGGCATTTAAGTAAATCTGAAATTAATGGGTTTTTTTTAACCCTTTTTGAGAGACTGTCCTCCTCGAGAAAACGACCACATAGGTCGTGTGTCAAGCACCGAATTACGACCATATGTTCCGTTTCAAAATAGCGCGACCTCTAGCGGTCAAGTAAATATCGACACTCCGGTGTCTCAGATGAGACGTCACTGATGAACTTTGACCTTCTTCTCCAATCAAAAACAACGTACTAAGAGCCGAATTCATGAAAATGTCCGGGTTTAATTTTTTTTCACGGGACCAATTGGCATGTGTTGAAATTATCGCGATCGCCCCCCGTCAATCATCGGCAGAGACCCCCCCCCACACGTCGACCTAACCCTAACCCTTAAACACAATTTACTGTACTTACCTTCATTAGTCCAATGAAGTTCCAGCCACTACTATCGTCGTTGCGGAAGAATCTCTGCAATACGCACGTCGAGGATTAATCCACGCAATATGCAATGCTCTTATGTCACCAGTAGGAGTGCTCATCTAACGTACGCTCCCAGAGGTCGTATTTGAGGACGTGACACACGACCTATTTGGTCGCATGAGTTGGAGGGCTTGTTGCTTTTTGATCACATTCAGGTCATAGTGTGCACCTATTTAACAACAAAAATGACAAAAAATCGATTTCTTATAATAAATACAATGTTCATCTTCCTGGGAAACAAAATATGACACGTGTACATCAGTACCAACCAAATTAAACCAATAACTTCATGATATCAATCTATCAATTAATCTGCAACTTCAGATCTGCACAGAAATAGAGAAGGTCGTGAACCCATATTTCAATGATTGGATCAAATTCCCGCCTGATGTTATGTCTCGCCTGCCTGTCCTGATTCACTGGGAAATACATGCCGGTAAGGAAGCCAGATACTCTTGGTGCCGTTTCAGCTCGACTTTAAGCCACATAAAACCACCACAATCAGCAGCAGATCGTTAATGCTGGTTAAAACCACCAGCAAACACTTTCACTGCAACAGTGCGGCTTTGTGTCTTCCACAATTGTAGGTGTTAAAAATGCTAGCTCCAACCGCAATGAACATTTTATGTGCATTTGAGTGTTTCCTCGCAGCACAGTGTACAGTCTGACCGTCCCTTTAACCTGCCACTAACCGCTGTACAGAGCTCCTTTGTACCCAAGTCAGACAGGCACAGTGACAGGTCATACCCGTATTCAGGGTCTCTCTAATCAACGGGTCATCTTGGGTCAGCTTTAAAATAATCAATGTATTCCACCTTCAAAAATGTGACAAAAAGTGAACATTTCAGGTTAACACACTAAGAGCAGCAGTATTTCCAAGGACATCTGAAGGTACCTCTTTCATCCCGAATACAATAAAAAGGGTTTAACCATCTTTTCAGCTCTAGCAGTCACATAAAAAGAAAAGAAAATTGAATATAATTAATGTTCTTTTTTTTAAAATACAGTGTTTCCCTTCCAACGCTTACATTACTATTAAAACATTTTAAAATTGATTTTGCGGTGGCAAAGGAACAAGAAAACCAATGTCAGCTTTGTCTGTGATAGAACACAGAAGAGAAAATACAAGCAGCCTTCTGTTATTCATCAAAGCCACAAGAATATCACTTCATTCTGTTGTTCTGTGGTTCACAAGTGGGTAACAGTACACCATTTTAGCTACTTTAAAAAAATGCAGTGCATGTGTGATGGCAAAATGTTAAGCCTTTACACGTGTGGACAGCACACTGAGACTTCGCCTGCCCTCTCCTTCACAAATGATTTAATGCAAACTGCATTTTGGCCTAATTCTATCCTGAAGGTCTTATTAAGCCTTTCTCCTTGTATCAACACCCTTTTGAAATCTGATGCTGAAAGGCTCAGTTGAAAACATGCCTGTTTCAACATCTGCCAAAACTGGTAGCATCAATAGAACACTTAACCTACAATTAAGAGTACTTACTGACTCATCTCTTGGCATGTGAAGACCAAATTTACTGAGGAAATGGTTGGCCCCAAGGATATAGTAAAAATCATCATTATTGGGGTAATTTAAGTGTGAAGACAGGGACGGAAATTACAGACAACTGCTCTAAAGCCTAAAACAAGTAGTTGAATGGTGTAACAATGTTTTTGTAAAGCTAAATCATTTTCAAGCTGAAGTATTCAAGACTTGGTGTGTTCACATCGTACCAAGTGGCATGAAACTGGAAGTGCAAAGACTTTAGACAGTAGTCTTTGTTAGGTTTGCTCGGCTCCACATGTTGCTCTTCCAAGCAGAAGAAGAAAAAAGAAAACCTTCAATACCTGACAAACGGAGGAGAAACGTGAGCAAAACCTCTGTGGAATGAGTGAAAGTAAGATGGGGGGAGAAGGAGAAGGTGTGTGTGTGTGTGTGTGTGTGTGTGGGGGGGGGGTAAAGGTCCTCCACACTGAAGGTTGGAGAGGGTCAGCACAGTGACTGGTGCGCACCGGGAGAGAGGGGGAGGACCCAATGCAAAATATTTAAGATGTTCAGGCAGAGGAGGGCTTCAGTGAGGAAATAAGACAGAGCCTGGGAGAGCAGCTGGTCAAAGAGGAGCTCTATCTCATCTGGTCAGCCAAACGTTAGTCTGTTTGACATTTCCAGCAAAGACCTTCTACAGGAAACATCTACTTTTTGAACGGCGAACACAATCAACAAGCTTTGAGAAAAGAACTTTTGCATCGAAAATGTCAAAAGTCAATCTGAGCTTAGTGGCTTTGGGGCTCACACTGCTTCTGTTGGCAGAGACATGGGCCCAGAATCCCAGGAAGAGACTGGCCCCTCCGAAGCCTCCCAAGGCTCAGTGCTGCGATGAGGTGCGCTCCCTCAAGGTTCAGGTGGCCAATCTGACCAGTCTCCTCGAGGAGATGAGCCGCAAGCAGGAGACAGACTTGATGAGCGTTGTGAGGCAAATAATGGAGCTGGACAAGCAGAACCGGCAACAAGAAGCCCGGGTCACAGAGGCAGAGAGCAAGTACTCGGAAATCAACAACCGTGTGGAGATCATGCAGCTACAGACCCTGCAGTCTGCTACTCAGACCTCCTCAGGTGAGCATCAACACTTTGTAGCAGCTGTAAAGAGAAACTAAATTATGTTCAGGCCAGAGGGTTGTGTGCAGCTGGCTGGTGACTTAACATCCACAAATATATTGCAGGTAAAACTATTTCAACACTGGCAAGATTTTAATCACAAAAAGCAATTTTAGTTTCCAACACCTTGTAAAATGTGTCCATCATTGGCATATCTGAGCAACCTGCCTCTTTCTCTCGTTTGCCAGTTGCTGTCAAAGTCACGCCCCGAAAATTATTTCAATATGTGGACAAAGATTTTCAACATGACTGAACTTAATGTACCCTTCATTTAACAACCATCTTAATGTGGTTTTAAATAACATTTTCATCTATTTTAGAGTTTTTTTCATCTAGAAGAGTACTCATTTATTTAATAATGAATGAATAACATGCTGAGAAAATAATGAACCATTATTTCACTAGAATACGAGTACCCACATTTTCCAAAACAGTCTTCAAATAGGTCAACTATTTTGCACACAAGACACTATATATTTATTTTGCCTGTAAAAAACTTATAATCACCCTCGCCCATGGCTGTGTGGCAGATCTAGGAATCCTGGTGAAATAGATTACAGTGCACACTCCTATCTGAGCTGCCTGGCAGCAGTCAAAAGCTATAATTTGGAGCTAGAGTCCCATCTTCAGGTCTGTCAATAAAGAGCTCCATCAAAGTCAAATCATCTCCGACATTCAACCCAACTTTAACACGCCGCTAATCAGCACTGGCTGCAGCGGGGAGGTTAAACAGGCATTACGTCGTTTATTATTCCAATACCTTAACGGTGTGGTCCAGCAGGGCCACATTTATGTCACTGGCAAAGGGAACACAGAGGCCTTTTTAAAACTGGGGTAAATTAGAGACAGGAGCCCAGAACAGGAAGGGAAGCAAAGATTAGAAGTCGGAGAGGTTCCCTTTTTTTTTTCATTGACGCAGACTTTTTAAAGTATTGGGCTCTTTGCTCTATAGTGATCTCATGGCCCTATTAATGGTATCAACATACTGCAACAGGAGTAAAAGAGAAGAACTCTGCATACATCTGAGCCATCGCTCCCCTCTGTTTTGATCTATTTTGCTTTTACTGGGGGTAAAGGTCACTTTTTCATCTGCCCAACCATTCAGATATCCATAAAGCTGTTAGGATTTACGACATTCACATTTTTAGAAACTGCATATGGTTTCAACATAACTGAAGAGATTCTTCTTTTTTCCAGATGCCATATATGACTGTGCATCCCTGTACAGCAAGAACTACAAAATATCTGGAGAGTACAAACTGCCTAAAGATGAGTTCTTGGGTACACCTGAGCTGAGCGTAAGTTTGACTTCAGAGTTGTGTATAGGGCACAGTGAGGCATCTGCATTCTGTTACATTTTGGTAAATACTTTCAGGTCTACTGTGATATGGAGACAAATGGAGGTGGCTGGACTCTGATCCAAAGGCGCAAAGTCGGCCTGACATCATTCAACCGTGACTGGAAGCAGTACAAAAGTGGATTTGGATCCATCCGTGGAGACTTCTGGCTGGGCAATGACCACATCTTCCGTTTAACAAGGCAGCCCAGTATGCTCAGGATTGAGATGGAGGTAAGTGTTGGAAAACATGGCACCCGTGAAAGCTTGGGCTGGGACACTAAAGAGGAAGAATATCTTAACCATAGCATTTCATAGTAAGAGTGTACAAAAACAGAGCTCATTTGTTCCTACGGATACTGAGCATAAAGAAATGTATATTAAATCAAACTAACGTTTAGAGAGCGCCAAGATTCCCAGGCTCTATAACTGCCCCTCTCTAAATCATCAGTTATATGTGTTTTCCAATGCAGGACTGGGAAGGAGAGACGCGCTATGCAGAATATGGCTTTTTCACTGTAGGTAATGAGCTAAACAGCTACAAGCTCTTCCTCGCCAACTACAGTGGGAACGCTGGAGACTCGCTGCGCTACCACAACAACACCAACTTCAGCACCATGAACAAGGACAATGACAAATGTGTGGACGACTGTGCTTCCCTGCGCAAAGGTACATTATGAAAGCAAAATGCACAGAAAACAATCCATGTACTCAGCAACAGGTACATATTTCCTCAATTCACATTAGGTCTAATTATTTTCCCCTCGTCTCCCTCCAGGTGGTTACTGGTACAACTGCTGCACTGACTCAAACTTGAATGGTGCTTTTTACCGCTACGGCCAGCACATAACAAAGAAGCCAGATGGGATCAATTGGTATGGCTGGCATGGGTCCAACTATTCCCTCAAGAAAGTGGAGATGAAGGTCCGGCCAGTGGATTTTCAACCATAAATGCTTCAGCTGTGTGTCTTGGCCCAAGATCATACGCATGAATGCTGAGAGTACTCACTAATACCTGTTCAACCAAATTGTGGCCTTCACTTGACTGCGAAAGGAATGAAAATGTAGTTTGTGATGGTCTGGTTAAGTTTCAGTCAGATGAATGTGTTATGTTTTTGCCGTGTTTGATTGTAAATTGTAGTTCATTTTGTGTATTTATCAGTAAAATATTTTATTTCTCAAAGGCTTTGATAGATGCTCTTTTACCACTGTCCCATATGGGTAACTGGATTTTGATTCATTTTCTCATTTGTCTTGAAAGCACTAGGATGTATTTTCAGTTAACACAAGCAATGCATGGGTAGTAGCAGGAATCAGTCCAGAGTGGTCTGTTTCAGGTAGAAATCATTAATGACTGGTAGGAACTAACGGACTGAAAGGATCTTTGTGAGTCGCTGAAATGGGATCAACCACCAAAGGCATTTCCTATGAATTACCCTGCATTTTATTGTAAAACCCTAACCATTGATGTTGGAAATGTGTCATTTGTAAAATGTGTACAGCTCTGTAATTATGTTGTTTTATGTGATAGAAAATAAACATATTTTTTAAAAGAAACATGGTGTATACTCCCTTTCAAACAGGTCATATAAGATGATTCTCTCATTTCACTGACTATATAGCACAGTTGAAATGTGTCAAAGTCTAAGAGCTAACTGACTCTTGTGTCTATTCATGTCCAATAAAAGCAACATATTCGCCTTGAGCCACCGACCTCTGACTCATGGGTCATCTACTGACATCCTGGGCAAAGGTCCCATGGCACCTGGGATGCAAGAATGAAGACCACACACACTCTTTTCTGCCGTCAACTTAAATGTCTCAAGGTTTACAGCCTCGACAACAATGACACCATTTTGCTAAGCTTTCAACCAACAAAGAGTTCCTTAGAGCATTTGAATACATAGACAGGGATGGTTGTCTATATAGGCTCGGTGGTTGGCTTAGTGAAATGCTCTTTCCTTTACAAGGTGACACGACCATTCAGGGTAAACATCTAGTTAAAGTTGGACATATGACCCTACCCTTTAGAAAGAAATGGCCACAGTGGAATGAAGGGCAGCCAAATGTGACCTTTGGACGGTGACAAATGATCTGCTCTTTCTATTCTAAGGTTCAATATTATTTAACCTGGTGCCCCCAAAACAAAAGGAGACCTTGAACACTGGTGGATGGTCTAAGTTCAACTATGAGTACAAAACCACATGTGCTTCACATGGGAAACCCAACTGTTGCAAATAGAACTAATAGGTTATTTTTCTGGAGAGTTAAATATTTTGGACGTTAATATGAAAATAAAATTGTCTTGGAACTTTAGAGTTTTGAAATGTTATATTACATTACATTCCTTGTTTCCCCACTATCTATATTTAAATAAACCGATACACATTATTATACCTATACGGTGTATGAGGTGTTCTTTTTCTCAGATAGTTGTAATCCACACATCAAATGTGGCCATAACAAAAGTAGAACATCCTCTGAAACGTGGTATATTATGTGGCTAATGGATAGCATTACATTGTATGTGTTTGTGTTATTGTGTCCACCCCCTTCTACTCATACGTGCATCCATCTGAGCAGTTTGGAGGTAAATAAAATCTTGCACAAGAGCCACTCTGGATGCTAAGCAGAAGATAAGCTTTTGCTTAACAGTTTGCAGCCATCTTTATATCTGAACATACTAAACTTTGTTTTAAAATTCCTTTGTCCATTCCAAGTATTTCCATAGTGGCCGTTAAGATTATGGCTATTCCCTTATTATTAACACGTGGTCCAGATGAAACAATCCAGTTGCTACACTGGTGATGGGACCACCAAAATCACAGTTACGCTGTTAATAAAGGAGCAATTTGCTTTTTATGGACCTTCATATTATCCATCTGTTAAATTCCACAAACAGAAACAAATGACTAACCCAAGTCAATTTAAAGGCATGGCATGATGTACCAATAACACCAATTAACAATGATCCTCTGTTGTTGGGATAAATGGGGAAAATGTGAGCAGTTTCCTGGCTCTATCCAAAGCTATGAGGTCTGTGAATTTAGTTAGACCACAAACGAATTATTTGGATTTTCTGAAAATCCCTCACACATTATTCATACCAGGGCAACTCATAAATTGTGTACTATTATGAGTTAGTCACCTATTCAGATTTAATACCCTGAACTCTGACATAATAGCGTACTCATCTACAAACACAATGAGTCATCAAGTACTCAAATAGCAGTGATGATGCCTCCTTGTCACCAAAAGCATGCATCAGTTATGATCTTTTTTTATACACAGTGGTGACTCCGTCGAGCCGGGTGGACATAGTACTTTTTGCACAACAGCCTCAAGATCTTTTATGGGAAATCCTGGAGAGGTGAGAACCAGATGGGGATATTGAAAACACCAGAGTGCCGGCTCCCATCATTCATCATCATCAAGGCTCCCGAGAAATTGAAAACAGGCCCCTGAGAAACACAAGTCCAGACACTCATAGATGAAAAGGAGGCAAGCATCCAATTAGATGCCTGGAAAACAGATTTCTCCACGCCATGCCAAAGGCATAGAAATAAAGAAGGATGAGAAAAGGGGATGGAAAAGATGACAGAAGATATCAAAGGCTTATGGGAGGATATGTGTTCTATCATTTTTGTGTATTTATTTGAATAGAAATGGACTTTGAGAGAAGGGTTTAACGTGCGTCTTTAAGCAATCATTTGTAATGTAATAACTGTTTATCATGGAGGCACCTGTCAAACCTAGTTTTTGTGACGAGGATGAATCTACACCAACGGGAAGCGACCTCCCACTGACACGGAATTATGGTATGATCTCAACGTTACCAAGAAATGGTGTGACACCAGCAGGCTTACCTTGAAGAAGCTACAAATTCCTTCAACTCTACTATGACTTAAATGAAAAATGTAGGAGTGTTACTTTGACCAAAGGAGAAATAGATAGATAAATAGAGGATCAAACATTTTGTTCACCATAATAGACTGTTCACCGTTCATGTAAAGAAATAATGTGTGCCTGCCCTTTTCAGTCAAATACTGTGATGAAGAAAGACTGAAGTCAACTTCCCAAGGCCATGTTTTTTTCTCATTTAAAAAAAAAAAAGTTTGCTTCTGAGGTTTTCAGCCTGCCTACCTGATTAGAGACTCCAGGATGAGAGGAGAAGCCCCTTTCTGAAACTCCAGCTCTTTGTAGTGCAAAGCCTTGGCGTAGGCACGGCACTTGGCAGCTCTCTCTCCAAGCAGTACGATGCCATTATCATCTCTGAGGGGCAGAGGGCCCTGGAAAAGGAAACGTTGCACAAAACAATCATAAATACATTTAAACTTTAGTGATAAGTTGTCTGTGACCTCTACTGTCCTCTATTTGCAATTAGAAGGGTTTGCACCCTCAATAGATCATATTATTCTGCTCAAGTCTCACCGAGTGTATTTAATGTGACCTGTGAATGACTGAAATAAGGTAGCTTTATGTAGCAATTTAATTAACATGTAATTGGCTGTCTGGTAGACCAGAGAAAACATCTCACGTCCTTCTTTCCACTGGCTCGGAATACAAGACTTTATATACGTTTCTACCGCAGCTTCACAACAGGGGGGTAGCCCTGCTGAAATACTATATTATGACCCAGCCATGACGGTCTCTGCTCTCAGCGTAACAGGATCGTCACTAATTATCTCAACATGTGTGGTCAAACAGTGGACTAGAGAGAAAAAGGGCCATTTTGAGGAGCTCTCTCTGTTAACTTTTTAGTAGTTCTGCAACACCTGTGCAACAACTATTGCTGTGGTTTTACGTGTCTTCTCCTCCAGTTCCTATGTTTATCCCAATCATAGCAGCCACAACGTTTTTCTATCAGTTAAATAAAAGTTGAAAAAGATAATGTTTAGGCAAACTCTAAACCTACACCACAAAATCCATGTAAACAACACATTTTACTATGCTGTTTCAATTGCACTTAAAACCACTTAGACTGTTCCCACATCACAGCTGGTACGGCGTAACCGCAGGTATCTTGACTGTAGTGAACTGTAGGCTGGCGTCTCCACAGAATACGAGGGCAAACAAGGACACTTTGGTGCTTTCTCCTGTACAGTTACTGAGCGCCTCCGTGCAGGTTTGGGAATTTGCATTCATAGGCTGTTTCGCATCTGGCTCTCGATTTGAATTTTCCGGCAGTGAATACTTTCATGCACCACTTAGTGTGGAGATACGTTGATGACAAAGATCAGAGCCAAGTGAACCATCATTGTTGTTTCCAAAAAGACAACATTAAAACAGATGAGCTTTAAATGCTGCTGCATTGCCAGCTGGAGAGCAATAGCAGTAACGCCTATATCCAAATGGTATTTTAACATCACGTAATGCATGTAGTATCATGCACATATACTTGGCACGTTGTTTTTGGTCGACAAAGGGCCCGGACAGTTTGTATATAAAACGTTCCAAAAAGGACCTGTTATGGTTGAGTCACTGGTAGTAATGAATAACATCCAACCCTTGTAGATTTATGATGAGGGTTTGAGATTCAATTCTAGGAGGAAGGAACGGCTTTCTTTATCACCCCTTTAAAATGAACTACCTAATATTCAACCTTGAATTATGAATATTCAGAGATATAGTCCTGAGGCACGCCAATAAAACATGACGTGTGGCTCCATCTAAATTTTATCACAGCATTTCTGTGCTTTAATGTAGCTGCCGCAGTCCAACGCTCACCTTGTCACTGTGCTCCATGAACTCTGCCAGGTTGAGGAGAGTCTGTGTGACCTCAGCGATGTCCTGGGAGGTGAGAGCTAACTCAATGCTGCGGATGAGTTCGTCCTGCTGGTCCTCACTGAGCTCAGACCAACAAGACAGGAAGGCTGCGTTGAACAGGTCTCTGTGTGACACAACATAAAAAAAATATACATTATATTTTGCTGTAGCAGCTCTGATCACAGAGCATGTATAGTATGTGTTATAACAATCTGCTTCACAGATTTACAGCTAGTAACTGAGCAGCTTCAGATTCTGCATTAGCATGATGATTACGTGAATGCTTTTAGCTGTTGTGGTGAATCATAGATGTGTGAGTCAAGAAAAAAAAGGAGGGATAGAGGGAGGAGTAGGTGAGCTAGACAGAGGTAGACCCGACCTGGCAAGAGGGATGTAGGTTTGGGCCAGTGACCAGCATGATCTCAGGGCCGGGGATGACGACTCCTTGAGCAGGACAACACTCAAGCGCCTAAGCCATTCCAGCCAATCATCTTTGGACACCTTCCTTGCAGCACCCCAAGCCTGTGGAGGGACAGAAAGCCTCCGTCTCAGAAATCACTGGGAAGTACGTGGGAGCAGCACAGTTTCTCCAGACCAGAGTGCCACAGGTAATGTGTGTGGGATGATCTGGCTCAGATGCATACATAACTCTATTTGATAATAGTCATGGAATGCTCCAAGGAATGGAACAGCGTTCCACAAAGTACTGCCTCATGTGGTGTTTTGACGACGATGGTGGAGAATGCTCTGGTTACTGTGAAGGCCACAGCATGCGATTCTCACGACCCTTGTGCCCTGAATGGAAGCATCTGCAGTCATTGTGTTTCTCCGCTTATTTGAATTTCCTTTAATTCATCACCGGTCTGTAGGTGCGTACGTCATCAATACAAGTAAACAAACAGCTTGTACACAGGGCTGTTTCCTGTACACAATCACCATACAGTCAACAACTGTGCCAGTGAATCAACACTGGACTTGTGTTGAATACCTTTAACTATAGTACAAAGTATGAACGTAAATGATCTCTTCTGACCTTCTGAAGTGCTGTAGTGCTGACATGAAGCTTCTTCATAGGCCCCGCCTCCACGGGCCCGCTGACCAGAGCATCGCCTTGGTTACCACGAAGCTGGCGATGTTGGAAGATTAGAGGGTCCTCTTCCTCCTCCGCCAGAGTATAGCCCTAAACATAGTTACAAACACGCACACAGGCCACACACATGCACCGGCCACACACAGGCCACCCACAGACAAACGGTTGAGTCAGGCTTCAAAACATGTTTCATGAATGTAGAAGAGCATTTCCTTCCTGAGGGATAAGTGTTGATAAACACAGCAGGGACCATGTGCAGTTGCTCTGTGTCATGATGGGTTATATTGCGTTTTGCCTGACTGGTCAAGAGGCAAAGAACAGTGAATTCAGGAGGCATGTTGGAAACGTGTGCAAGTATGAAATATATTAGTGGGGGCTCACCTTAACAATGCGACATATGAGTATGTCGTAACGCTGGTGGTTGACCCTGTGCTTCAGCATCACTTTGTTCACCATAGGGATGAAGATCTGGTACTGAAAATAAAAGGGGAAAAGAGTAAATAAAAGAGTGCATGTGTGGTTTATGTGGTTTGGTCTGGCTAGCTCTTTCCCCACACCACAAGCCAAATGCGTGGTGTGCGGAAATGAGTGTCCTGCACTTGTCTCTAACCACCATGAATGTCCCAGTTCAAAAGCTTCCCCTGCACGTTTGTTGCCAGACGAGGCTGCACGTGAGCTGGTGCTTCTGAGGTTAGACCCGAGAAAACGGTAGGAGGGTTGAGGGATAAGGGAGGGGACGGCTCAGGATGGGGGGTGTGAATGTGACCTCATCCCCTCTCATAAACACCAACCCCCCGCCGCCAAATGGTCTATGACATCAGCAGTCTGGCAGGAAGTATCGGCAATAAAGACTGTTGGTGGAGGGTTGCTGAAATGCTGTTCATGTGAAGCCAGCGGTAGGGAGGCTAGAGGCAGTCGTTTGAAAAATAGCTACATCCAAAGGGAGCCCTCGAGACGTTTATAGCTACCTTCTTTCCTAACTGGAATACGAGCGAGGACAGGGTGTCCATGGAGGTGGCGCGCAGCTCAGGCGTGCTGTCGAGTGCCCGAACAATTGGATGGATAATGCGTGACGCATAGTCGGTGAAATCCAGGGACTCTGTCAGGCGGTCCAGCGTCTCCAAGGCAACCCTGAGACACACAGAGAAAATACAGATAAACATAAAACGCTCAGCTTTACTTAAACATTAGCTGGACAGAGAGACATGACCTGCTCCAAAGAAATTTAAAGTGGATATAAAAATGTTATAGTGTAGAGAATACTAAGAGTGGAACCCTGCTCTTCTTTCTGGTATTATAGTGCTAGTACTGTTACAATTTTCATTTCAAAAATCAGATTCAGGAGATTATACAACAATGGTAAATCAATAATATCCACCGGTTTCACTAAAAACTACTGACTTGCGGGCCTGCAGGGGCACATCAGAGGCATCAAATAGCTTGACAATGGGAGGAAGCAGCAAGTGCAGGTAGTCGTCCAGGTTGGCACCGAACAGTTGGATGGCGTTGAGCATCTGCAAAAGAGCACACAAGTTCAAATTAAAACCAATCGCCATCCCCTCAATGTGATATATAACAGACTCTGCAGATTGGTCTATTAGTTATTTAGTCTGGTATTTATTTAGTTATTTGTTGTTTGTTTTGTAATTGTTGCGTTAAATAACATTATGTCTTGTGCTTCTCTGTTTTAAATTTGTTTTGGGAGTATTTGTTTGGGAGCCTCTCGAAAACAAGATTATACATCTCAGGGGGTTCATCCCCATATATTACATTTCTAATACACTGCTCAGTCCCGCATACCGCAACACCTACCAAGAGCAGTTCACTTTAACGAGCTCGTTATCGCTCAACTGCATTTTACAGGAATCCCTAAAGAAAAAAAAAGCTGGTGTATTATTTCAGGGAGGTGTTGGTACACATGTTAGCCTTCCAGGAAAATTCTGTATTGCTATGTCAGAATACACACAATACTGTGCAATAGAGAGATAATACACCGGCTGATACTGAAATGAAATGCACATTAGATGAGAAGCCTCTCCTGGTTGTTGTTTTTTCCTCATTAAGATTCACCAGGCATTCATCTCAAAATCCAACATGTACTGATATTGCGCAGTTTGATGGAGTTTGCAAGATTTTATTAGACCCAACTTGCACGGCTTGCACTAAACAGTAGGAATTCATTTCTGAATGTGAAGTTTTAAATTAATAAAGCGATCACCATCCTCTTCCATCCGCCCAACTAGCTGTCGACAGCAAAAAAAACCAACGTTAGCTGAGTGACTTGCTTTGAGAGAGGCTGCTGCACGTTCATCTAATGGTTACATCATGCTGTGGAGCATGTGTGAGGGGTGTACATCGATGGATGGTGGTCTTCAGGGATGACGCATGTTGCAGCGAAAAAAACTCCCCCCAGCCTCCCAACACACACCATGACCACTTCCGCTCATTCCCCACACCTCCACCCCCACGTCTAAATTACGCACGGCGAGACAGCAGGAAGCTGGGTTGGAGGTGTGTGTGTGTGTGTGTGCGTGTCACAGAGTGGTGCTGCCTGGACAGAACAGCTCCTTGAATTGTATGTTATTCTTTTCTTCTCCTTTGGATTCGAGGGTAACCCGATTCCCAGCTTCCCCATTTTGTGAACCCCATCCTGTGCTTAAGATTAAGTTCCAGACCCAGGCCAGAGTTATAGACTATCCAGACTGTGGGCTGATGGGTTATCTAATACTGCAGACTCTGAGACAAAACAGCACCAGAGGAGAGAGCACTTGATGGCTGATTCTTATGATTCTGTCTTTGTGGTCTGTGCCCAAACCATGATTTAGGGTCGAAGGCAAAACCCAGAGAACTTCTGGCAGCAGCTGCTGAAACAGGAGAGAGTGTTAGCTACAGGTCTATGCTGTCTTTGAACTGCTGCATTACAAGTGATTGGCTTAGACCCGGACAGTTTTGATGGATATCGACGGAAACCACGAAGAGAAAACAGCACCCCAATAAGTCAACTGTGGGCTGAGCTCCTGTGCCTTTCTGAAAGTGTGTGGATTGATGGGAGTACATTTAAAAACACACACTCCTCTTGGCAGTGGTTGAAAACGAAAACGAAAATCTGATGCATGATCTTTTCAATCTAGTTAGTGCACTTTCTGCACTAGATTTATGGCACACGACGTGTCACTTCTTCATCGGGGCTCCAAACAAAACAAAACTGTCGCATAACCCATTATAAGTGGCCATGCCATAACACTGACATGATCAATTATGGGTTCTAAACCTTTAACTGTAATTATTACAGCTACTTTATATTGCTGTCTGAAGTACAAGCACGTCTACGTGTGCCAGTAGTCCTACGTTTCCATATGCATCTTTCTCTTGTACAGTTTGTCCTGTTAGGAGATTTCTTATGGCAAAGTTGGACTGTAATCCGACTGGCAAAATGTATTCACATGGTGTGGCCAAACCCAGTGGGAACAGGAAATTGTGTGGGTCAGGCTGTAAAAATAAATTGCTGGAGCTACCATACAGCAACAACAGCAGTCTGCAAAGTTATTACATTGTGTTTTATCAAACATATTTTGTGTGGAAAGAAAAGAAGATCTTTTAGTCCCTCTTGGTGAAATACAATAGTTTACTATTTTGTTCACACAAACATCAGCACCAAATATCTCTCCACAACAAAATGATACACGTCAATAAGTGCCTTGTTTGCGTGATGTCACTGAGTCAGGCACTCCAAGAAGTTAGAGGTTTGGTGCCTAACCATAACCATAGCGATTGGTCCATGCCATGCTCTGGTTCCTACGTCAGATCCTTATGGACTGAGCTACTGTTATTAACCTCTATGACTGTCTTGCACTCACTGAGGCAAAACAGCACTTCTCCTTTGCTGCTTGCATGATTTTGCTGTAGTTGCACAAGAGCCTAACAATGCTCTGCAATCAGATTGAAATCTGCGCAAAAGACTCCCATTCCACAAACAGGGTTCCTGCATAGAGAAGGACGAGGCGTCCCCCTCGTCCAGATTTCGTCCCGCCTCCAGCTCTCAACAAAACTCTGACTGGTGTCATCATGGAAAAATATATTTTCTAACAAGTGTTGGTGGATTTCTGTCATTTGGCGGCGCTGTATCATAATCGGTACAATGCAGCAGGAAGGCACTGCTAGGTACCAAAGAGGAAGAGAAGAGTGGCCTGCTGTTGGCTGGACTAGGTGCAGCAAAGCGGGTGCAACAGTGTTTCTGCTGGAAATGTCTTGCCACCAAAAAAAATCTAACAAAACTCTTTTCAAAACAAATTTTTTTTTGTTTTTTTTTGTTTTTGCTGTTTATGTCTGCCACATAAACAACGAATGATGCAAATTATTAAAAAAGTAAAAGAATAACCCAAACAAATTATATTAAAAAAGGAAAGGTTGTGTCCACATTCAATTAAATTTCCTTTATATAGCTTGTAACACGAATGTGTGTGTCTGTGCAGGTGATCAGGACGGCAACACCTCCCTCACAGAACGAATGGGAAGCCAAATTCTGTCAAATTCTGCAATTAGGCTGACCTGAAATGTCTGAAAAACTGTTTGTTAGAATGGTATTACCCTGTTGAGTGTAATACACACAAAATTATTGTTTAAGAGGACCTATTATGCTTTTCTGCTTTTTCTCTCTTCCGTAAGTGTTAAATAGTTTTCTGATAAAAGTGTCAACGCCTAAAGTCTGGGCCCAAAGGAGTTAGTCTCCCCCAGAGAAACAATTGCTCCTACACTGCTTAAAATGCCTGCATTGAAATCTTGCCTTTTCTTCCATTAAGTGGTGATCTCACCAAGTAACAAATTAGGAAAAATGTCTGCTTAGCTGCTTGTTTGCAACACCTTCAACCAAAGCTAGTAAGAGCGGAGCATGGCGTGGATAAAGTTCATTTTTATCACTATTCCTGGCTCCTGTTATCCAGGCATGGTAAGAGTTGCGACATTTGTTCTGACAAATGCACTACGTGTGAGTGGTGCAGCTGACCAATCAGAGCAAACTGGGCTTTTTGGGAGGGAGGGGCAGGAGCTCAAACAGAGTGTTTCAGAGAGGCTGAGAAGAGCTGCTGCTGCACCTCCAGGATGGAAAAATAAGGTGCTTGAGCATGAAAGCATGTAAACACGTTCTAGTAGTAACCTGTAATACAAGAATGCACCAGAAAATAGCATAATGGGTCCTCCTTAAATGTAGTCATAAACAACAAAGCACTCTGTGTGTCCTTGAGGCCTAACATGCTGAATGCATTTTTCCCCCCTCACTATTTTCTTAACATTTTAGACCCTACGTTGTTTACACCCTTGTTTGCTAGCTAACAGCAGCATTTTCCTTTACTGGTGAATTGCTACATTTCTTGGTGCATTACAACCACAAACTGCTGATTAGTGGCGTAGTGTTACACTGTCATCAGGAGTGTGTATCATGGAGTTTGTGTGCTTGTGCTTTGCAGGGATCTGTTCATAAAAACACTATTACTAGTTGTCAAAGAATCCACAGAGTAACTTTAAATCTCATGCCAGTGAAAAGTTTTGCTTTTTGTTGATAGAATGACAGGATGATTGATCAGTTATATTATAAAATGCTATTAAGCTACTTACCACAAGGACATTATACCTTCATCGACTGTGATTTAATAGGTTATTAATCTGTTCTACATCAATACTTCTCAAACGTCGTCCTCTGGACTCAACAGCCTGCAGCCACTGATGTACTGATGTACACAGCATATTTTGGTGAAACACTCTTTTCTGCAAAGTGTTGAATATAACTGCTCTGTACGGCACATTGCACTTTGTGGTAAATGAGGAAAGCTGTATAATTAAAAGATGATGACCAAATAGTGGAAAAAAACTGATATAATCCAGTAAAGAAGCAAGTATATTTATGCTGACAATCTCTGTGATTATTTCCATTTACATCCATGTCAACTGGAAAGCGGAAATAAGAAATAAGGTTTGAACTGAGACCACCAGTTAAATTAGGTAAACGCCAACACAAGAAATTGATAATGTACAAAATGGAACAATTTACAAAATGCAATATGCAGACACATCATTAAAAACTACACTGATGATGGGACTGCCAGTGCACTGAGCCACTGCAGGCAGTTTGGCCATATACTTACTTAACTACTGCTCTTCAATCTGCTAAGCGAGCATTTATGGCAGCATTAACCTGTTTCCAAGCATGTTTTTATTATATATGTAAGCCTCTGCCGAGGGCGCTTTTTTTCCCACAACTGTTTCAGCTCCGTGGACACAATTTAAATTCCAGCCTTACTGGATTGATTTCTGTAATAATAATAATAATAATAATTATTATTATAAAAAAATATAATAATAATGACCTTAACACAAAGAGTGCAGGCAGTTATCAGCAATAATTATCATTATTACGTTGAACAAATGAATAAATACAATCATAAATACAATAGGGCTCTGAAGTCTTAAGTTCAAATAAATAAATAAAAAGACCAGAGAGGAGTGACTGTGGCTGCATCAGAGCCGTAACGCATTTTAAATTAAATGAGGGGTCGTGAATGTGACAGGCTAAACTGGGTGTGACAGGCTAAACTGTCCATGCGTCCTTCTACTCTCCAAGTTTAGTGTGTCACAATCCTCCAAATCCATGATTCGACTTTTGATTTAAGGCTAAGCCATTGTTAGATGATGAGTTTTGATTTGTTTTCGTGTCCATTGGTTGCTGTAGTCTCTAAATCTCCTGCAGTCAATGATGCATTCGTTGTTTACATAACACACACAAATGATTTTTTTTTTCTTGTAAAGGAATATATTCTCATATATTCAGAACTAAATACAAAGATACAGAAAAAAAGAAAAAAATCGTCTCCATTAGAAAATAATAATATCTTAGAATTAGCATTCATATTTTTATGTGGATCAATGCAGGAGTGGTAGCAGCTTGTCTTTGGCGGTTGGCATACCATGCAGTGTACACTTCCATCACAAATCGCACATTTAAAATTCATGGAAAATTATGATATCCCACTTCATTCGCCAGGTGTCAGCCTATAATCTCACAGCAGGATTGGTGTTTTTATCTGAACCACATTGCACTGACCTTGATGGTGACACTGCGCCCGGTGCTGTTATCGTGCATGAAGACACGCAACATGTGAGGGATGAGCTGAGGCAGGTAGAGCTTGAACTCTCCACCCAGCGCCACCACTATCTGCTCGATCAGAAGGATGATGGTGTTCTGCATGGGGTTATTTGGTGTCCAGTACTCCTACAGGACAGAACATAACATGTTGGCATTAATATGTATTAATTACACACATATATATATTTATATATTTATATATATTTATATATATTTATATATTTATATATATATTTATATATATTCATATTCATAGGTCAGACTTTAGAGAATCCCAGGGAGAATCCCAGGGACAAAAATCTCCTCAAATGAAAAGTGTGTTATAAAAAATGCCCAAAACGAATAATTCTTAAGCTGAGAGACAGATGTGACTGTTGTAGTAACTTATATGTCTAAATAAGAGTGACCTCAAATCATACGAGTCCAATTTCTGAATATAAAAACATTTAATATTCGGAGGGGACATCCAAAGCACTCAGTACAAAGCACTACCTCATCCACCTTGCTCTCGTATATTGCGTGGGTCTGAAGATTTGGGTCAAAATGAGTTTCCATCCACGAGCCGAGTGTGAGCGAGACGTTTGGACAGATTTCCCTCTGGACAGACAAAGATTTCACGTGCCAAAGGCAGAGCGGGAGAGTCACGAAACTAGATGGCAAGGAATGGAGATGATTTCCTGTCAACCGGGACTGACATCACGTCTGTGTGGCTTATGACAACATTAAGGAAAATCTAGGAGTCCACTGTGTAGATTAGAGATAATAGCATTTGGAGTCAAGGTTGAAGACTTGGAGTCACGCGATACGTCAATCAGTCCATGGGCTTCAGCTGTGAGATCTGGCGGAGGTGTTTTGTCAGTGGCCAGAGGTCTCAAGTAGCCCCCAACTTTCTGCTTTCCCTGCCTGTGGCAGTTGACTAGAGAGCAGACGAGTGTACATCCTGAATGGCTATTCCAGCCCCCTCATCTGGATGCAGGAGCTAGGCTGAAGCAAAAATGAATAGATTCTTTGTTTCACCCACCATTTATTAACTCAGAGAGACTTGGGGCGCAGTGGTCCGGTCCTCTCAATTACTTTTCTTCAGGACGCCGTACCACCATAGCAAAAGTGCTGCTAACAGTGTTACCAGGATTCATTTACAAGAACAGTCATGTGATATTTTGTGCCTTGCTATGCGATTATGTGATAGGTAAGTGTGTTTGTCCAAGTGCAAGGCTATGTTTTTAGCAGTTGTTCCAAATCATGTGATAATGATGAATGTCAGGAGTCCTCACGAGTTTTCTCTGCATTGGACAACTGATGATCTGGTGTTAAAAGGTATGATTCTAAACAATGAGCTACATTAGAAGGGAAAGTAAAATGAATATCCACATAATACGTCGGTGAAGATTCTCACTCATCCAGGTCGTGATAATCTTTGAAAGCTTTATCGTAGACAACTGGGGCAAGCCAAGACTTGATCAAAGAGAAGAAGAAGCAAAATGTCTTCAAAAACCTAAAGCAAGCCAGTTGCCTACGTTAAAGCTTTCAAAAAACATGGTTTTAGCTTTCTCCCAGTCCTGCAGCCTCTTTAATCTTGTTGTTAAGTATTACACCACACATGATGCGTACTGCTGTGTGACATGGGGTCAGACTTTATCCAGGGGCCCTGAACACATCGCTCCTAATGAGGCAAGTGGAGCACACGACTGAGTGCAATTAAGAGTTTGCAGCTGTTTGCTTGACTCACAGGAAAACATGGGCGGCTGGATAATCAGTGTTTGGGGATTGGGGCGGGGGGAGCTGGGAATGTTGACAAAGTTACTCACTCTGATCAGGGTGAAGATGTCGTCCATGTAAGGGCGGATGTGGATCTTCACAAAGCACACCACCATTCCCATCTGCTGGAAGAGGAACTGGAGAAGAAAAAAAAGGAGCACAGAAAGGACAAAGAGTAAGAGATTTGCCAATGATGAGAATCATTATTAACCAGAGCTTTACAGACATCCTAAGCAGACAGGTCCTTTCCTCTTATTCTGCAGTGTTACCTACCTCTCGGATGCTGGCATCACAGACCCGGATGACATTGAGGAAAGTGGGCATGACCTGCGGCAGGAACTGGACACACTTGAGGCCCAGAGACTTAAAGATGAAGGTGACCGCCTGGACCACCATGGTGTGGTGGTTGGAGAGTGAAGGGTCCCTCAGGATGCGCATCAGAGTGACGATTGCCACGGCAGGGTAGAACTCATCTAAGGGCAGGTTGCCCATGTTCACCAGCATCTCACTAGTGCTGTAGTCCGCTGTAAAGAAGAGAAGACAGAGGGATTCAATCAGTCCTGCAACAAATTAATCATACAGCACTAGTTGCAAGTTCTTCAGCGCGAGAGAGAAGACATTAAGCTCGCAATTTGTTACAACCGTCAAAAGTCCAAAATAAGCCGTAGAACAACATTTGGAAAAACTAACTTAACGAGACACTTGTTATAATTCCTCCCCATGCATGCTGCTCAGAGTAATGTCTGCCGACAGCACAGAGCTCAACAGCTAAGGTCAACAGAAGTTGCATTAACTTACATTAAGATGTGTTCATACTCAGGCAAACAGAGTATTGGGCAAAGGTAAATTGTAACGCTGTCATGATGTGTTGAAATGGAATCTTGTAACATTTGGCTTTTGGGCGAGCAACATGATCTTAAAAATATAATAAATACAGGATAGTTATTGAAGTGGGAATTATGTATGTATATGTATGTATATATAGAAATCATAATCAGGCAATCATGCAATCCTCCAATCAGTATTTCACCAGACATCAGGCTCTGTTCAGATTTTTAAAGACTACATTAAGGTCATCTTTGTGAACTCATAAAGATGTGAAAAATGTGTTGAAATGGCAATTTTTTGGACCTGGATCAATGATAAAGCCACTGCGAGACGTAGACAATGGAAGCAGTTGGTACTTTCAACAACATAGTTCATACTTTGTTGATCATCTGAGCGCAGCTTTGTGGCTCTAATACAAGTCGACAAGGACTAATGAAGGGCTCCCTTATCCCATCAGCCAACCTTTGCTGCAGTAAACGCTCAAACTTCCTGAGGAAACAGTGTTCATCACGAGCCACTGCATCATCCAAATGTAACAAACCATAGATATATCTGATAAACTCAATCAATTGGTTCCCGGTCCTGTATTCTTACCACCATATACATCTGAGAAATAATAATAATAATAACAGAATGAGTTATAGTTAAAATATATTTATTTGGTTCATGTCATAATAGAAAACACAAGCCTTTTTAACAAATATTACAGATATAATCCAACCTTAAACTACAATAAGAATAACTTCAATGTAGCCATGTATTAAAATAACAAGCTGTTGACTTCTCTCTGGTAGGAAAAACTCCTATTTTGGATCACAGACTTTGTCTTTGATCCACTATGTGAAACCAGGATTAGTGTCACTCAGACGCAATAAGCTTATTTTAGTCAGAAACAACAGTTCCAGCTTGCTTCTTAAGAAATAAAATGGGCCATATAACCTACTTCTTTATTTTCCAAACGTGATCATACCATCAGGAGTATTGGAGCTTATTTTACGAGTATGAAACCAATTCCAACTATAACATCATCAGCCCAACTCTTGTGATTATGTAGAACAAAATACTAAGCCGTCATGACATTCAGAGCCCATTAGTCAAGCAATAATTCTCCAGTGTGCAAGTTGCAGTATATCAACGGTGATTTATAGCATCCCAAACACCCCCCCTCACCATCCGAATCCCCACCTCCTCCACGCTAAATACAGCTGAAAGTGCTTCTGGTGCTGGCTGTAAAATTTGACAACAATAATAGGCTGATGGGAGAAGAAAGTTGATATTGTTGGCGTGTTGCTGCTGGCTGCATGTCAGTTCTGGCACCAACCTGTATTATAGCAATGGACAACAAATCAAATAAAGACTTTTTTTATATGACAACGCTGGACTGCAGTAGTTGATGACTATGCTCTGGTGTGTTTAGTCTTGTTTAAATCTCAAGACCACTTTGTTTGCCAAAATAAACGTAGTTAGATTTCTCCTTTGGGCTACCACTCCATTCTTGTATTATCATTATGAGGTAATGCATGATAATAGAGGTTCACACGGTTATAAGTTTTATTTAGTTACATATTTAATCACATTTGGCAGTTAAAACATAACAATTAAGGTAGGGAGATGAAACATATTTGCTCTATGCTATACGATATTTACACTAATCGCAGGGCTATGGCTGAGTTCAGATTAGCGTTGCATGGAGAAAATTGAGCTCCCTCTTTTAATTACATGAGATCGCTGCATTTGCATAGAATGAAGTTGCCTATAATGCAACATCGTTGCCAGCTCCCCTACCTTATTGTTCAAACTTGAAGAGTAATACATTTGTTCGCCTTGCAATCGCCAAAGCAGAAGATAAGATGACAGGGTGGAATCAATGCTGTCATATGGTATTATATAAACCTTTTGGGGTTCATGAATATATGTAAAACTCAAACTGGCCTCCCTGTATTGTGTTTCATCCATACCAACGCAGCCACCTGCTGCTCCTCTTTCAAACTGGGCC
The DNA here is from genome assembly GCA_029853015.1 of Chelidonichthys spinosus. NCBI lineage: Eukaryota > Metazoa > Chordata > Actinopteri > Perciformes > Triglidae > Chelidonichthys > Chelidonichthys spinosus. Next base: position 20,412,509 of record CM056829.1, on the reverse strand, counting down.
GTTTGGTCCAGTAAATGGACCTGCATTTATATAGTGCTATGGTAATTCTCACTTTTACCCTAAAATGTTGTATATTCCTGTGATTGCTACCATCTGAAATAAGTCGCTTTAAGTAAAGGAGAATCTAGAAGAGCCACATGAGGGTTTCAGCAGTCGTGCCCGGAATTAGAGAGCAACATTTTATACGTTTCTTAAAAGAAACCCAGCAACAGTAGGGGTCTTTTTCACATTTAACTTGTTTTAAATACACTAGTATTCTTTTTTGCGATGCAAATGGGGTCCGTCTCAGCATTTATCTATAGAGAGCTATTACATTTTACAAGGCATCTGAGAATACAGCCGTCTGGTATTCGGTATTTCACTAGCCTTCTGCAGGAGTATAGTCTCAGCTGCTCCAGTTGTCTCCCTGAAGACACTACAGACAAAACAGAGCTGGCAGGCCAAAGAGGTTAGCTTTGGCTCTTTTAATATTCCGGCCTTCACCAAGTCTAGAATAATGATGGTGATAGATGGCAACACGTGTATCTTTACAGCCCACAGCGGAGCTAAGTGTAGTAATTCAGGCTTCACGAAAAAACTAAAAAACTGTACCGATTCCTAGCCATAATAACAGATGTAAATACAGTAACTTACTAAGAGGGTATACGCACCATTGCATTCGTTTTATGACCCCAACGTTGTGTAGTGACATGATTGGTCTTGTATGAAGTCAGGTGAGTAAATGGCCTGAGCCAGTGACCTCCCACATAACAGAATGCGTGCTGTCAAATATCGCAGATATATCAACCTTCGATTCCGGTCACAGTCCATATACTTGGAGAACAAACTGGTAAAACGATTAGCATGATGTCCAAGATCACATTCTGAGACACATGACTGGACCAGAAAGGAGTGGAGACCTGCAGTGGCCATTTGTATTGCTACCGTTATGAATTTTCAAGATCTCCGTGGGATGACAGCTTTTAAGTGAGAGCATTGACTTTCATTTTGCACAATCATCCGTCCAACGTTTTCCATCCATAATAATACAGAGCAACAGCTCCTGGATGATAGCCGTCAACAGTACATGAATCATTATGTTTTGGTGCCAATCTCAGAGTAAACTAAAAAGTTGTTACCACTCTGCTGGTAAGGCTGTAAAAAGAATAAAATCAGGAGTTGCTTCTGTTATTTCTTTCATATCGTGGAAAGTAAAGTGCAATGCAGCCTGTTGGGCTCCTGGCTTGAGACTGTTACCACTTATGATACCCGTGCTTACACAAAGAGCCAAAACACCCTGAGGGTGGGAGAGAATTTGACCCAGATTAGTTCTCGTGGACAAATAACTGAGAATTATTCAGCGGATCTGGTTAAACATTTTAGCACATTCCGACTGCATCAGTATCCATTCTCACACGTAAAAAAGTATTTAAATCATTTATAATTATTAGTGTATTAAACAGCTGCTTGAGGAGATATCCGTCTAAAGTGGGTCACTTTAAATTATCTCTGTACTGTAAAAAGTCCCGTTCCAGTTATCGCGGTTACATTTCCTTCTGAACCGCCAGACTCTCATTTTGGAGGAGATTTAGTTGGTATGATAGGGCCCGAGGAAATCCGTTTAATTTTTACCCAAATTCCATGTTTTCCGTATTAATTTTTCTAAATTCTGTTTTAAACTTTTATAGCATTTTTCCCCATCAAATTGTCTCATCATGTGGTTGATGAATCAAAATTAAGAAATTTACTGTAGAAACATTCTAGTAGTTCTAATTATAATTCCTTGTCACTTAGAGACCATAGACAGAATCTCTGAACGTTTCTGATGTGATATTCTGTTTGTAGCTGCTCATCACACGGATTCTTGCAGGTCGAGTCTCGTTGAAAGGTTAGAGTAAACGTCTTCGACATGACTATTGATCTGTGTGCGGGGACAAACACTTACGTTGTTAGAGAATTTCTAAATTGTATCCAGATTTTGACAAATTCCACAGAATTCCACATTTTATAGTCGATTCCATTTTCATTGTCAGAGTCCGTGATTCCGTGCACGTTTTCCACAGCGCGGAAATCATAGGGCTCGATTTTTAGATCAAACGGAAGCCAGAAATTAGATCCCGAAGAACAATGGCTCCAACAGATCTCAAACCCAAAGTCTTAGTTGCTGTTGACTTTTCAAATGCAGAGTGAAGACCTCTTAAAACTGGGATTTGTCTGGAGTGGCTAGAAATGTCATTTCGCTGTCCTCCATTTCTTATGAGCTTTCCATAATCATATGTTTGGCCGATGAGACAGATTCGGCGATTCAAGTAATTGAAGATAAAATCAGATAAGTCACATTCTCAGCAAGGAAAAATGTGCTGCAAGATTGAAAAGGTGTGTTTTACTCCAACTATCTGCCTTGAACACACTGAAAACACACATTTTATAGTGTGATATTTACTGGAAAAGGTATACAGCAGAACCAACTGCAAGTAGGAAACTTTCGGTTACCTGACGATCTCCCTCCAGTTAGCTGCAACCTTATTTAGTATTTTGTTGTGAAATGAGGTGTCAACTTCACAAATCGTACTTGCCGTTATTCGTCCATAATGGAGTTTTTAAAGCGAGCGACAAGGATAAATAGAAACAGGGCATCCAACAAATGTTCAGCTCAAAACGGCGTGCTGCTCAGTGTTGCATCCTTGGCAGCTAGTTAGGACTAATATTTTAATTGCTTGATCCTGTGTGTTTTTTATAACAAGTATTCAAATGTAATTTTCGGAGCATTTTAACAGCCCTAGTTTTACCCACAGCTCTTTCTGCAGCGCTGACTTGTAACTGACGGAGGGGAATCGTGTGTGCATTCATGTTTAAACATGCAAATGTGTGTAAAGATCACACCTGTCTCGCACAAATGGTTAAAGATATCAGTTTGATTCTCCAAAATTAATATCGTTCAATTCAGTGAAGCATATTATGAACAGCTGCTTTGTCAAATATGTATAATGTATAATCTGTGATCCTCTTTCCGTTTCACATCAACTGCTTTGCATCAGTAAATCATTCATGAGTATGACAAAAATGGTATTTTATAAATCCAAATGCTGCATGAGAACTGACGGGTGAAATTATGACAGCCGCATATGCCTTGTTTTACATCTCAGATGCCTTTTCTAAAATGACCTTTACATGCATCTTCTAAAATGCTAACTTCCTGACCTTTAAAACTGGAGTTGTTTGTTCCAGTCAGTCACCTCACAGTCCATCCCTCAGAAGAGTGTTACTTACTGCTGCCGGATTTGTGCACTTCCGGGTTGGACCCCATTATATACAGTTCTTAATGTGTGCAAACACATCCAACAACCTCAATGGGTGGTGGTTTGGGAGAGGTTTAGGCTTGAAAGGGTGTCAGAAGGGCTCATGCAGTATACCCGTCATGTCTTATATGTCCATGTCTCTTTTTAAAAAGTCTAAGCACAAAAACTACAGTATAATGGCTATGAAACATGAAAAAAATACCTCTCCCTTCTGGTTTTCTTTCCTCCTTCAATCAAGCTCATTGAAAATTCACCACAAATTCCACTATGATGGATAAAGAAGACCAGGGCCACAATGAGGCAAAGTCCTCTGTATATGGACTCTTACCAACCATCAGGCTCACACAGACACACTGCAATCACAGCAACAGCCCCATGGTCCCCAATGGGAGATATTTGAAATCTCACACAGTTTTCTTTTTTAATTACGAACAGTTTTGTCCAAAACTGTGATTAGGAATGTTTGCCTACCTGAGTCCTGACTGGACTTGGACTCAGAGAGGCTGACGGCGGAGGCGTCTCGTGACTGGTCAATCATGCCGATGTTCACCTTGTGCTTGTAGGGATCCAGAGCTCCAAGAAGACCCAGGACACGGATAGCCTGTTGGACAAACAGCACGCAGTTAGCAATCTTCCACAGAATGGAACACTAACAGTGTCTAATAGCAGAGAAACTGGGCTTGACTTTGACTTGAACAGAGGTGGGTAGAGTAGACAAAAACTTCAAGTTAAATGACTGGTACTTTGTAGTAAAAGTATTCAACAAAATAACTTGATTAAAAGTACAAAGTACTATCTGGAAAAAAAAAAAGACAATGAAATTGAATGTAAATTCAAGATATCATCTGCTGATTTGAACTTGCCACTTACACTCCAGTCAATATTCCCAATCTGTATCTCTCAAGTTTGATCACCAAATATTACATTAATATTGTACTATTTTTAGTTCACAAATCATTTATTTGCTGGAATTACATTCATTGCTTAATATGTCATTGCCTATATTATATTATGATTTTACAAATAAATCTGCGTGTCGTGTGCATGTTCACAATGTCAAAAAATTTTGATTGTTAATTAATGTCAAAAAGTAAATATAAATAGTGTTGATTCCAGTATAGATGTCAAGGTCTCAGTTCCCATCACAGATCAGATCTCTCCAAACACATGAAGACAATATGATCAGAGAGGCAGATGCTACACTAAAACTACTCTGTAAAAGTCACTCTAAAGAGTGAATTGAGTGCATGTTTGAAACATGTCATTACCCACCTCTGGATAGACTAACAATGCTTAGAAACATATCCCAAGATCACAGTCTAAGCATTTAAGGAAAATACATGTTTCAATGCAGTTACAAAGTGCTATAGCCTCCTTATAGCTCTGTTTAAATGGCATATTTTAGGTCTGTACCGAATGTTTTTTACATTCAAAGATTCTTTCGAGTTTTGTGAATGAAGCCTATGATGTCATGACCCTAAAAACATGTTTAGGGAAACACATTTTTTGTTATTGTTGTGATAGAAATGTCATTTATGGTGCGGTTATTGCTGATTGCTGACAGACTGCCCCCTTAAATGTAAGTGTATGCCTCTCTTTCTCTGCGGCAATCAGGACAGCAGATTTTTTGATTGCAGCAAAAAAATGCTTATGAATATAGATTGAATTTTGTAAGATGACTTTTGGACAACATTTATATTAGAAATGTTTGGATCACACAAGTCAGAAGAAATCCTAAGCCTTATTTTACCAATAGTATTATACTGCAAAGAAATAGCAGTTGATTGACTTAGAATAGTGTCAACATTAGGAATGAAGATTTTAAGCTTCACACTCGTAGTTTCACTGGCAGTGATTACACGGGACATAATAGAAATGTGCATCAGCAAGTATATATTGCATGAGTTTCTATGGATGTCATGATTCTTTTTTCCAGTGAATCGGAGTCCCGATTGGAATCTGTAGTTAGTGCTGTGATTCCAAGCTGACCTCTGACCTCTAACATCTGTAAAGCAGTAAGCAGAACCACCACATGCTAAGTAAATGGACCTGCATTTATGCTTTTCTAGCCGACTAGCTACTCAAGGCACATCACACTACATTCAGTCACATTTACCCGTTCTCACACACACACACACACACACACACACACACACACACACACACACACACACACACACACACACACACACACACACACACACAGTAATGGCAGAGGAGCCGCCTGCACATCAGGATCTAACTCATTCACACACATTTACACGCCGATGGCCTTCGAGGGAAATTTGGGGTTCAGTGTCTTGCCCAAGGACACTTCAGCATGTGGACTGGAGGAACCAGGATTCGAACCACCAAAGGAGAACATAGTCAACCTCGACTATTTGGGGGCAAGAGCTGCCAGAGCCAATGTCCATGTGCCACACACACTGACAATAAACGTAATGTAATAGGTGAGAGGAGAAACCCTGACAATTATCACTTACATCACAGCTCAAGACTGAGGAAAAGGTTCCATACAATTATGGAAAATGTGCATAGCCTCATGCTATATATATATTGGTGTGATAATATTTCACCAGTCAAAGTCAATACATCTAAATAGACCTTCATATGTTTAGTATATGTTGACAGGTAGGGTTTCTGGCCTCATAATGAGTCAGGAGCTACTAAGAAAACTGTGGGGTGACGGGAAAAGAAGTGTGCATACCTCCCTCCTGATGCCTTGGTTTTGTTCCGTCTTCAGGAAGTTGAGCAGCACATCCAGAAGGGAGGGGTACTTGCGGTAGGGCTCCACCACATAACCTGTGCTAGCCACCTGCTGGCCAAGTGTCCACAGCGCCACCTGGTGGAAAGTCAGAAGCAGATTCTCTTTGAACAATGCCACTAACTGTAAGAATGTATTTATACTTACTCCATGTAATAAAAAAAAGCCCTATTAAACAAACAAATGCAACAGTTACTTGTTTTGATTTGCATTCATATTGTCCATATTATTCTGTATTAACAGGTGTACAATCAAATTATTTTCCATTATTTTCAGTCCTTTAATGATAAGGCATTGGTTACTACTTTTGAATGGTTACTATGTGTTTCAGCTCCTGGCCGACAGGAAACACCAGGGGTGTATTCCAGAAAGCAGGCTCAACCAACTCTGAACCTAACCGTGAACTCTGAGGTGACCAACTCTGAGATGGGCAACTCTGAGTTTTCGGTTGCAGAACAGCTGTTCTGAATTAGTTCAATCAACTCTGAGTATGTAAACTCAGAGTTACAAGCGTGCCGGCTGACTCTACAAAGCAATCATTATATGTCTCCGATATGAAATGTTGAAAATGTAAGTCAGAGAATATTGTTATGTATATGTGGGCGGTAGGAAGAACTGTAATGATCTACTACCATGGTAACTGACCTTAAGATGAAGTTGACTCTTTCTGAAATGGAAAACTCAGCGTATGCCTCTTTTCAGGGTTAGCAAACTCTGAGCTTTCTGGAATACAGCCCAGAAGCACGATGCTCTCAAAATGTTTTTTTGAGTGACTTTAAATGTTTCCAGAAATGACATCCTGTTATGTTTACTGGAGTAGACGTGTATTTACTGTCCCCAAGAAATAAATATTTTTCAGAACTTGGCGGGGAAATGAGAAAGAAAAAGATTAGAACCAGATGAAGAAGACACCATTTTTTTTCATACCTGTCGTTTGGCCAACGAGGAGGAGTCCTGCAGCATGTCCATGATGATTGGAAAAAGCTCGTCCATCCACTTCCTCATCTCCAGGCCACTCACCTGACAGGGTTGGCATGAGAGAACCAATTAAAACCACCCTGGCTAAGTCACTAAGATCTTCTAACATATTAGAGATTTATTTATTTTTACATTTCAATGACTAGTGATATACCGTTACAATTTGACCACATCTAACCATAGTCCTCATGTGTAGAATTTTGATGTTATAAAAAGCATTTGTTTAATTATTCTGATAGCAAACTTTAGGTTTTTTTTGCCAATGTGTTGCTTTCACATATCGGCTCTAATCTGAGTTGCCTTTGTTTGGGCAGAGAGGGTGCTTTGCTGCAACAAAGTTGCCAAAATCTGAAAATGTCTTATTCTACATATAGTGACTTGTAGTTTTTTTGTTTTTTTTTTACAAAGCATGCAAGTTGACACAACATTAAATGCCTCTAATCTGTATTTCCTACATTTTCTTGTGCCTTCCTGCGCTGGTTCCTGAGCAGCTGGGCGTCTGTCTCTTCCTGCACTAAATCAACCGTGAACTCTTGGTCTACCTGAGCATCTCCTGCACTCAGTCTGAACTGCAGAGTCTGCCTGCCTTTAACTGTTCTTTCCTGACTCCTCTGTGCGGACCATCGAACCACCTGGACAGGGCGGATGCAAGGCACAGGTCCATTCGTGGGGCTCAGCCCTGAACTTTCCACCTTAAAAAAGGTCACGCTCAGCTGCATTAAAACTGTTTCATTGAAAGACAACGTGAACAGGCCAAACAATTCTGCTCAGATTTAGTGGGTTTCAAGCAGCAGCAGCTATAGAGTCAATATGACACAAGCTCTCGGTCTTACCTGGGCCAACTCGCCGATGGTCGCAAGGACACTAATGACCACTCCAGGGTTGGGGTCTGGGTCTTTCAGCTTGAGGATGAGGGCCTGCAAAAGTAAAAGGTTATTGGTTTACTTACTAATTTCACAAATTCTTCTTTCTCATCAAAACCAAAGCCTGTTTATGTCTATACACCTTCACACTGAGAACTTGCAGACTTGTACCTTGAGGATGGGCTCCATATATGGCCGTATGAGGCGAGGGGCGTTGGAGACTAGATGACCAAGCATACGAGCACTCTGCTCTTTGTTCCTGCCGACACCACTGTGCTCCAACTCCGTCAAGATCTGCAACACAATTCAAAACAGAGTCAAGTATAGGTTCTTCTGTCTGGAATACATCTTAAAACTTAATGCATAGTGTGCATACGTGTGTCTTAAAAATAAGCCTTCACTAGGTCTTGGCAAGTATTCACAGAGGAGTACTTGCCATGTATAATACCACAGCCTTTGCTGCCATCTACAGGTGTCCGATGGAAACAACAGACAAGCCATTTTTTCAAGAACACTTCTGTACATATAAATGTGCATGTAAGTAACAAATCGTAATGTATTTTTATGTAACACTTTGAATTATTCAGATGGCATACATTTTAAGGGAAGTAGGTTTCGGACGTCACCATGCCCACATGGACTGGACAGACTCACCAATGAAAATGCATCACTTCTACTACAGCTAATGAACATATGGTGTTGACATGTGTGGGCTATTGAGGAGGATTGTTTCATTGTTTTCAGATTAAAGCCAAACGTGCGTCTCCCCTACCTGGATGAGCATCTTGCGTAGGAAGGGCATGACAAAGGCAGGGTTCATGCTGCTGAGGCGTCCGATTGTGCAGATGGCCAGCTCCCTGATCTCAAACACCTCATCATTCAGTGCAACAAACAGTGCCTGCAAGTTTTCAGCCTGGGCGAGGTGAGCATCGAAACGCTCATCAAGAGATGCCAGCACACAGTATCGAATGTCTGGATCTGCAGCAGAACAGGGGCAAGTAAAGGTCAGACATTTTGACTCCATTATCAACCTTATTACCTTTATCACCACAGGTCACTGCAGCTGTTAACAGATGCCACAAAAGCAACATGTCTTATAATCTATGCTAATGCTTGCAACATTCAGTTCTCATCCCTTTCAGAGACATTGTCAATGTCAAAATAAAACAATGCTCAATAAATCCACTTGGTACCACTACCTCTTTCTTCCCCTAGTTTTATTCTTTCATGTGTTACCTGGGTCAGTGATGCCAACAACTAACAGTTTGCTGAGCACATCTGCAACAACCTGCACGGCCGTCTGGCTGACAACGTGGCCGCTGATCAGGTGGATGGAGGGTGTGAGGAGGCGTGAGCAGGTCCGAGCAGCCTCCATCCGGATTTCCTTGTGTTCACTGTTCAGGAAGTGATCAGCACAGTGGCGCACAAACTGGGTGAGGGAGTGTCCTGGCGAAAGAACAAAGAGTTAATATAATCCCTGAGATATATCATTACAACTAACTTTTAGACAGCTGTAGTTCACGGCAAGTTAGGGGAGTAATGCAGATAACCATGAAGCCTGTTAGGTGTACTTTTGAATACATGTATAAAGCTTCATGCTTAATTGGAGTGGGCTTACACAACTAAACTCTCAAGTCCAGATGCTCAACAACTTTTATTTAAAAGAAGAGTTGCAAATAATTGCATAGTTGGGCAGTGTGACCATTACAGTCTATTTTTGCACCAAAAGACAAACCCAATCCGCCCTCCAATACAGGATGATAACATAAGGCCGAGAAGTAATTACTTCACTGCTGCTGTATGCTTCAGTGCCTCAACCTCCATGAGTCCAGGCCAGAAAACAGCTGGATATACTACAGATTCATATTTCTCCCTAATAGTGGGACATTTTGTTTCCCGGGAGCAGAAGGACACTATCCCAGGAAATGTACTTACTTCAACTTCAGTCAAAATACATTGGGCAACGCTAAATGCAACAGGAAGAAATATGCATAAACCTATGAATTCCCAACTTAACACGTTTATTATTTGGTGATATGAATTAATATTAAGGTAAAAGATTTCCATTTATGTGAGTGTACATTAGAATGAGTTGTGGTGCATTATGTATGTTCGCTGACACTCGGCTGGATTGTTGAGTGCCGGTGGACAGCGCGGGTCAACTCGGTGACTCCGTTTCTGTGTGCCAATCTGGTAGCAAAGACTGGCGGAAGTGAAGGAGGTGGTGTGTGTTTATGAAGAAAAATGCACAACCTTGACAGAGGGGGAAAAAAGCTTCTGAAATAATCACTGAAGTTATGCTCGTCGTGCATAAATATGCACAGCGTCTCTCAGCAGTCTGTTTGGTAGCAGACAGCAGCTCTGCTCTCTGCTATGATCACATTTTAAAGAGCACAACATAATTCACATTCAGGTCACACAGCTGCACCACATTCCTTCAGCCTTTTTGGTTGATGCCTAGAAGGTAACTAATTATTGCCCCGTTATTATAATGTCACAGGAAACAGGAAATTGTTTGGATGTGTATTCCCGGGAATCCTGTTTCCTGGGTTTAAACCTGAGGACATACCCATCAACACCATCACTGCAGCCATTTCTGCAGTTCAAGCAAGTGCTCTGCCCCTTTTGTAGCTCCATAAATGATGGTTTATGCCTTTAATTTAAAACATTTCTTTCCAACTTCACTGAATGTGCAGTGACTAGGAAGTGACTCCATCAGCATATTTTCATGTTTTATGATTTCTTAAGGGCTGTAATTCCCACATTTAAAATTATATTTTTTCCTCCACTGACAGAAACAGATTTAAGGTCATGGAGTTTGGTGCATTAGAACAGAAATGGGGGTCTGCATGTGTTTTACAATCTGTGGACTTTCCCTCCCTGTGTTTCTTAAGAAATAATCATACATGTTAAGTATAATAATCCTGCTTAAAATTGTGACTTTTGCAAGGTCCTTGCCTTCAAACTCAAAGCTTCCCAGTGTGCGGAGCGCCAGTGTGATGCTGCCTACATCACTGGCCTCGGGGATGTTGGTGAGGCTTGGCGACGCCAGCTGGTGAGCCAGGCCTTTTGGCATGCCGGGATGACGCAGTGGCTTGTGCATCAGCACCAGGGAGAGCATCTTCAGCAGGCCGTCCTGGATGTCTTTCTTCAACTGGGGGATTTGACGGCTCAGGTCATACAGCACTGCTGTCAGCGCAGGACTGGATTAACAGGACAAAATGGACATACAACCCAATATGATCATCGGAATCATCTTTGGATGAGGACAAAAGAAATGTGTTTATCAACAACTTTCAAAATAAGTCCACTAGCCATATTAGTCAAATTCTGCAGTTGTATAAACCCAGCCAATAAACTAAATCAAGTCATGTTAGTTCAACAATTCAGCATAATAGAAAAACAACAGTGTCCTACCTGAGGCCCACAGCCAGCATCGGCTCCAGCAGCTCCTTGATGTCTGGTTGGATGCTGGGACCCATGGCTCTGGAAAGCATGCTGATACAGGTGAACACTGTGGCGTCCACCTGCATGGTCTTCTGCCTCCTGCACACATGGAAGCCAGAAAGTGAAAAAGATGTACCCGTGGAAAGTCTCCTTTCCTTTCAGTAGACAGTACAACAAAATTACTTTGAAACCAGTCTACCACAAAGAAGTTAAACTAGCCATTGGGGATTGTGGAAGGTCTAATCCAGTACAGCAACGCCAAAAACTAGAATGCTTCTTAAAACATGTGAAGCAACAATGAGATTAGAGCTCAGTATGAAAAAGTGAGTAAAAACTGTAGATGGTAAGTACAGCAAATGACAAATCAAATATCTGAGTATAAAGAAATATAGTTTAGAATATACAGAAACTGTCAGAGGCATCATGTTGTGTATTTAATGACTGACTTGTGTGCAAAGTCCTTCGGTGGCAGAGCAGCCTTGATGATCTCAAGGATCTTTGTGAGGTATGGCTGGATTTCTGCCCTGACGGCCACTACCAGCAGCCCCAGAGCCTGGAACGCTGCCGTCCTCTCCTTCTCCTTCTTCAGACAGGCCAGTAGATAGCCCATAGTGTCTGACAGGTATTGGTCTGCACAGTGGATGGAACAACCACAATCAATGCAAATGGTTAATACAGACATATGGCTAAGTATAGGTTGCAACACATATCTCAACTATCGAGGAGAAATTAGCCATTAATGACAGGAAATCAAACCAAAAAGACCAGGTATACCGTACTAGAAATAATGCATGGCTGCATGTTACTGTATTAAAGATGGATTCAACTGGAACTGGAGGGCGACTAGTCTCACCTGTAAAGGTATGTGGCTGAAAGGCAGCCAGGCGGGGAAGAAGGTTGAGGATGGTCATCAGGATCAGAGGGTTTTTACTGGTCTTGTATTTCAGGACCCACCGACACACCTGGACAAAGCACAAAATAAAAGGCTTGTGTCAACTTTGTTTTATCTGGTACTCAAACCAGCACGTGCCTGGTGTTGTTGACCTTATACATAAACATGTTAAATCCCTACATGAGCCTAGGAGAGGTCAACATAACAGGGAAGCTTTATAATATAATGCATTACAAGATAACAGCACCATACACTATGGTCTAAAACACACTATACTTCTATAAAGACGAAACAAAAACAAAAACTGAACATTAAACTTCTAGAGAGCATTATTTACTGTGGGAAGGCCCTTCAACCAAGGGAGAGACATATTATGCATGCTTGTTATCATTTAGATGATGACACATACATACAATCTTGTAAAATGAAATGCATACTTAAACACTGTTCTATCAGAGGCGTTAACACTAAGATAATCTTCTCATTTTCTTTTGGGGGTTATAAAAGTCATCCAGGCAGTATCGCAATATTATGTTCTGTGATGCTGTATCTATTCTCAAAAACACTGTTTGTAATTAATAGTTTACATCAACAGTAGACAACAAGGTGCCCCTTAGTGCCTAAGTGGGGAGCCAATGAGCCAGCAAACACCTTCTAAAAACAGCAAGTCACAGGTAGAGTGGTTCAAGGCAGCACCTTTTTTGAAATTCTTTACAATGGGAGACCCAGCAGTAAGATGAGAGTCTATACTGTGCCCAGTGCTGCAAGTTTTCAGCTCTTGAATCAAACGATCGCACTCGCCGAGATGATTGGTTGCACATAAAACCTCATGAAACCACATAGACCAGCGGGTCCGTGCTCTCTCCCTACGTGCTTCAGGCTCCCCTTCATCCACAGCAAGTACTCTGCCTCTACCAACATCCAGCCACAACGTTAACCTTTGACCAGAGAAAAATGAAGAACATCCGAAACGATTGCATAACTCTCTAGAGCTGGCTGATGCTCCGCTATGATTGGCCCGTCTGTACTGGAGTGGTTGGATATAGTGAAGGGTCAATTGTCAGATCAAGCAATTACCAAAACAACCGTTTCATTCTGGGAAAAGTCAGACCTGGACTATAAAATCTACCTGGTCGAATCGTTCCTCCATCAGCTCCCGGCAGTATCGACTCTCCACCAGCGAGCTCTTGGCAGGTGCCGGCGTAGCTCCGAAGCCCAAGAAGCCCTGAGGCGTGCTGTAGCCCAGCAGGCCCAGGAGGGCGTTTGACTGCTGTGGTTGCACCGACTGGAAACTAGTGAAGGGGGTGATGTGTCGGGGCTTCGTTCCAAATCCCATCAGCTCCTTGCAGTACTTATCATGGACCAGCTGCTGCTGCGTGATCTCCTCCATCTCCTCACGCATACGCTGTCAAAAAGATATGATTTTGAGAGGGAGGAAAATGGAGTGGATTTGAGAGTGTTTCCCCTGTGAATTCAGCTCTCACCTCTCCCTCCATGCTGCTGATGCGAACCAGCTCATTCAGGATCAGAAGAACACCGTGGACTCTGTCATCACGATTCATTCCTTTCTCTTTGGCCAAAGTCTCATCGAAGCCTTTCTCTGCCTCCTCAAACGTTTGCTGTTACAAAAAAGACAAACACTGAGGTTGGCTATTTCAAGGACATACATTTTGGTTCTGGCAAATACATGTAGGAAATATACGTATTTTGGAACAAATATGTGATTTGCCACAATGCAGTGGAATGTCTTACTTTGTACCACTGTGGTTTCTGCATTTCCTTGGTCTCCCTCTGTGTGGTGAGGATGAGACTGGCCCTGAGTGCAGAAACAGCCCCTTCCCGGATGGCCTGCTTGGGGTCCCATACTGCATAAAAGATGTTGTCAAAGAAGGGCTGTACTTGCTGGAAGAAGAAGGTGGGTGCACTCACAGCCAGCTCCCTCAACACCAACACCTGAAAAACACAGACAATTATTGTATGGCTGGTTGTTAGTTGCCTTTCTTGGGTGTTATAATTTTCCTTGTAAATATACAAATGTCAATAGTTTGCTTTGAGACATCACTCAGCAGTTATTATCTTATCCCACAGCTCTAAATTAGAGCTCCACTGTATAGAAAATGCTGTTGTATCATCAACTTAAACCTGACAATCTGGCTGTAAAACAGGACAGCACCTAAACCCTACTAACTGAGAAACCATCAGCCCTGTTTTTTGACAACAAACTGAACAATCAAGTTCAAACATTATTTGAAAATTCCAAACTTTACAGGTTAAAAAGAGTTAATAGCAGAATTCATGCTAATTATGTTGGTGTCCTGAAACGTATGTATGCTCCCTGCACATTCAGCATGAATGACTGTCCACAAAAAAACATCCACAATGATTTTCCTTCAGAGGTGGCAAGATCCTGACTCATTGTTGTATCATCTGCAAACTAACTTCTGCATGTTGTACAAATGACCAAAGCTAGAAAACCCTTCGTAAAAATGTATTTGATTTGATCAGTGTTTCTGTTTTAGCATTGCTTCCCAATGCTTAGGGTTTTCATAACAGAGAATAACTGCCAATAAGACAAACAGCACCTTTGTGCAAGTGTGTCACAGACACTTTTAATAATCACTCACATCTACTTTTCAACACCTGACCAGCTCAATCACATCCACATCTTCACATGAAATAAGCAGTTAACATTGTAGTCTGAACAGCAATGAAAGCTAGTCCAGCCACGAATGTGCCAAGTGCTGCTAGTGTGACAATATTGGGTCAAACTATCCTTTGCTCTCATCTCCACCACACCTCACCAAGAAGTGGTGGTATTTACACAATAAACAACACAGTCCCTGCATGTCTTCACGTCACTTACTGCTGCATGGCGTCTGCCTTCATTTCTGTCTGCTCCCAACCATTCCAGGGCCCGCTTCACTTCAAACTCCACATACTCCGCAGTGAAGGTGTCCCCTGCCATAGACAGGTGGCCCATGGCTTTAGAGGCCATCTCCATCACCACAGGGTCGCTGGAGGGCAGCAGGTTGCGCAAGTAATTGGCAAAACGGCTGATCCTGGTGGCATTGCCTCCCTCGACTCCAATCAGGCTCACTGGAACAAATGATTGAGTGACAGTAATATACTGTTTAACACACAGACAATGTACTGTTATACACCTCTTCACATGACATACATCCAGGACAGTAACGTATCTCAAACAAATTCCATGAGACCTTATGTAAATCAAAAGATACATTTTAAGAAGTAAATTTGAAATGTCAAAGTTTACAGCTTACCAATGGCAAGAATCCCTCCTTTTTTCTCATTGACATCAGAGCTGGAAACCAGCTCAAATATGTGGTGGTTTAACTCATCATAGAATGTAGTGGCTTCATCTTGGCTTAACTGTGGAAGGCAAAATACATGTAAATAAAAATAATATAAAATAAAATAAAACTAAATTGGTGACTGCAACTTGTACAAAGAAAATAAAACGTGTCTCAAAAGTCTTCATATCAACTCCTGAAACAGCTGATCACTCTACAGCTCTTGTGGGCAACAACACTCATTCAGTAAACAGGAATGATATCCTTATCTTCTCTTTCTCTTACGTCCATGTTTGCTTGTGTCTTTACCTCTCTGAGCTCTGTAGTCACATAGTGCTGCAGATCTTTCGCAGACTTTGCTCTGGTGTCTTCATTTCGACTCTTCAGCCCACTGACAAACTGCTGCAGCACAGTGGCTGTGCCCGACATGATCACCATTTGGATGGCCTAACTGTTAAAGGGAAAAGCAAAGCAACAAAGAATAACAATAACGAATATAAAGACCATACTTGGAAAGAAAGTATATATGTCCAGAGTTGTTGACACGGGACAATGTTGTTGTGGGTTGACGTTACAGCTAGCTAACGTGTCTGGTTAGCTTGTGAAACCAGTTGTCAACCTTGCTAATAAGCAACATACAAAACATTACACCACGCGGATACATATATGATTTCCTGTACAACACTAGTAGAAAACTGTCCGTCCAAGTGGTATAACGTTAGGTCAGGCACAAGCTAATTCAGAGCCTCCTTGACTGTATCATGCTGGGTTTGTTTAGCTAACGTTAGCTATTGTTAACCTGAGCTGTCTATTGGAGCAGAGTGTTAGCAAGATAGTAAAGTTGCTTTGTAGAACTTACGTGTTGTTGTTTTTTTACGCCGGCCACTTAACTGCTATCCGACTGTTGCAGAATATCTCTCATTGTACGACTATGTGGCCAGCTATGTGACTGTGTTAGCTAGCTGTGGTATAGCTATGTAGCGTTGGACAGTCTCCAGTAGGGTACGTGCAGCCGCGTTCACAAGAGTCGTGTTGCGTTCAGAAGCCTGCGCAGAGCTGGACGCATAGAAGTCCTTCAGTACAGTTGGGAAACATTTGTTGTTCTACATTCCAGAGAGGGAGCAACGCATATTTCCTAAGAGAAATATTGCACGTTTTACTCGCCTAATCTGTATCAATTAGATAGTAACTCATAAAACCACCTGAAAGTGTCACTGCTAATGTAAGTGTCCCTTTCCCAACAGCCATACGTGGCATATTATGAAATAGACGTGGTAATTATTAATATTAATAGCATTAACACGCTTTTAGCTGCACTCAATTAGCTGCACTCCATACAGATGTTCCACTGGCTTTCTGAAACACTTGTAATGCAACAGAGCCATTATTATCTTGATTTATTCTTTCACTGAACAGAGACAATTTTATGAGCTAAAAATGGAGATATATCTATATATCTATCTAAGTGTCTGTCTGTCTGTCTGTCTGTCTGTCTGTCTAGCTATCTACAGTTAATTTAATTCCATTCAATTTGTTTTTGGTATGCACTATTAAAGCTGTACAATAATATGGTGGTCATATGAGAAATCACTCACTTTCTAAGATAAAGTTTGGTTTGTTCTGTGATTGTCACCCATGTAAACAGTCCTTAAAAGGAAAATAACATGGCAATATAAGAAACCTGCAATGTCCAATGGCAGCTTGGTTACCAAAAACCATACAGATATTTGCAGCCACATAGTTCATTAACTTGAATCTGTTGAGTGTAACGACCCCCAAAAAAGATCTAAATGAGAATGAATTTAAACTATTATGTGCATACCTGTCAACATTCATTGTATGTAATGATAACATGAATAATCAAAAGCAAAGTTTGAGTACCTCAAGCATGCCAGATGTGTGCATTCTAAATTACATCGAGTTTTTGCAAAATACATGAATCAAAATAAACGGGCATTAATTGAGTTAATGGTAATTATGTATATAAGCTTCTGTACAGCTGATTTACATACGTGTGTTTTTTCATTTCCAGCCTCAGGGGGGAGACATTGTTCAGGTAAACATCCAGTTTTGGTGACTGAGAGGAGCGTAGTGGATGAATCTCTTTCCCACAGTGCAACACACCAATTAGACCTCCAGCCGCTTCATTTTCAGATGTAGGAAATTGGATCCTAAATGTCAAATGCATTTTCGTCATCAAAATTAACCATAATTGCCATCTTCTTTAATAATCCTTCCATCGTTAGGTCGACAGTATGATAGAAGTTTCCTCCTCATTTTGCTGGCACATTTAGTGACCCAGGTATACCAGTGGTTTCCAGCCTGCGGGTCTGGGGAACATGAGTGGTCGTTAAGGAGGTCCCATGCAAAAGGGGCCGTAGTTTCATTTCAAGATCAAATATAAGCTGTTATGGTTTGACAACTGATTTTCTATATTGTTGCCACATAAGTCCATGCTTTTTGTTTGGAAGAGCCATCTTTCAAGCTACCTGACGATGTGAAGAAGTGACACTAGCTTGACTTTTTAATAGACTTTTTAAATAGTATTTCATTGGACTCAGCTGCAGCTACTGCACTCCCAACAGTCCGACAAACGAGGAGAAGCGAGTGCCTCTATTTGAAATGCCTCAAACTACTTTCAGGCAAAAAAAAAAGGGAAAAAAGCAATCAACGTGATCATCAGAGCAAAAACGCACCATTAGTCATTTTTGCACTGCATCATCAACGTATCACTGAATGCATGAGCTAACAATAATTTCAATGTCCAGGAGGTGACGTTGTTACTGTGACCATGTCAAAAGTGTTCTTTTTCTTTAATGCTGAATTAAACTCAGATATGTTCACAGTTAATGATCAGAGCAGCACTTTCAGTCTGATGATGAACTCAAACTGAATAAAAGTTGCTCTATACAAGCTTCCATAGACCACCGCTTCATATGAAGGATAATAACATGCATGAGCATCTGGGTTTGAAGTAGTCGTGCAATAACTGACTTTGGATTTCTATTTAATGTAGTGCTGGAAGCAGTTGCTGCTCTTAGTAAATGAATAGTAGTGAATTCTCCTTGACACATTTACAGTTAATAATTTAATGTGACATAAATGTGTTCATAACATTATAATGCTCTTCGGCTTATATTGTGTTGACCCGTGTATTCCAGTAAAAATAACATATTCATAGTCTTAAAATACATTATAATCAAAAGCTTTCTCCTATGATTTCACATTAATGGGTGTCCTTTTGCTTTTGGATGAATTTGAAAATGTATGAATGAATTGAATGTAGCACTTAGAGTACAGCATACTTGACAAGGCTGATCAAGTTTGGGGGGTTTGGTTGAGTGCACTTATTGTGTGCTGCTTTGGATGAAAGCATCAGCTAAATTCATGTAATGTATTTGTCAGGCAAACAGAGAATACTGGACCCAGAGACTAGAATCAAAACCTGGTCTAGATTCTTGGTCAAGGCAACAAGAATCACACAAGAAAGAAACCGCTGGATCTCTCACACTCCAGCAAAGGCACAGATCTGGCAGGGAAGGAGGGTGAAACACACAGCTTAAGTACATGTGTGGGTCGGGCGGGGGGGGGGGCACGAAACAATTGGACACAGGTGAAACACATTAGGGCTGGGCAGGCAATCACACAGGTGGGAAACTTGACCAGACATGGGGATCTAGAACAAGACGAGACAAGGGTTAACAAAATAAATCAGGTAGTGGACAGAAACAGAGGGTGTGCACAAACTTTGCCTTAAAGATGGAGCGTGACAGTTATGTAATGCAATGGTTGCCTTGTATGATGTCATGAATCTACTGGTTTTGAGTACTTGGAGTCACAGTTCCCATGACATTGGACACCATATGGATATCTTGAATGCCAGCTGGAATATTAACGATAAGAAGCTGATGAATATGCCTGGCAGCAAGCAAAAAGGCTGTGATGAGGAAGTGGCTAAAATCAGAGCCAGCCACCATTTATGAATGGGTAGAAGTACTTGAAATGAAATATACTATGCAAATGCTTTCATCTGGACCAAGTGGACTGACTACATCAAACCCATATGATCAGACTTAATTTGACAAACTCATTGAAGGTCACTCAACTGTACCCGCTGTTTTTCTATTATTATCTTGTTTGGTTGTATTTGTCTGTTTGTTATTCACTACCATTCCCCATCTGTAATATGTAAGGTAAAACTTCCCAGTTTATGTATTCAAGCTGTTAAACATGAAAATGTGTGGAAAGTGCTAGACGGTGAAATAACCATCCAATGCAATGCTTATTGCAAATTGCTTTCCAAAAAAAAAAAAAAATTAATAATAATAATAACCTACTGTTTTTATAATTGCTTATTTAATGGGTGTCAGTTGGTAAATTAACATGTCAAGTTACATAAAGTTAATCAAACCCCAATCACGTTGACAGCGTGCAGGAGTGTGTGTTTGTGTCTGTGTGCAAATGTGTTTATTGTGTGTGTGTGTGTGTGATGTGGTTTTGCAGAGGGAGGAGAAGCTGGAAGAGCGTCTGGCAGCCTTACAGCTCTTTACATGGAGAAAATGAGAAGGTGAGGGAGCGAGAGGCTGGGAAATGAAATGTAACTACACTAGGAAGCGGTGCAGATCCTTACTTTTACACCCAAGGGCCCCTCTGTCTCGGAGGCCTAGCTGAGCCAGACATATTTCACTGATGAGACATTGATTCACTCAATCAGCAACACGTCTTTTAGACATGTGCTTTCACTGGAGAGTGTCTGTGTGTGTGTGTGTGTGTGTGTGTGTGTGTGTGTGTGTGTGTGTGTGTGTGTGTGTGTGACAAAGAGAGAGAGGAAGGGGAAGAAAGAGAGGAGGGTGCTGTAGGGAGATGAAACACACATGCAGTCACTTAACTTCAACACACACATAAAACCACTCGAGTACCACAAATGCATGTGCACTCACAGCCACAAAGGACTCTTGTCCTAACAGGCAGCCGGCCTCCTCTGCTAAGTGACAGACAGGATGTTGTGGGAGCACTTTCATCAGTCTGAGGCTTTGATTCCTCCGCCGTCGCTCCTGTTTATTTTCTGCTATGCCTCCTCACTCAGCCGCGCTTTTGAAATATTTCCCCTATGATAGAGCCTGTCATCCCAGCTCGAGTGAAGGAGGAGAGAGTGAAAGGTGGAGAAAAAAAAAAGGGAGCTTACTCCTGCACTTGCGCCTCCACCCACCTTAGTCCGCCGCCGTCCATCCATCCGTTAATCCTTATCACCTTCTTCCTTCCCTCCCTCTGTCACGCACATCATGATTTACCCTCCATCACGCCATGTTCTTTCCCTTTCCCTATTCCGTTCCTCCACAGGCTCGCAGGGATCGTTTTTAAGCAGGAGGGCTTTGGTATGAGTCACAGATTCCTGGGTAAGGATTCATAAGGTAACATCTGCTTCTAGATGCTGGGGGCGGCTCTCATCCCCTACCTGGCCACAGCCCAGCACTATACAGGCCTTAATGTGTCTACCCACCTGCACAGGCAACACGCCTTCGGATGTGTGCAGCATGCAATCCATATCCCATAGTCCAGTAAGACGACTCTGGAAGGAAAAGATAGCAGTGAGTTGAAAGTAGTCCTACCATTTTGGATTGGCTACTATTTAGGTGTCTTAACTATACCTGAAAGTCACATGTCTTGTTCCGATTGTTTATTTTACTCTTAATTTTGAAAAATATTTACTGATTACTAATAGTCAGGCTAGTAACTTTGGGGAAAAAGCATAGTTATAGTTAAAAATAATATTGCTTTTCACTGCGTCAGTTATACTGTAGATAATTAATAAGCCAAGTGCAGCTGGCTTAATGTAATTATAAGCTAAAACTGCAACACATAGTCGAATAGAATATTTGCACTTTCTTTACATTTTCAAGCTTTTGACCGACTCTCAGCTACAAGAAGCAAATCTTTTCCTTTCCCCTTGTCATTCATGACATAGTTCAGATTTTATTTTTGAACAGTCATTTAAAAATAAACTAAACTGAGAATATATTTCCCACCAAACAGTGTTTATAAAATTGTAGCTTTGGTTTTAGCAGTTACCTCTAAATAAAATCCAATCATTCAGCTAATCAGTGATGGAACCACACACACTAGGATGTTGCATATGTAACATGGTAAAAAACAACATAGCTATTAGACTCATACTATGTCATTCCTCCTGTTCTGCAGAAGTTGCATGAATGCAGCATAAAGCCCAACCAGAACACAATAGTTCTACAATAGCATCATAGTCAAAAGAAAATGGTATGGGGACGGGGCGGGCTGGTAATGTCTGGTGGAGAATCTGGCAGACGAGAAGACAAGGCGGTTCAAAAATAGAGATCTCAGGCAGGCACAGACAGAACACGCAGATTTGGCCGCAGTAGAGAGCAGGACTAAGTTGAAATTCAGGAGAGTTGGATGATTGCAATGAGTGGAAGCAGCTTCAGGTGTGTAGGTTGGCTGGTAGGGAAGGAAGTAGGTCAACCACAACCAGGCAGGACACACACACACACACACACACAGAATAGGGATAGGACAAATCGAGGACGCACAACAGACTCACATCTATATCATCTAACATCGATATGTTTTTGATAGATACAGGTAGGTCCAAAGTTAATGGCTGCAGTAAAATTAATTGAATGAATCAGCACAGCTGAAAACGTGGCACAGAGACAATGAAGTGTGCAATTAGCTAATGCAACCGGACAGCCGTTTTTGGGCCAAACCAAGTCTGCAGTAGAGAACGCCATGATGATGCTGCACTTTCTTGTCACAGTGCTGAGTTTGTCTTCTGGCACAGTGCTCAGCTCCCTGACTTAGGAAGGGCAGCCCCACACACACACTCTCTCTGTCACACACACACACACACACACACACACACACACAGAGTCAGCCTATTGATTGCACTTCCTCCCCTTGGTGAGACGTATAGATCAAACACCACAGTGCAGGGAAACCTAAGGCCAGCTTATGGAAATGAGGATTCTCTCTGACACCGACTGTACATCAAAAAGTCCTTAATCAGGGAACATAACAATGAACTCTGGTTTAAAATGGCATCAGTGTTTCCGTGGAGATATTACTCATCATTTTAACTATCCACCATCCGACAATAATCCTGTTGTTGTGAGACTCAATATGCTAAACAGAGACATGACATTGCGCTTTAATGGTGAATTAAAATAGTCAATTCCACATCATCATATTGTATCTCATTAGCTAACAACCCAGATAGCCAACAGCTACAGAATACAAAATCAGCTCCACGGCCGCTAAATCACCTGCAGTCGGACAGGTTCTGATCCTGCCAATTATCTGCAGTGGCGTGGTGGCCGGCGTTCGCAGTGGACTCATTTGCTAATGGACTCTGGCGAGCGCCTGCCAAAGAGTCAAGCTGAGGAATGAATGGATGGTATGCATTAGATAAAATGGCCTTCTGTAAATTGTGTCCACTCAGCGTAAACGGGCAGGAGCGGGAGCAGATGGATGGAGACGCCTCGTAACCAACTAATAGTAATGGAAGCTGGCTCGCTATCTGCTGTCAATATGGCCAGTAAACAGTTCACAGCTGGTTTTAAGCGTAATGATTTAAAGGAAACTCCTTCGCGAACGCTTTGTAACCTTAATTTTGGGGGTAGTTGGAACATTCTGTGTGACCTTGATGCTTCTTTTATCTTTTTATGTGCTTGTGTGGCAACATTAAATCCTCACGAGGCAATGCTGTCACCATGTGTGGCATGAGGAAGTGAGGGGACGTTTATCCGGCTCCCTATCTGTAATGAAGCACAGTCTACATGGCGTTCCTCACTGACACGCTGTTATCTTGTCTCCACTCAACCTTATCTGTGGCAATCCGTTCAGATAAGACAGATAAGACTGATGATGGTGGAAAGGCTGGCGTTTTTTATTAGAATACAGAGAGAAATTGCATATTTGGGTATAGGAGACAGAGAGAAAAAAGGGGGATCCGGCACAAGTTCACCACAATTCACCCAGAACTTTTTCACACTGTTGGGACCCACAAGAAATGCTTCAGGTCTGCTCAAACTGCAGACTTTCTGACTAAAAGAGAACGCCAAAGTGGGGGAAAAAAAGAAGTGGGAGAGGCTCCACAGGGCATTGAACTATCTGACATTCCAGTTAAATGCACAGGGATAAAACCAGGTGTGAAACCACCTCTCCTGTTTAGACTTGACGCCACAATGCAGAGGGCCATCTGGCACACTGTCAGACAGCTAAACACAGTTGGTGTGCTGCAGCTCTTCTACCTCTACTGTTTGTTTAGGGAAAGTGGTGCAGCAGGAATTTAATGTGTGGTACTACAAAAAAAAACAACTCCCAGTTCCCCCCCCAAACGTCCCATCTAGCTACTCTGTAAGCACACAGCATAGAGAAGGGCTATTTGGCAATACAATTATATATTTTGTGGCTTTATCTCCCGTGAGATAGACGTCTGTCAAACTAGCTCAGCACTAGTTGCATCAAAGCCTCGTGTACATCCTAAATATCAGAACTAAACACGTCTGCAATGAATCAGTCCAGCAAACAATGTGCAATGCCTGAAACAATCTACTGCTGCGAATGACACAGAGTACCTTGTTTGTGAAACCAATCAACTGTCGAGCGTCTACTAACTCCAAAATAGTTTTGAAATGTGCAGAAACACAAAATTGAAAAAGCAATTTTCTTATGCAAATGCAGTGAGCTGCTCGAGGCATTGTGTATATGGAGGTTCAACAAGGACCTGATGGAATTCCCACAGTTACTCAGACATATAAGCAAACGTAAATGACTGCTGTTGTGGCAACAATAGAAAAAAGACAAAAGTAAAAGCATCTGATAATGGTCTCTTTCTGCGACATGAAAAGTCCTTCAGATTGTCTCGCTGCTCTGTTTCATAAAACAGGAAGGCTTCAGTGCTGAAACGTATATCTACGTTTTCCCCCTACTCCTCTTTGTGTAGAACATCCACATACTGTGTGATGCCTGACAGGGAACATGTGTTCAGCCAGTGTTTGACCATTCATGTCAGACTTGTTGGTTTTAGGAAAAGCATCCTCCATCACTGATGTTCAACCCTGGTCTTGGTCTGAAACTGTAGCCCACACATTACTGGCATGTATTGCATGTTCAAGCAGGACATCACACTCTCAGCTATTTACTGGGGATTTCACTTCGCTTTCCTGTCATCCAATGGTCATCCTCGCTATATATGTTTAGACAATACCGTACATGTTTCATCTCTCTGCTGTTGGATGAGGCGCCCCAGACCACCCTGCCACCACCACGCCTGTCCATGGCTCCCTTAGGGATCCTCAATTGGCTGTTACTGATTGGGTTCTACTCCTATAAATCAATTCATTTTATGATTTCCCATTATTGTTCACTTTGGTGTCTGTTCTATTTGAAATTAAACTTCACATTGTGTCAGAGATCTCTATTTCCTTTTCTTTGATAAGAGGTTATTGCAGGTGTGTTTTTTGGTTTCTTTGCCGCTTGGACGAACTTTCATCAGAGTTCATCAGTCAACTACAGGCTCGATTACCATTGTGTTACCTAATTCAGTGATAGGCAGTGACTTAATGGACATTTTACTGGAGGAGTCTTGGGGCCTCCAGAGGTCCTTTAGAGGGCGACTGTTCCATAACGCATTTAATTGATTTATTCTTGGCAAGTAATGCATACAGGAATGAAGCAATGCTTGTTTCCTTTCAGTGAAGTAAACATCACTTTCCCTTAAAATCAAACTGAAACTGCATTTCAGGGGTATCTAGCTTCCTTAGGGTGATGTATTTCTGAGTGAAACAGGATGGGCAGACAGGACGTAACGTTTGGAGGACTTTGATTTGATTATTCAAACATTTGCTCACAATCTTCTCTACCTCTGCATAGATCTGTAGTTGCAGCTTGATTAATGGATGTAAGCGTGCGTTATATTTTGTTCTTCCTTGAAAACAAAATATTGGATTTGTATATTAAAATATTGTTTCAGCATATATTGTTAAATAGGTGCACAGTTTTGACAATAGTGTGTTGTAAAAGGGTTAAAGGGGATTTTTCATTGCAGCTTGACTTTAAAATGATGTCTTCCTGCTATCTAGGCTCATGCCAATGTAAATATATGTGGTTTTATGGTTTGTTAGTTTACAGACAAAACACATGCAAAGGTATCTCTGCATGGAGTAAGGGAGGAGGCTCAGATCCATCCAAAGGGTATGTTCAGGTCCAAATGCAGACATGAAATATAATGCTCCACCCTTCAAATTATTCAGCATGTTGCTATGGAACGTAATATTATGAGGACTTTGTTTGTCTTTGACACACTCTGTTTTGGGAACAACCTGGTCCAGGGTGCAATTAGAAGTTCACCGATGCCTTTAATGTGTTGTCTTAATCTGGTGTTACTCACATAGAGATCTGTGTGTGGTTTCGTGCATGCATGCCAATAAACAAACAACAAACGCAGCCGTGATGTCTTGCATTTCACAAGGTTAGCACGTTGCCAGGTGAGTTCATCCACAGCCAGGTCTGTCGCACCAGGAGACAGCAGAGAGAAGGCAGGTAACTGGACACCGCGTCTGAGGCGGATGGATGCCAAGCAGGCGAGGCTCGCTCCCCTGTTCTCATGCTGATACCTGATAAAGGGGACCGGGCCTGTCCTCTGGACAAACAGAAGAGCTACAGCAGCCTCGTCTGATAATGCTGGAATGTCCCAGTGTACGTGTGCTTTGTGTATCCGTGAGTTGCATGATGGGCAATGCTAAGTGGGAGTGTGCCTGCACCTTATCTATAAGAGCAATGTAGAACACAACATGGGCAGTTGCTCTCTGGATACAGGATGTTGAAACAGAGTACACAATGATTTGCCAAGACGCCGAACCATGTTAGCAGGAGTGGTGCATTATTTATGTGGCACACATACGGTATCGCTTACACGACTCGAACACAAGCCCAAAGGTTGGGTTGGTTCTTCACATTGCACTGCACAGTGATTCTCTGACTGTGATATACACAGGGTTGCAGCAATGCAGCTGCTTCTCGGTGAAACGCAGCCCCTGGGCTTTGCATACAATTTGGCTGCTAATGTCACATCTCGGGTTACACCTCTTTTTTCCCTATGACACACGCCTGAATACAGTCAGCTCTTTCCAGCTGCGATGGGTTCCTCTGTGTAAGCAATCAACATAAGTATAACTTATCAAAATAGATTATAATATAAGACTCCATCTGGATCCATCACTGTCACAACTGTGAAAAGCACAGATTGACCACTGTGGGTTTTTTGAGGCCAAGATCAGCAAGACGCTGCTGAGAGCCAGAATTTCATGTTGATATTTGACATTTTTACCATTTTCTTGCCAAATATTATTTAAAATAGACCAACAAGCTTGGCAGAGACTTTACAAAAAAAAAGTCCAAGAAAAGTAATACCCTGTCTTTTGTCAGTACACCGTCTCCATGTCAGCCAGGGGTTTTCTCCATGTAAACCCCTCTGTGGGAATGTAGGTTTAGAGCCCCTGTTTATCTCCTGTAATTGCTTCTGGCTACACTTCGATTCACAAAAGAGCCCATGAAATGTCTTCTTTCAGTCAAATACTTGTTAAAGCTGGTTTACTCTCTGGGACTTTTGTGTTGAAATATTTGTGGGAGGAGGAGGACTGTCGAGTGATAACTGGAAGTGGGGAGGATTTGATAGTTCATGTGCTCTGGCAAGTTTCACCAGAGCACATGAAAGTTTTCAAGTTTGTCACAATATTTGTGGTTTGTGTCAACAACAAAAAGATCACTAATAATCTACAGTGGTGCTTGATGTTTGTCTCAAGAACATTTTGTGATACTGAAATTGATCAAACTAAAAATGCCATCTGCCCATAATAAGGTTTTTCACACCACGTTTCACTTTTTTAAGGTTCATACACACTTTCACCAGAAGAATAAAACATGCCGAAGGAAAATCAGCTTCAGAAATTCAAACCAAATACCTAAACTCCTCACTGGTCAGTCAGAACTGAAGAAGCCTCTTGGATGAGTCAGTGAGATGTTTCAGCTTCTGCATCATTTATTTGCTGCATTAACAAACTTTTGTTCTCTTTTTCTTGGCCACTAGGGGGCAGTGGAACAAGCTATCCATTGACTTGCTATGGTGGAGTTAGTGAACAACTGTCTCATACATATGGCAGTCATGTAACAGCATAATTATTAATTTGGAGTGGGTGCTTCGTGGTCACTTTAAGTCCTCTTATCGTCCACCCGGCAAATGAGCAACATGGCCAAACCCAATCTGAAGATCAGCACTTCATTTCAATGAAGTCCGAAACCACATTCAAGACCGCGGAGATCAAATTCAAGCTGAGCCAAGAATTCGACAAGATGACCGCAGACGGCCGAAACACCAAGACCATCATCATGTTTGAGATTGTTTTTCACTTGTTTCCAAAAACTCCTGAGGGAAACGCCTGGTTCTTTTGCTGCTAACTGCTAGCTGCTAGCATCTAACTGCATGGTCATCAGCTAGCCACGAGCTAGCTTTGTGTACGATGTCTTACAGCTTTTTGGCTAAAAGGTATTTTTAAAAGCACATTTCTGAGATAGACAACCAAAACAGTGAAAGATGTTAAAAAGCTATATTAACATTAGCTGTTGTTTGTCACTACAAGCTAACTTTACATATGTCACGTTAGCTTTAGCTAAAGCATTACAAATAGGAAAATAATAGGTCTTCAGTCCAATAGCCTACTTTAACTCAAGAAGGACATTTTTATCGGCGTGTTTGACTACTGCAACTCTCTCCTGGCTGGACTCCCGGCCTCGGCGACTAAACCACTGCAGCTATCCAGAACGCTGCAGTACGCCTTGTCTTCAATCTACCCAAATTCTCCCATGTGACCCCCCTCCTCCGTGACCTCCACTGGCTCCCTGTTGCAGCCTTCAGGGCCATCAATGGAACGGCACCCATCTACCTTCAAACACTGGTCAAACCACACGCTCAAAGTGAGCACTTTGCTCCTCTACTTCAGCTAGCCGGCTGGTACCACCTTCACAAATCCAACAAATGTCGCTCAGCAAAGTCCAGACTCTTCTCTGTTCTGGTCCTCAGGGGTCGAACAAACTCCCGACTAATGTCAGGACAGCAGAGTCACTTGTCATCTTCCGAAAAAGGCTCAAGACCCACCTGTTCAGACTTCACCTCGACTCTACATAGCATGACCCACTAACAACCCCCCCCCCCCCCCCACAAAAAAAAAACCCTTACCTATAGCACTTTGATCATAGCACTGTTGTTCTTAAGGTATGTTTGCTGAACAGCTACTACTTTACTCAGACGAGGACCGAACACTTGTTTGTATTTTTAGCTCTTACTTTATCGGCAATGATATGTTGTGGTTTCTTTCTTTTGACAAATGTACTCATTGTAAGTCGCTTTGGAAAAAAACATCTGCTAAATGCCCTAAATGTAAATGTGTTTTATGCTGTACATAATGTGTTGAGAAGGCAATATAACTGAATATTTGTACCACAAAACATGCTTCTGTTTACTGAAACCACCAACAGAGCTGGTTTTGTCCAAAAATGACAGCAGCAATTCCTGTCTGACACCAATTTACAGCTAAATTGAGAATAATTTATATATCATAACATGCACTGGAAATGTTTTTGGTGCTTGGGTACACTTGTTCAAACTAGTCATTACTGCTATGAAATGAAGCTCATTTAGATGTGGAAGCCAAGGAAAATGTTATTTAAAACCACAAAGTTGGTCTGACGTTTACTTTCAGTGGAGCAGCTCCAGGCCGTACAACCAGATGATATTACAGATTATGTCATTTGTTGATTTGAATAGTATTGATTTTAATGTACATGCCTGGATGAATATTCTGTGTGTGTCCTCCTGTGATAAATGCAACACATATGATGACATCTGTAAAAAGAGTGTAAAAGCACGAATAAACCTATTTTAATTCAAAAGACAGTTGTCTAGTTGAGTCAACTAAGCTGTCAGAGCTGAAGCCTACTTGAACACATTTCTGCAAATATCCTCTCTTGCAACTGTGCATAACCAAGCCTGTCATTTCCCCAGGAATAGAAGGGTAGTTAAAATTACAGCTTTTGAGGAGTGGAAATTTACGCACTGTCTGTTCTTAAATAGGAGCTCTAACAAAATAGCCACATGGTAACATTTACAGATTTAAACATGGGAAGTTTTACGATATAAGGGGAATCTTTAATGACATATAACAGCACTAGTTTTGCATCCGCCTATTTAACTGAAGAGTTCAGTTTCACATGTATTTTCTGTCCCTGTCCAAGAGCCAAAATGTAATACTTATAAAGAAAGATCCACATTCAATAAATGTTTAAAGAGGTTAAAACTGTGGACTAAAGTATACTTGTTCTCTACCAGTGCTATATTCCAATAAATCATACATTGGTGATATTAAAGAGAACACTTTCAACTTCCAATACAGTTCCTATCTTGATAGAAAAAAGATATTAGAATAGACATTTGGGAACACAACGCCCATGTTTTCAAATGGTAGGACATTGGACAATCAGGCAGGACACACACACACACACACCAACTGCCTCTTCAGCTGTAAGTGCTCTATGTTCACCAGCAATTCGCAAAATGGTTTGGCTCTAAAGCTCTAAAAACAATAACTGCGTTTTTTTTTTGCAGGAAACAAGGTTGATGAGCTGTGAGATTGAACCAAACACTACATCGTACTGTATATTGTGCTGTAAAACCAAAACAATCAGCTGAAAGTTGCTATAACACACGGCAGAGTTATGGGATAATCCCCTGTGGGTTAGTCACTATGAGCGAGCAACAGCTTTCACATCACAAATACCCAGCAGATCCATCGTTAACGTCAAAATATACTGTAGACATGGGTGTGATTGAGTGATGCCTTTTATTTTGTTATTTAATGCCACCATTCTACATGTAAAATCATATCTGAAAGTCACAAACATCATGAGAATAGTCATATCCAATACTCTTTTAAAGCTGACAATCTGGTGAGCTGCATCTGATAATTGATTCCTCTGGTGCAGTGCAATTCTTCTTCTTCAAAATCTATCCCTTAACAATATAGACAATAAATATTGTTTTTCTATAATTTAATGGTAAAAGATTCCATACAGGACTTCCACATATTCTGAACCACCTGAGCTTGTCAGAACGTGGAGGGCATGCCAACATTCTTGTGAAAGTCAGTTTAACTGAGGTCGGTTATTGCGCTGCTCCTAAAGCCTTTCAGATTCTGAGCTGTGCTTGCAGGTCTGATAGGGAATCAGTGCTATCCTACTATACGTTTAACTAGTACTGCAAACCTGGGACAAAGTAGAGTGATGTGTGATAATCACTACCAATATATTCTATCTGTTGAATGTGAAACATTACAAAGTAACGTAGTGAATTTACTGTGACCTCAAATAAATATCAAACAATGCTGCATGCTTGGTCTTTTATCATTTGGAGGCTAGAAGTACTGCAGACTACATCTCCTGCAGAGGCGATCATATGGGATCCCTGGCTGCTTCTGCTTTGTGCATCTAGGGGGTTTTGGGGGGGTTGCTGCTGATGGGGACCGGAGGTAAAGACACCGTCTGTCCGATTGGGGGCGACGTTGGACAGCCACTTTCCGCAGGCATCCCATCGCGCGGCCATCCCTCCCTCCCTCCTGCCCCCACATGCACCACCACCACCCACCTCACCCTCACTTGTGGGATCAGCAATTCAGATCGCATGCAAATCCAGGAGCGTCACTGTGAATGTGTGTGTGTGTGTGAGAGGAAAAGAGAGGGGGAGAGAGAAGTGCAGTTGCATTCCTGGAGAGAGAGAGAGATCCCTGCCCCTTCCTCCTCCTTCCTCCTCCTTGCTCTCTTCCCTCCTGGTCTCCCAGCCGGCGGCGGCAGAGAGGGATTTCCAACCCGGGCTGCAGATGCGGGGAACAGGGCTGCAGAGTGAAAGAGACGCTGGTAGTCCGTAGGGAAGTTGTGTGAATCTTCTTCTTTTTTTTTTTTTACAAGCATACGAAAGAGTTTGGAGTTTGTTTCTCGGGCGCTCCGGGCGATCAAATTTGATTCCAAGAAAGTTTACTTTTTGGCTTACATCCGTGTGGTGGCCATGGGTTCCCAGCGGACACTCGGCGCCGGCCGGACAGCGCTGCTTGTGGCGGGGCTGCTCGTGGCTCTGTGGCACCGCTGCGCCGCAAGTTGCCCGGAGAGAGACTTGGAGGACAGGGAAGAGGAGGCCAACGTGGTCCTGACGGGCACCGTGGACGAAATAATTAACATGGACCCGGTGCACAACACCTATTCTTGCAAGGTAAGTCATTCGATGTGGTTCCGTAAGCGATCAAGTAAAGTATCCGCCGGAGCGTGTTGCTTCAAGGGGAAAGACACCTGCTCCTCGCACGAAACTAATAGGGTTTAAGTAGACTAATTGAAGCCACATTATCACTTAACGTCTTTACTCTGGTGCAGCTGATGGAAGCCATTACTACCAAAGTCTCGAAGGCATCAACAGCTTGCCTGAAAAACATTTTACAAACTCATTCATCCAGAAGCATTTGGCAGCAGTTATACGAGCACTGACAGCGAATCCACGTTGCCTTCAGAAATAGAGAGATGGTGTTGTTTTTAATATATATTTCCACTTAGCAATTACACAGCTACATGGGAGGCCTAACCGACCTTGTAATCAACTCGGGAGTCTGGCCCCTGGGTGTAGCTCTCACTTGATTCTAGTCATAAAAGCTGAAAACAAGCAACTACATGTGGCCCACGGCTACAGTGGTGACATTCTGAATCATTGATTCTGTTTATTTAGACCATCCATAACTAGATATTTGTGACCTGCGGCTGTAACAGTGATGCCCCTTGGGATTAAAAAAGAGGCTATAACATGCAATAACTATAACTGTGAAGTACCACAGAAACGCTTCAAGCAGCCAGAACAGTGATGTGTGATTGTTAGAGACAATGACATGATTTGACTCAGTGGAGAGCGCTGACAAGTGCTGCAAGGTGTGCCCAAAGCAATACAGTGTAGAGTCGTGCCTTATAGTGTCTTGTGTGGATTCTGTGTATAATAGACCCATAAACTGTCCCCCCCCCACCCTAATGTCACAGGAACATTAGGTCTCTGACTAATAGACCACATAATAGCGCATGGTACAAAAAACATCTGCTGTTCTACAAATAAGCACATTTTCAGTCAGGATGCAGCCTTCCTCTGTCCTCATTCCTTAGCCGTTCATCGTGAGACTAACTTTTGCATCATCATGGACTTGTGGTAGACCACTCTATAATCTGTCAAAATAAACAAGTGGTGTTTGGTCAGCTCTCTTTGCTGCTCTTTTCCCCAGCACCCACATGCTTCCCGTCTCCCAGTGAATCAGTGGAGTAGATTAGAGGCACACGGCTCTCCGTCTGGAAACAGAAACCGCCACCAAGCGCTGAAAAAAGAGACCAGGAAGGCTAACATGTAGCGGAAGGGGCGAGCTTTCTCATGACTGTGCAAGAAGCAGACTTTGCTGCACTTCCTGTGATGCACTATCGATGGTGCATGCAGCGTTTTAGATACATTTTCAAGTGGCAGGACATGAGCTGTATCTGGATCTTATTGATGAGATTTATTCCAGTAGTATAATAATCTATTACATAAACTGTCACGGCATGTTTTTGGTTTCACTGATTAATATAATTCTCGGTAAAGATTTGAACAATAAAGTCAGAGAAACACCTGCCTGTGCTTGAAACTGCCTTGATTGAGATGGCCCCAAGCTGAACAGGGGCCCGAAATCTCTGATAGCACCCTTAAAAATTTAAATATGATGCATGTTTGGTTTTGACAAAATGCTAAAAAGTGTGTCTTTCTGAAGGTGAGGGTGTGGCGCTACTTGAAAGGGAAGACCAACATCAACCGCGAAATTCTCCTGGACGGCGGCAACAAGTTGATGATCGGCGGCTTTGGCAACCCCGGGATCTGCGACAACCAGGTAGCCACGGGCGACACGCGCATATTCTTTCTCAACCCTGCCCTGGAGGCCATGGGGCCGGAGCACAAGAACGAACTCATGCTCAATTCAAGTCTGATGAGGATTACCCTGCGTAACCTGGAGGACGTGGAGCACTGCGTGGAAGGTAAGCAGCCACTTTGCTGTGAATGTAATAAGACCAATGTCTTTTATGGGATGGAATTTAAACCTCCATTTGTTAGGAGTAATCCTCAGATGTGTATCAGAGCTTGTCATTGCTATTTGATGAGTCAATTTGCTGTGACTTGTATCAATATTTTGTGTTCCATGTTTGCATTGAGACATTCAGTGCAGGATCCATGCTGTAGTTTCTCAGTAATTGTAAGTCACTTAAAGCAGCAAGGATTTCATACACCAGTGGCTGCTGAAATTACATAGCCTCAGGCTCACAACGTCAAAGTTTCCCAGAACTCGCCGAAACAAGGACACCTGAGTCATTTTAGGAGCTTTGTTGCCATGGTGAAGCCCCTGCCTTTCCCAGCGTAGCCTTGCGGTGGGTGTGTCTGATTAACACCTTCAGGACATGGGTTGAGTGGCTAAGGGATGATTCCCAACCTTTGCACCCTGTAGCTGAGGCATTTTATTGAGTCAGAGGGGAAACTGAAACACTTGCATAGGCATAACACACAGCATGGGATCTCTGCACAGGTTCCCACACACTCTTTTTTTTTTTTCCAACTAGCACAGGTTCCCAGCATTTCAACTTGTAAGAATGAAACACAAAATGACTATTAAACCTCACAGGAACAACAGAAATAGGGGCTGAATGGAAAGATCAAACTTGCTTGCACATAAAACATGCTTTAAAAGAAAATTGGGATGAGTGATGTATTTAAAACGTTGTTGTTTATTTTATTGGTTTGCATATCAGACGTTTAGCGTGAAAAGAGTTTATTAAATACTTTTATTCCTCTGAGTGCTTTCTTTGGTTGAGAAGTAATTTGTCAGGCCCTTATGAGACAAGCCACACAGCCATGACTAATAAATCTCAGCATCTACCATGACTGTGAGACTGTAGCAGCCTCTGCCCCCATTGCCAGCGAGCAGCGAGCTTGCTGCTGTTTAAGTTTTACTGGTGCTTGACAATGTTGGCAGCTGTTCAAAGTTTGAATCTAACACTTAGAGCGGCCGGGAGCACCAGGGGGAAATGATTCAGAGCACGAATCACCTTGCTGGAAGCTTTCTGGGGCAATCACTGTTTCAGAGTTGTAGGGTCGACATTCTCGGTACTTTCCTCTGAACATTTCTGTGTGGCAGGATGTTCCAATGGATGGAGCTTGTTTGCAGTGTTAAGTTGCATTTGGCACACACATAAAACTTCTTCTGTTTGTCTGTCCAGGCACGAAACACTGCACTGCTAACCTTTTTATTCACCCCCCTTTTCTTCTTTTGTGGACTCCTGTTGTGGAAAGGGGAGTTTCTTGGCTCTGACAAACTGTCCAGAATGTGCCCTTTTTGTTTCTTGGCTTTGTATTTGAAGAGGGTTTACTTCACATAACCTGATTTTCACATATCACCTTACAGTTGAAGGAATAGCGGTAGGGATGTACTTCTAGATGTCATCAGGCAAATTTTAGACAGAAATCATATTTATCGACATCAGAAAGAACCGCACATTTTCCCAGGAAAGCATTATGTGGTCCAATAAGTCATATACTGGGACAATTGTCAGGTTAAGCCCCACCATGAAATCGTTTTTTGTTTTTTGGGGAGTGACTTTGGCCCCAATAATGAACCTGCATGCCTCCATCCAGTGGAGAATGAGCTTTGAGGCTTGTTCCAGAGTTTTAATTAAGAGAGTCAAGTCAGATCCCATCCGTTCTGTGCAACCACTTCTCCTGGAGACTGTGGGATGTCAGTGCAGCGGGACAAGACTCTACCTGCCGCAGTACTCATTGTACCCTCCTCTGCTTTCTCCTCATTCTTGACATTTTCGATAGCTAGGATAGATTCAGGAATGCCTGGCAGAGAGCTAGGTGGGGAGGCGCATTGTCTGAGGTGGAAGAAAAAAGGCTTTGTGTGAGCTCCTTGCCACCAAGAGTTTTGAGAAGGACACAGACACGAAGGAAAATAAGACGAGTGATGTAGAACGAAAGAAAACCAGGATTTATTTTTTATTGCAAGTGTGAACAGGATGTTGGCTGTGGTATATTTGTTAGTTTGGATCAGTGCTGTATGAAGATAAATGCCTTCAGGCATTGTGTTTCTCACTCTTGCTACTCCTGTGCTCTTTGCTCTGGGCGGTGGCACTTCGGGGCCACTCAGTCCATGTGTGCCATCACTTGGTGACAGGCTTTCATCCGCCACAGAGCGGCCTCCCCAGAGGAGTGTTTACAAGATCTCAGTAAATACTTGCAGAATGCTGCACACCATATTTACAGTACAAAAGAATGCCCCTTTTTTCCCCTCAATGCCTTATCTTTGCCTTTTGATGCCCTTACGGCCATTTCTGAAATACCAAAAACATCTGTAACACTTCAATTCAAAGTGTACCACATCTGCATTAATGGATCTGCACCATGTTCCTGGAAGATAAGAACCTCTTCCTTTGTTTGGTCCTTCAGCTACCATTCAGTGACATGTTACCAAAGTAATTTGTGCTGTGCAGAGAGTTGACAGATAATGAGTTGGAATCAAACACAGACATATGCTGTCTCTTTGGATACAAAACTGAAGTTGTGGTTTGGTGGATGAGGGGGTAATTCAAGGTTCAACCAAACTTCACATTTTGTAAAGATATAAGAAGTTGAAAAGTCTGTGTTAATTATCATTTCCATTTCCCATTGTTGTATTAATGGCAAAAAAGAGAGAAGGCGGAGGTGTTGGGGGTTTGGAAGAGAGGAAGTCCTCTTGATGATGAAGTGTTGAGCGTACAGCGAGATCTTATCTGTCTTGGTCTGTTTATCAGCTGCTTTTGTTTCAGCCCTTGATGACGACTTGATGCCAGAGTCTTTCCCTCAAGGCCCAGTCAAAAAAAAAAAAAAGTCAGCAACAAAGGGCTGTTTCTTCCTTCTGTCTTCATCTCTTCCTCTCCCTCCCTTTTTATCAGTCTCTTTTTAGAAGAGGAGAGATGAGCCAGTCAGAAGTCAGTGCATAGTCATGCAACAGCTGCATCAAAGATCTTTTCTTTGTCCTCTTGTGCTGCATCTATTTATTACGCAGTACTGAGTGCAGCTAATGTGGTTGGACAATCAAAAGTCGTTGTGGGATGTTAATGAGCAGCGTTTTACTGCTCAACATACCACTGATTCTATATGATCTATATGTACAGCAGTCCAGAGGCTCACTGGTAATGGAGTTAGCCAGGCTTGCTGAGAACATGATGGGGGTCTCGATTTGCCAGCAGGTGGTCTTGCTTAATGATGGGCGAGCAGACAGTCCTGCGGAATGCTCCTCGGGGTGGGTGGGATGTGGGTTGACTGTTTGAGCCCCCCCTTCTCTTCCAGAAAGCCTTCCTTCAGTGAATGAGCCTAGGCCTCACAGAAATCTCTGAGCATGTTTCCCACTGTTTGTGCAAGGAGGAGGCCCGGAATCGACGGGAATTCCTAACCTGCACATGCTCCTACCTGGCCGCCTCCTCCCTCCTCACCTTCTTGATATGTGAGGAGATAATGACACAATGATAAGGGCAAAATGGAGAATTTTTGTTTTTTTTGCAATGCTATCTACTTTTTCATAACGTAAATGCCAATCATCCATGGGGCAGTTGACTCCCGTGTTTGAGGAACAATTAAAGACTTAGTGAAAAATGCATGGGTCACTTCACAGCTGCAGTTAATCAGTGACTCAAAGCCCTGAAAGACACTCATGTCATGTTGATACGCTAGCGTAGGCTTACTCACAGGATTTTTCTTTAGCAGAGGTGGCCGTCTAAGCTGAGATCCTAATGTGTCTCATGCTACTTACTACATGTTGGTCTGAACAGTAACCTCTCTCATGCTACATGGCTATATGTGGATTATTTTATCGGATGGATCACTTGTGCTTGTTTTATTTAAGAAAAGTGTAGCAGTTTAGCGGAGGCAGTCTTTATTTTAGGTGAGGTGGTCCACCTCCGCTATAAAACTCTCTGTTGTCCTATAAATGGTCAGGCTGCTCAAGTTTTAATGTTACCAAGGCATTCCGGAGACAGATTAGAGCATCACTAAACATGACAACCTTTTTGATTTTTCCAGGTATGAAAACATATGGTTGGTGGGGTAATTCCATAGGGGGAGATGGAGTTTGTGTTATTATGCCTCTGGAAAGTGTGTGCAGACAGGTGACTGAACTAAAACACTAAGGGTTCATGTCCACACAAGCAGCCTTTTGTCTCCAGCAAGGAGAAGTCAAGAAGACTGACTTTAAGGATTGGATTTTTCTCAGGGTCCTTGAATGGATTAGACTATAGTCTAAGAGTGAGAGTTAATTTGCTCGGTAGAGCATTTCTAGAAAGGTGTACCCTCTTTAAATCTGTGAACCCTCTGTGGGTTATTTCAAAGCATTGTAATGCAGTGAAGTGAAAAGAATTGGACCAATAGAAAGGCTTGATGGAAGGCTTTGATGAAATAAGCAACAAAGGCTTCAACGGCGTATCAAGACCAATGGACCTGTTTGCCAGCTAGCCCAGGGTCTCCAGAGTTATTGCACATTTTAGATTTTAATTAAAAATGCGGGAGTGGAGAGCCT
Source organism: Chelidonichthys spinosus (assembly GCA_029853015.1). NCBI lineage: Eukaryota > Metazoa > Chordata > Actinopteri > Perciformes > Triglidae > Chelidonichthys > Chelidonichthys spinosus. The sequence continues at coordinate 20,374,249 of CM056829.1, read as the reverse complement.
GCCTGGCATAGCGATAAAGGATCCAAAATGAAAAAGCCATGAAAGATGGAAGAGAGCAAAGGAGGAACAGACCACTTAACCACAGTCTGTTCACCTTGGCTCCTATCCCAGCCCTAACCAGGAGTGTATCACTCATATGCTGATAAAGATCATAGATGGTATTGATAGTACGAAAAGATACCTACATGTAGTGACATGCCTGTCACTTCAGTGAGATGTTAACATGCCCACAGTGTACATGTAGACATACTGTGTAACATCTCGCCTGTCCAAATACACTGTCTGTCTAAATGTATTTGTTTATACCTAATAAGACACATTTTTATTGATTGCGTTGATTCGGAAAATACCTGTATAATGTTGCTTGTATAGCACTGAACCATGCTGTAGGAAAGTCTTCATCATCCCGATCAAATAATTTAGTAAGTCATTTGGTGGTAAAGCTGACAGAGTTTGACAAGCATTGCTGTTTTGATGCTCCTTTTGAAAAAACAGTGTAAAGTTAGCTGGTGTCAATGTCTAAGTTAAGCTCTTCTCTAGTTTAGGAACAGGAAAGTGCAACTGACCTGGGGGGCTCTGAGCATGGACTTGGATGTACAGTGACCCGGAAACCTCCCTCTTCGATCCCAGACATAAAAAGCTCAGAGCAGCAGTCTGCATGAGATCTGGACTCCCTCTGGGGAACTGGATCCGTGACAAAATTCTTGCTCCGAGACCGCATTTCTGAAGCATGGCAGCTGCCATGGCAAGTGTGGCTACTTACTGTCAACACGCCAAAAACATCAGGTTTAAAGAGAAGGGTTTTGGTGGGACACCAGGGGGATAGCAGAAGCCCTAATGTGATTTGTATTTAGGTCAGCTCGGCTGTCAATCCAGAGCAGCTTAGATCAAGAGAACATGGGAAGAAAAAAGTTTTGTGTGCCCTGTATTCCTTTTGTTGTAGGATACATAAGGGACTTCTTTGATGAAGTTTTCCCATGAAAAAAGTTTGACAAACTGTAATGTTGTCTTAGTGTGCCTGGTGAATATAATTTAATGATAATTGAACTAACACATGCTAAACCTCGGTCAGCTGTCCTTGGTTGGATGAGTGTATGTTAGCATTTGTCAGCAGTATGAGATGAGATGAGATGCTGCGATTTTCCGTCTGAGAGTCTCAAACAACAGGATTTTCCTGGTTGAGATATGAGACTAAGAAGATATTTTATTGAAATTACAGCAAGAAGAGGTAGAACTTGGTTCAGAGGTTATTTCAGAACTTGTCACCTTCTGGATGGGAGATTCAGATGCACTGACCCAAGGTTGGCACATTATACCTTTTATCCTCCCTGCTGTCTCATGATATGCACCTGTTATATTCCACCATTCACATGCATGGTTATGAGGATAATTATATAAATCCAGTATTCTTATTTGCAGATGTCTCTAGCTATAGTTGGGCAGGTTTAATTGTCTAAAAATAATTTAACTAAGAACCTAGAAATTTGAAGTACATGTGATTGTTGAACCACTCTTGATTTTAATATGCTGGGCACTGTGATGTTGGGTGATAAGGCCATGTTCCAGTTCATCCCAAAGCTGTTCAGTGGGGTTGCATTCAGGGCTCTGTGCAGGATTTGGGTTAAGATTAGGGTCAATTTTAGGGTGAAGGCCATCTGTTGCAACAATAGAACTTTAAATTGTTGCTGCTTAACCACAATTTGAGTCTAATCCTATCCACTGTCATCCAAGATTTACATTAAAGTGCAGCAGATACAGGAAGTAAGGGAGACTTGACACTTGGGGGTCCAACATCCATAAACAAATCACGGGATGTGCAGGCCTTTCCCGTGCTATTTAACCCCTCTGACAACAGCTCAGTCTCTGTTACTTCCTTTCCTCCCTCTGATCCGTTACTCCATCGATGGCCTATCATGGTGAACTAAGGATTAACACTCCCACTCCCTTGTCTTTTCCTCCACGTTTCCTTCTGTGTTTGCCATCATCTCTGTATTTTTCTTCCTACTCTCAGGGTGTCACGTTCAATCACGTTTTGATGATGACCTGCACATGTGTGTCTGTCCGTCCGTCCGTTGTTGGCGATCTCAGATGTTTTATGAAGCACTGATATATGACCACTGTTTGCTGACCTATCACACTTTGGGTTTTATGTCTCCACTCATATCTGTACCTGTCTCTAATCTTCCTGCGTCTTTTGCACTCCCGTCCACCCCCCGCCCCCCCCTCCCTGCTCCCTGCTGCCCTCTTCTCTATTCTCACAGTCGTTATCTTCCTCATCCTAGTGTTCCCATCTCACAGCAGTTCCACCTGTAATTAGACTGGAATCTCTTGCCCTGTAAAGCTGTCATAGTCCTAACAACCAGGTGCAGACCTGACACCAGCCTCTGATATAACTCCATGTTCTTCTCTCTGTTTTTCCCTGGGCTTCCTCGAGAACGACATGTTATAAAAGTCAGTTAGATTCTGGTAGACTTTTGGGGACTACGAACTGCATGAGTTGTTAAAAGCCTTTTGTGGCTCCAGAGGGAGATATGACAAGTCTGATGAATTGCCTCATGTGATGTCACTTGAGTCAGTGTGGGTTAGTGCAGAACACTACACATTTGAAAGTAAAAATATCTAGGGGTGAGGAATTAGGTAGAAATGAGCTTACCAGGCGTATGTAGCCCACTCCTCATCTCTGCTTGAGGCTAGCAGCTCAATGGCTACATTGGCAGCTACTAATGTAACACATCTGAACCTTCTGTTGGTGGACAAGATGCATTGTGGGTAACGTAGGTGCCAGGTTTTAACAAGGAAGAAGAAAGGCAGGGAATAAAACGATTTAATCTCAGGTTTTGCTGAATCAATTTAGATTTTTTTGTCCGTCCACCATTAATAAATGGTACACTGTTTTAAATAAGATCCATGTTTGAATATGTGCTGCATGAATTGATCAAGGCCATTCTGGCGAGACACTTGGCTGTCGATACAAGCATTCATAAGCTGCTTTGGGGATTAAACCAAGAAGAGAGAATTTGAAATTTAATGTCATCATCAAGATCTTTCCTTTGTTTCCGTGGGTTATGGAATTTGCGATACGTCTTCTGACAAACCCTTAAGATGACAACTCTCCTGAGAGATGAATCTCTTAGGAATTTTCCCCTCCCTCTCTCCATCTCTGCTTGCCCTCCGGGCTGACAGATTTGTCTGGCTAGAGGGAGGCACTCGGCCAGCCCCTGTTGTTTTAGCCAACAATGGCAAGGACGTGATGGCTTTCCCAGACAAACAGAGATATCTGGCAGAGGATGTCTCACTAGCTTGAACATGTATCTGTAAACACATGTGCACACACACATACTCACATACAGGCAGAGACACAGACGTTACTATCTCCCCATCAGAATGAGACATAAACATAATTTAGTATGTGTCACTGTATCTGACCTAGCCGTTGCATTGTGATTGCTTTCAACAATGAACAGTCTCCAAAGTGACTGAAATCCCTATTCCATGTGGTTGGAGTAACCGAGACACACAGATAAGGGATGATTCCACAAGGGGAAGTGGATTTCTTTAAAATAAGCAAATGGAGGCTGTGAAGCAAAAGCAATTTTAATTTAAAAAAAGGGACAGAATCAAAGCTGTATATTCCAGTACCTCCATTCTGTTTAATGCTTAAACAGCTCATTGTAATTCTGAGATGATATGATGTGAATGCAATATAAGCTCATTGTAATCAATGACCAGAATCTCCGAGACAAATAATGTAAAATGATGTGACTGACCTTATCAGGAGCCCAAGAAACTTGAGATGAATCTTCTATTAGTTATCCAAACATTCAGCTGATGAGTAATATATTTACAGCAGCAAATGGCATCATTGGGTAAGAGTGGGCCGGTTGACACAAACAAGGGCCTATAAAGGGACTAATATAGGCTCTGAGACAGAGCCATGAATTTAATGTATTTTAGCACCATGAACCTTCTGTGAGTTTGTTTTTTAGTGTTTAGTGTTGTATGTTATATTGTAGTTTGAGGCAAAGAATGTAACTACAATGAGAGACAATAGATCTGCGAGAGAGAAAGTGTGACCTGTAATACAGCCGGAAGGCTTAAAGGAAAGAGTTGTAGTCCAAGATTAAAGAGCATGAGTGATGGAGAGTCAGAAACAGCTGGAGAAGTAGGGGAGGAAAGAAGGAAAATGATAAAAGTTAATGGAATATAGGCTCAGTTGTGTTGAGGTAAAATCTCAAAATCTCAACACATAAAACTGAAAATATTGGTCAGGCACTTATTTGAGTGAACTGTCCCTTTTTAAATTTCTCTTTTTATTGCACTTGGAGCTACATGAAGCCTGGACCATTAAATAGATTATCGGTAACGTCTCTTTTGTTCTTGCACTGTGCTAGAACCCCACACACGCAGAAAAAGGGAAGCAGACTTGTAGCAAGTGCCATGAGGCAGCTTTCGGCATTTTCCATCAGAAGCGCAGCACCTCAGAGAGGCTTGGCCTGAGGGAACAAATTCTATCACAGAGTGCGAGCTGTTGCCAGAGGTATACCCAGATCAGCCTCTCCAAATTCTTATTGTCACTCTGAAACCCCTTGTACTAAATTACCTAGACACCGTGGCCTTATTACCATACAGTGCTACCAGCCATTTCAAAATGCCCCCAATCCTCTTGTGTCCGTGAGAGCAGCAGCAAAAAATGACACAAAAAAGTTTCGACATCCATCTTTCAGAGATGATTCCCCTATTGCACTTAGAGTGTTTGGAGGCATGCCCTGAAAGAGCAATTGGTGCAGACATGTTGGAGAGGTTTTTTTTAGAGGAACATACGAGCACCATGATGGATGGAGGCATTGCATGCGGCACTGAGTTTGGCTTTGCATTGTGCTAGTTTTTCAACAAGCTATATTCTCAGATAGGTTGTCAGAAAAAGAGTATTGTTGTTGATATATCAGGCCTTCCTTTTTAGGCTGTGCTCCCAAGAAGAAATTCTACCTATTTGCAAGTACACTGCAGTGTTTCTTTGACAAAACATCATTGATCTTTCAGAGCTAGATATTAGTCTTGTCAGGCTGAAAGAGTTGTGCTGTCAGGCAAGCGAAAACGCTAGTTAGAAAGGATTGGCGGGATATTTTAACCTTTGTTAATCACGCTGTAGTTAGCAGGAATGGATACCACAGGGGAAAGAAATTACACAGGTTGATAATGAACTATTTCTATGTTAACAGAAATGTTGTTTGAAACAAATCCACAGGAACTTGAATAGCCGCCTGGGGAATTCCAAGCATCTCCTCATTACACTTTAATTGATGAGATTTTCTCCAGACCAGATAAGCTTCATAAAAATCGAGTTCTGGTCACAGGATTAGCAGTTAGCTGTAGGTTTAGTATTTTTACGTAAGTCAAAGGCAGGTCTTTAAAGATGGCTTGGTTGGGCATTTTCACTCCAGCAGTAGCTCCACAAAGCAAATTAGATCCATAGATGGCGTAGATTCTTCTTAAGTCACAAGACGAAACTACACATTGGCTATTATGCAGTCGACTACCTTAGGGTCATCAGTGCAGCATTACTCATCAAGCACGGGACAAGTTCCAACATGTGATTCAGTAAATGAGAAGTGTCTTGCGTGTTATTGGCTCCCTGCAAATATTTGCGTTTGGTTTTGTCTCCGGTGAAAGGAGTCTAAAAGAGCTCCAAGGGTTGAACAAATCCATCTTTTCTGGATTTTGTGTATTTTTTCTGGAGGTACGGCAAAGAGTTCTGGTTTTTCTTCGTGTTTTACCTGGGAACACCTGTGCAATCATATCATATTCATATCTTTGTGTGTAGGTTTACGGGACTTATTTTTCCTCAGCCACACACTTGATCTTGATTTGGCCTCAGATAAAAAAACTCCCACTGGATGTCTCCCAGGTCCTTTTCCACCCTTGGACTTCCAGGTCCTCATTCTGGCCCCGGCAGGTTTTAGGCTGGCTATCCAGTCTCCACATTGAGTTAAACCAAGGGAAGAGTGAAAAGCAACAGGCCAGTCTCCAGTTAGCCTTTACCTGAGGCCATAGGGAGTGTGAACTGGTTAGGGGTGAAATTGGGGGCAGGCGTGTTCACACCACTCAAAGAAACCCCGAACACATTCCCAGTCCCCGATCAGGCAGAAATTCTTTCTCAACAACTACAAAGAGATATGATGACATTTCTCATTATTATTCATGAACACAATGTTGCAGCAGTCTCTCAGACAGACATCTCTTTCAGGTTTTTTGTTGACAACTTTGTTTTTGAAACTTTCCTTCATTAATCTGAAAGGTGATCACTTGGCTGCCCTATAATAATGTGAGACCGGTTCTGAACAAAGTTTTGAAATTAGGATATGTGTAGGTATATGTGTGTGTGTGTGTGTGCGCGTGTGTGTGTGTGTGCTCTTACTCTAAAGAACATACCTCTGCTTGTCATTGCTTTATTGGTTCTAAAGTGGTGCATTTGTTGCTCACGTTCAAGCCAAATCTCTTCCTTTGTCCCTGTGTGTGTTTCTGCATGTCTGTCGGTATGCGAGTCATTCTTTAAACATATTGTTGTTCTCCATCTATATCTTTCTCTCTGTCTCTCAGTATGGCTCTGTCTTTCTCTGTTCAGTCTGTGCAGATTGAACTGGCTGGTTACGATGCAAGTGGAATCTTGATCAGCTCCAATTTACATCTAGACAATGGTTGGAGTTGAGAGGCGATTCCTCTCCTCTCTTTCCTCTCATTTCCCCTCCTTGAACCCCCTATTCCTCTTTCTTGTCTTCCCGTCTGCTTCAGTGTCTTTGCCAACAGTCCCCTCCCCTCCTCCTCCTTTATTGTGTTTTTGGGAAAATGGTTGTCTTGAAAGACAGAAAATAAAGGATGGAGAAGGAGCCTCCTCGACAGTAGACTAAACTAAATGCTGCTGGACTTCATCTGTGCTCCTGAGGACACAGCCCTCCTGATAATGAACTCCACACACTTGTCAATGCAAACACACACACACACACTCTCCCATGTTAAAGAAAGCCTAGGGGTCCGTGTCCATGTCGTGTCTTGGCAGATAGGCATTAATGCTCTGAGCATTTTTTAAATTTGATATTTTAAAGTTGTTATGGCAACAATATCTTGACAACATATTACCACCACCAAGTACTTACCAGCGGATGCTTGCCCTCATACTTTGCATGGATCTTTGTATGAAATGTCAAAATGAGGACTATGTTCTGTAGTGTCTGTCTGACAGACACGGCCAAAACTAGCTTCTCCATTTTATAAAGTGACGTCACCAGTGCTTTTCTGAAAGGTTCAGAATTTTTTCAAAGAAAGCACTCTGAGCAGCTGCACAAAATGGCAAATCTCTCAGAAAAAAGAGTGTGGTTGTGACGCCTTTTCACTAAGTGGCCACGCGTGGCAGCATACCCTCTGCTCATTGGGAACAATTAAAAAAACAAGCTATTGATAGCACAGCCAACCTTCTGTAATGCCTTTCATCTGCCCATAATTCATTGCTCTGCGCATACATGCTATGACACAGAATCCTCAATGAACATAATCTTCATTTGGCATCAACATTCTGGTGTCATTATATTCAGACATCTCATTTGAAATACTGATCCTTTCAGACAGAATGCTCCCTCACAAATAACAGGCTGCTGTGTGCACAAGCATAAAGCATCGCAGATTTGACTAAGTGCTGCAAACTAAAACCGACTCAGCATAATAATTGCTGTTTATGCTAATTGTTTGCAACAAGATTGCCTATCAGGGTGAACTTACACTGTACAAACAAAAACAAAAATGTTTTCCGAGCCTATTTTAAATGTGCAAATTGTCGTTTAACTCCAACCCCAGTCTTGCATCTCAAGTTGCTAATCAGACAGTAAACAATGTACAACACATGGAAAAGAAAGTCTTGGCCTGAATACCCGCTACACCTGAACCCTAGGAAAGATAGGCCTTTGCCTCTTGAGGCTTATCCATCGTTAGACAGATAGCTGACTGGTTACCAGTTTGGAGGTGAAGTGGCTAGCCCCTTGTCTTATTCCCAGGTTATCCTCTTCGCTGGCTAGTTAGTTACATTCAGGAACAGGCCTCACAGTAATTACTGACCACAATGGCATGTTTCTGGGCTGAGTAATGGATAGGAACTGTTGAGAAATCAGGAAGGCAAATAATCTTTCAATTAGTTATAAGCAATGATTGATTAGTAACATTTGCCAAGTAATTTATCAAACACTGTGGATACCTGCAGGTCTGTGTAGCACGCTTCATGGTGGCCTGTTGTTGGCCTGCTCAGGATTAACTAAAGGTCCAAATCAAACAAACAAAGGACAGAACAAGAAATCCTTATGCAAACCGCTAAAAAAGCAGATCTGTTTTTTATTTGCTTTGTTTGGCTTGAGAATGAGACTCTCCAGCTGTTGTGTTTCTGAAGGCTGTAGATTGAAAATCCCCCAAAAATATCAGCAGCTGCTCAATAAATTGTCGAGTCGTTCTTAATCAGCAATAACTCCATCAACAATTCATGCACATACTTGGGTCTGGTGTTGGTTTGGGAGAGTGAGGATCTGAAAAGTGAAATTACATTTGATGCAGTTGTAGCTCTTTTGACAATGTCTGTGAAACATGTGATATATCTTATAAGAGATTAAATCTACAACCTTTTAGCTAAATAACTGCATCTGAAACAGGTGGTGGAGTTTCCAATCCGAGTTGAGTATTTCAATAGTGAGGCGCTCATTTTTTTGTAAAGACTGATCTATTTTGCAGTCTCATTCCCTCATCCCATTCTCCGAGGTTTCATTTGACACCTCATGCATAATTAATGTTATCCCTCAATTGAACATCACAACAAATATTGAATGGTGGCCACCGAGTCACCAGGGCCCCATCTGTGGGCCGAGAGTTTACAGTTGGTGGATTACCTGCAGTCAGTCACAGCCACTGTGTTTTGGATTTGCTCGCTTTAGCCCCGCCATCACTCCCTTTGAAGAAGCCGAAACGAGATACGCCATGCAAATCACCTGGTTGGTTTGAACTGAAGTGCCGACAGTCCCGATAAAAGACGCACTTCATCACCTCCCCTCCACGGATAACCAAAAGATTTATTAAAAAATCCCTTTCCCAAGAGTGCTCACTTTCCATTTGACTTTAATAATGGAGTTGTGCAGGGTGTGGTGATGCTGAGACGTACGCACGCTCGTATGTAGTCCCGCTTATTCTGTGTCTCATTGTGTGTTTGTGTGCACATCCGTACTATTGTGTGTTTGCACCTGGGCAGAATAAGAAACCCCCTGAGAACGAGCAGACGGCTTTTTAATTTCGCTCCTCTCCATCGCGGTTGGTGAAATTAACAGGAATTTATGTGACGGGACGAAATAAGTTTTTTCTTCAACAGGAAACTCAGACACTAACTTGTTATCAGACTTAATCATTTATCACATACTGAAAGGGATCTTGGGGGGGGGGGGGTGTAGTGCGGTGGTTAGTGAGGACTATGGAATACACACTCAGTGTTGGAGCGGATTGTAAATTAACGCCCTCAGGACACCGCCAGAGATTCTCTTTATAGATCAGTGTTGACAAAGGCTCGGAGAACGGCTTCTGGGGTGTGGAGGCTTGGGGGGCTCGAGGACTGGTGTTGACTCATTTTTCTTTTGAACCTTCCCCTCCCAACCACCACCTGTCTTCCGCCATAGCCAACTATCAAAGCTCAGCGTTCACACTGAACTTGCTCTGGACTTTGAATATGATATATGCCGTTTCCCCCTTTCTCTTCTTGTGAGATGAGCTGGTACCAAAACATGTTTTTAGAAGAAGCATTAGTAAAGAGAATGTCCCACCTTAGAGCAGAAACCTCAAGTTCATGGAGCTGTTGGGAGCAGAATGGATTAAGCAGAGGGACCATGGTGGCTCTGAAGAATCAGGGTATTGTTAAGGGCTGCTCATCAAAGCGTAAAGAGGGTTGTGAAAGAGCAAAGGGGAAGGGGGTATTACAGGCATACTGCTGTCCCCACATACATACATATATACATACAGTCTTTAAGTTTGCACTAAAATGTAATGTAACACCAAAACCATGACCATTGTGACCCTTGCAACCCTTGTGAGATCATAACCTCAGGGGTATTAAATTAAGAGGTTTCATTTGTTTTTGTTTTTTTGCTGCTATGCATTTCTTTCCAGAGATAACTTGTCAAAAAATTGCAGAAAGCAACCTTCAGTCCTGAAAAGTGAAGTCAATGCAGAAGTGACTTAACGTTGCATTCATTCTAATGGCCTGCAGGTGGTGACTCCTCTGGTTGTAAAATAATTCGGCTTGTATAGAAGTCTATGAGAAAATGACCCTACTTCTCACTTGATTTATTACCTCAATTAAAATAGGGAAAACATGAGTTTATGGCCTCAATCGCTAGTTTCAAGCACCATGTTCATTTACTAAATTATGGTCACATTTAGCGTTAAATAATAAAGCAGGGAATGCTTTTCATACGTGGTTGTGCTAATTTAAACCTAGGTCCTTAAAACGGGTCAGTTCTAGTAGGATTGCAGTGGAAGACCCAGAAAGACCCACACACATGCATTCACCCCAAGCACACTTCGTCCTGCCTATTCCGCGTTAGGGAGACAGGTTCTCATGTTGGCAGATTATTCACGGGGATTTCATTCTAAATGAGGTGAAGTTATTGCTCTCTGTGAAGCGGGTCCTTCAGAAGCTGCTGCCAGAGCTGGAGCAGCTCCTTTTTGTTCTGTTATCCTTTGTTGGCCTGCATGACAGAGTAACCTGACCTCAGACGTGACAGGCACTCAACTCAAAGAAAAAGCCATTTTTAGCAGTGACTTTAGGTTTCATGGGATGTTTGTTACGATGGAGGTGTGTGCAGCTTTTTCTTTCGTACTTGGCTCTCACGTCGTTGCTCCTGAAAAGTTGAAAAATCGCTTTTGTCATTTTCTACTTGTTAAAAGAGCTTTAAATTCTTTTGATACAATTTGAGTCGAGTACATCTGTGAATCTCAACTCGGTCATCAAGCAAAAAAATGCATGCATGTGGTTCTCAAATGTGTGGGTTTTTCTTTGGTGTTTGTTTTGGACTGACTTATACACAATAAAACAACATTAAATGTTTAATGTGGGAAGTAGACTGGTGTTTATCTAAACTTGGAAAGCGGAAACCACGAGGTATGACATTTTCCAGCTAGCACAACTTCGTACTCACTTCCCACATTCTTCACCAAGTCCTCAGAGGAAGGGATTGCATGTTGCTGTTGCGTAGCTCTGGGTATTTACTCTTTCCAGGCCTGGCTGTCTGCCTCGCTGTGGGTGTGTGGAAGTACTTGTGTGGTCACTCAGTAGTGCTGTAAATGCCTGCATGCACAAACACCACACCACTTTGATGTTTGGACCACAAGTTTATTCAACATCTGAAGACAGTCAAGTGAGACAGGACCCCGTCTGTGTGTTTTGCGTGTGAGGGGCTCCATGTGCATGTATGGCATGTGACTGGGAAAGGCACACAAACTCCTGCTCCCCTCCTTTCAAACTCTCCTCCTCAGTTGTCCTTGAAGTCCCCTCCTGGCCTCCAAGTCATCTGCAAACATTATCAGCATACCTGATGCGATGGCTGGTGGAGGATGTTTGCACGGGAGCATTATCAGTTTTCAATACACGTTCAGTCATTCCGATTACTTCAGCTGAACAGCGGCCAAATGCAAACGTCCAAGTTAATTTTTCCATTCCAGATTTATCCACTTGCTTCATTCCTTTCCAACTTGGGAGCGCCCTGTTCTGCTCCGTCGCTCACAGAGGCCTGAAGCGTGAGGGGAATCATGGGGGGATGAGTGTTGGTGGGGCAGGCTACATTTGGAGTTCTTCTCAGACTAGGGGGGAAGGGGGTGTAGTTGGGGGTCTTCTCCTGCTGTTTGACCTGCCCTTTTGTCTCCTTAATGACCTGGCCGCGTAAAGTTAGCCGCTCTATTCAGGAGGCATTAAGGGTCATTTTACCTGACGAGGGCCATTTCCCCCACCACTAGCCTGGGGGAAGGGAGATGTTGGAGATGTCTCCATTGGGAAACCACTATGGCTTTTTTTGGAGGGGCAGTATTAACCATTTTCCATCATAAGTGTGGTTGCCTGTATGGTTAGTACTGTACTGCAAGCAGCTTGTAAAAATTGGATGGTGAAACAAACACATCTACTTCCTGTTATCTGGTTGGTACATGTGATAATGTGACACCTTTCTTTTCACTTGCCCCCTCCCTTCTCCAAGGTCAGACGTCGGAGTTTAGTTGCAGCACAGCGACCATGCTGATAGGAACTCACTGTCTTGTTTTAAGACACTGCAGCATGGTAGATGCTTACCGATGCAAATGCTGGATCATGGATCTTCCAACTGATGGCAGACGCAGTGCGCTACTTTTATAAATGTGAGGCATTGCTTCTGACTGCAGGGATGTAGATTTGAAAAGTATATTTGTCATTCTTACTGGTCACACAGATGCACTAAAGGCATCTGTCGTGCCAGGGAAAGTGTCCCTATCTATCATGTTTAATCAACTTACAGGGACATTTATGGGACAAATAGACACGCAGAGAGAGAGAGCGTGCAATGTTTAGCTTTCAAAGTTCTGGCAGAAGCCCAGAAAGACATTGAATTGAATTTATTTATTCAAGCAAGCTACTCAGACATATTGATTCACCCCCTATAAAATACCCAAGATTCTTTTTGAAGTCACTCAGTTTTCTCAATGTACATTAAGATAGCAAGCTGATGTCCAGGATGCAGAAAACATTAAGTCACATAAACATTTATAAATAGCCCATGACCAAACTTTGAACCCTTCTGTAAGAACTTGGTTATATAAATCAACTTTGGAGTAAACCTGATTAACAAAGTGGGATTACTTGTGTCTCTTTTAAATTACTGTGATTTGTTTAGAGCTTAGTCTGCCGTAGTGTAGTCACACTGTTAATTAGACATAGATATCCATATGAAAACAGGGATGGGTAGCACCAGAACAGGTAGTGACACGAGTGTGAATTTCTTTCAGTTTTTGTTCCTCACAGAAACTGATTTGGTTAAAAAACACGTACATGCTTTGATCAAACCACCACCCTTACATTGTTATTCATAGCAATCATTTTATAACAGCCACATAAATGCACTGAGTGAGGGTCACGGCACTAGCATGAGCCTTCTCATTAGCATTCGGTGGCCAGCTTGTGGTTATGCCCTCGAGTACCTGCTCGGTTGCTCAGGAATTGGCACTTAGGTAATGAAATGCCCATCGCTGACGGGGGCACTTGATTGTGCTGAGCCTGAGATAGTGGGGCCAAGTGAGAGGGGAATGGGAACTAGAGCGAGGGAGAGAGCTGGGGATGGGCCCAAGTGAACGCTGAGCACATAGCAGAGAGAGGAAGATAAGTGGCAATACTTCTCAGCACAGATCCGTCACCTGAGGACAAGTATGATGAGTTTCTGTCCACAAGTCTTAACTGTGAAGAACATGAAGAGGGGCAGCTTTATCATTTTTTGTGCCTGTTATTTTGCTGTTTGCTTGAGATGCTATTTCCCTAACCTTTCCTTCCCTCTCATTTCTTTCCTTTATTATCTTTTGCGCATCAGTTGTTTTTTTTGCTCTTTCCCTACAGATGTTCCCGCCCTTTTGCTCAATCTCCATACTACACACAACCACCTGAGTATGAAAAACAATATGCTCATTATCTTCAGAGCTTCCGCACCACTTTGGCTCCATTACCTTCAGGCCTCCCAAAATCTATGACCTGGTACTTTTTGACCCGTGTCCTCAGATTCTTCCCAGCATTGTCCCAACCTCACGTTGATGCACCGACTACATTCATGCTTCGAAAACTAGCCAGACATAACAAGCCTGGTCTGGATGTCACCTGCCCACTCATTTATTATGAACCACTTCTGTGGACTCTGACAGGCAGGTTGCAATCTCTGATTAGGTTCCTGCAATAAGTAATGGCTCAGGTTAACAATGAAACCTGAGCAGACTATTAAGTTGAGAATTTGCACCTCTGTTGACTGTTGGACATTTCTCACATTCCTTCCTTCATTCATGTTTTGTGAGAATGTCGTCACGTGTCAGTGCACTGCTGACCTTGTTCTGGTGTAACTTTCCAACAATACAGCTTATTCTGCACTCGGATATAAAAGGCACATGAAATTCTCTGAATGTTGTTGGCATGCTAGCATATAGCATGCCGTTCAAAAGATTGAGAGCCAATGGGGCATCTTCAGATTGTTTTTCTTTTTTCCTCCCAATCAATAATCTCAAAATGAAAAATATTTAACCTGCAACATGAAATAACGTAAAGCATGTATTTGAAATTGAATACTATTCAATTTGAATAGCTATAACAGAAAGTGTGGCATTTTTGCATGCTGGAAATGGTTGATTTTAGTATTTTATCACTACTCCCTAAAGTCCTCCACCTGTTATCAAATTGCAGCTACTGTATGTCTTAGTTTGATTGATGATTTTCCTCTTTAATTCTCTGGAATTGCCTGCTTAGCCCATACGGCCAGCACACACTTCCAACTTCTCCCAACTTCCAACACCAGGGGAGAAATTGATTGAAGTTGCATGCTCACGAAATTGCTACCTGTAACATTGAGGTCTTAACAAAAACCTGTGTTGTGGATGCAGGTGTTTTCTTGAGAACGCAGAGGGATCTAAATGAGTTTGAGGGTATGAGTGACAAAAAGGAACACTTGTGTTGGAGGTGTCTGAGATGGAGGTACACTATTCAGAATGTCCCGTCAAAAGAGACATTCTGTTGTTTTATTCATGTGGTCTATGTGGGATCCCACATACACGGTACTGCTGCAGTCTGGATAGGTCGAGGGAGTGTATTGTGCAGGCAAATGGATAAGGGTGAGTTAGCAGACTTGTGCCAACAATAGACGATGAAGCCGCATGATAAGGTCATTGCATGGAAGTGCAGCGGGTTCTCACTAATATGAAATTGTTGTCATTTCCGTTAACCAATATTGGCTCTCCACAAGCTCCCAGCCAGGTTCTCCATAAGATCATGGAACCTTGTGGGAGCACCTGTGAGGCCAGTTATTGACGTTGGATATTGACAAAACTCGCAGCCAGCATTCTTATTTAAGCCAAAGGTGTTGGGATTGGTGTTCAATCAATGAATCAATCAATATCCTTTATTTAACCAGGTACAAAAAAAATCATTGAGATTTAAAACCTCTTTTCCAAGAGTATCCTGGCCAAGACAGCCGCACAAAAGAAGAATGGTTCCACCAATCACACAAGACACAAATGTGTTGAGGTCGGGACCAGCTTAAAGTTATTCCATACCAAACTGGGAAAAAAATGTCTTCATGGATCTCTTTATACACAGGGCATGGTCATGTTAAAACAGGAAAGGGTGTTCTCTAATTGTTGCCTCAAAGCACATTATTGTCTAAACTATTTTTATTTTTTAATATTCCCCTTAAAATTAGCCAAATTAGCCCAAAGCATGGCACTGGATGGATGGGGCATACTAAATATGTTGACAGGAGAGTCCATATACTTTTGTAGCTATTCTCTCTCGAGTGAGAAGAATAACAGCTGAAGGAATGGAGGATCTTAGGGACCGTCCACACGTACCAAAACAATCTTTTTTCCTCCGTTTTTCCTTGGCGTTTCAAGAAAATCTGTGTCCACAGGAATCCACTTGTTTCAAAAACGTTTTCAGGCACCAAAAACGCCGGATCTGTGTGGACGGTGCTCAAATTAATTCTGCTTACACAAAAAATGTTTCCGTGATCAAGGTGTGTGGATATTTGAGTCTCTTGTAATTGAAGTGTGAACAAATCACACTTCATGAGCCGCATGTTTTCTCTAGCACCTACCTATCTTTACACCTAACATTTGGCCAATATAAATAGCACTACTTTTTTGAGGAACATCTATAAAAAAAGTTAGTGCTGCACTTAAATACCAATTAGAGTAGTAATCAAGAAGGCTGCCTGACTGTAAACTGTCTTAATGGCAGGAGCTCTCAGTTCACCTCTCTTCTCTCATTTGCTCACTCTGCAGTGGGAGGCAACCTTTGAATTGAGGCTACTGAGATAAGTTGCTGTGATTGAAGGTCGGAAACACAGGTGCAATGACTCAGTGTTTGCTCATTTGGATTTTTCAATTGGCAGTGATAAGAAGCAAGGAGGGGGGAGGGAGGGGGGAGAGAGAGGTGAACAACCTGTTCATTAAAGCAGCTTGCTAATGATTTACAGGAGTTGGAGAAATGCACTCAGCAGAGTTAGTGAACCGAAACGAGGAACAGAGGCTGAATCACAACAGCCCTGTTTGTTTTACATTTCTGGATGTCCATAGCAACAAATAGCATAATTAAACACACAGAGGTTCAAACAGTCATTAGTACTGTGAAACACCATGGATTTCAATGCCAGTTTTGTTGCTTTACCGCATATGTTTGTGTCATTCCCAAACAGCCACCACAACATCATGCTGAATTATTATCAAGGCAGCTACATCTTAATTTTTAATAGCAAGAAGTTTGAGCTATCTAATTTATCAAATCAAAATCAGTTTTCTTCTGCTTCTTAAAGGAGGTTGAGACTAAAGCCATTCAATATGAATCGTTTGCTTCATTGTTTGACTACTACAAAAGTGGAATGTATTGTAAGGTAGCCAGAGATACCATAGAGATAATAATTTAATAACATAAATAGACCAGAATGGATTGCACCCACAACACATGTTGAGCATGGAAAACAGCTTGACCGGACACACCCCAGCGTTCATGAACTGCTTGACTTAGCATATACTCACGTTCTCATATTTCCAACCAATTACAAAAAGGCATTCTGGGAATTGTAGCTGCAGTGGCAACACCAAGTAGTCTACAACAATTATTTCCAAGATACCTCTGGAAAAGCTTAAACATTATAACAAAGAAATCATATCTAGAGAAGTGCTCAAGCAATTCCTGGTGTTCTAGCAACCCATTGAGAACTATTGCTCAGCCTCTTATAGATAGTGATCTCTGTGTGTGTAATGAAAAATCATTTTTGGAATGACTGCCTTGGAACAGAGGACAACTCCGAACCCCTGCAGGTTAGCTGAGTTCGATCCCAGAACGAAGGATAGCTCTCATGTCCTCCATAACCTCTTTGCTTCACAGCCCACTGGATTTGGGGGCAGAACCATAAGCCTTTGACATCTGGTTATCATTTATCAACATTTTAAATTGGATACTGGGATTAGTCCGGGCTAGCCGTGTATCCCTGGGCTCGCTGTTGATGTAACTGGATTGCTTAGGATGTGGTGGGCAGAGAATCCCTCCTGACTTTCCCAGGGCTCATAAAGCAATCCCAGCACTTCCACTTCACAGTAATGAGCAGCTGCAGAGCTCAGGTTCAACCATGGGGGTTAAAACCGAAAGCCAGAGCATCCACCACCAGCCTGGAGTGTAGCCCAGATAGTAGAGCTGACTGCTGTCCAGTAAGCCCCTGGGCTACAAACACAGACCGTTCAGTAGAACAAAAGACAAAAACAGCCAAACAAAACCTCCAAAACCTCTTCCATTTCCCTTGGGTTTAAGTAGCTCATCTGCTGTCAGATTAGCCATCTGAGTTATAGATCATTCCAAAATCAAAAAGTCGCTGGTTCTTTCTGGGTCGAGTGGAAGATCTGCAACAGTAATCATCTAGACCATAATTTCAATGTGGTCTTTATCTATTCACTCAAAAGTTATCTCTTTCTGCCACATTTGACTCTCAATTATTTTAGTGTGGATAGGACATGAAAGAATAGAAACATTTTTTACATCAGTCTGCAGATCATCTTTGTGCTTGGAGGAGTATTGAGATAGGTGATGCCAAAAGATAGAGACAGAAAGTTTGCTTCTTTATGCAAAGGCCAAAATGGCTCTATGAAGGCCTGCAGGAAATATCTGTTCAGTTTATGATGATGAAGACTCCAGAAGTAAGTTTTGTGATGAAGAGTTCTAATTGACTTCGGCCCCATTTGTTTACTTCAGTTAGTGACTTACCTCATTTGCCAAACTGGCTTTCCACATTCTCCAGATAATGTATCTGTATTTGCTGCATTCAGCCGTGAAAAGTGTGATTGTCGTTACAATAGCAGGAGCTTTTCAACATTCAATGCGGACAAATTGTGATAATGATTATGGTGATGGTGATAAGGAATAATAGACTTGCCCTTTTGGCTCTGGTTTCTCTGTCATCAGTGTTGATGTCAGAGCATTTCCTTCTATTAAACTGCCACGTCACTATGCTGCATGTGACATTTCATTATCCTCTCTACAATTCTGCAAAGTCGCAGGCGTTCTCCCATAAAATATCACAGCAATTCTGTTCTTCCATAAGTAGCTCTTCATTAAAGCTATCCATCACTGTGGCTCCTCATAAAATCAAACCTCATTTTGCTGTTTGTAGGTGAAATACAACCCATGTGGCTCACTAGCAACAGGTCTCAGGCCATTAAGGCTACTGAAACTCTTCACATTGACAGGATTATTAATTGTCTGTAAAGTTTATGACATTGCCGAGTCCATCAAATTTGCCCCATTCAATGATCTCCCATGGTTCAACTCTCTCCCCCAGATCAAATCTACCTACCCTACTGCTGTTTCTTGGCAAAGGTCATGGGTAACCATGGCGATTACCATGGGAACACCCCTGCCAAGCCTAATTAACCCCGTCCTCTCAGGATCCAGTTCTTGACAGCTGGTGCATAGTGGCTCATTCCCACCACATCCTCTCCATTGACCCAGGAAGTGCTCCCTATTTCCCTCTGGAGGCCTGCAGGTTTGTAAAGTCTTGGTGCCCCTCCAGTGGGCGTCCCAGCCAATTTCCCCCCAACTCCTCAACTTGCTTCTGCATAGTCAGGTTAATTACCTGCTTGGTTGAATGCAAACTAAAACTAAGAACAAGAGGTTTGGGAGGGGGGTATCCCAAAGCAACCCATCTGTGGCGGATGAGAGTAGTGTTGTACCTCAGCTGGTGTCAAACTAAATAGCCGTAGGCCCATGCTTACCTCACTTTACTCCAGTGATCGAGTGGCTGGAAGCACGGCACACCAGAGCCCAGTATAGGCTGGCAGTCATTATACCTAATAAGAAGCAGATTCTAAAAACATATGGCCCCACTCGATAAAAACCCCCAGAGCTCAGAGAGGAAATGTTGTATTTCCAGCTTATGAAAGCAGTCTGGAAGCACCTGTCACACTGTTAGTTTTTCATTTGAACGGTTTTATTACATTATGTTGAACTGGACATGCAGCTGTTTAGATTGTGTCTTGATCTATTTGCTTACCCGGGAGCTTGTCATACAGCCATATGTTTCTAATCATGGGCGAGGGTTACCGGGCTTGTACGGAATCCTTCAACAACCGCATGTATTCAGTCATAGCGTTGCCAGAGAGCATGAGTCAATGCAATGTTGTTCAGCCAGTTGAAATACACTGCAAAAAGGGCATTTCAAAAATGTTGGAATCCCTAATTTTAGGATGATAATTTTTATTGTATTTATTTATTCATATTATATACAAACATGTTTTCTATATCATATTTCTATCATCTTATTATTCCTGATAATATATATATTTTTATAAGATTATAAGATTAGTTTGAAGGTAACTGGATATATCTTTTGCAATGCACTGTGGAAATGTGTTGCCACAATTTCGCTGTATGTACTCGTATAGTGACAATAAAGTCCATTCCACATTGGCGACCTATCTGGGATGTTGAAATTCAGTTTAAACTTAGCTGGAATTGGCTTTTGTTGTGAAGATGTGACTCAGTCCTAGAATCTGTTATCTCCCACTGGCGTCTTCTGTTTTGCTGTGGCTGGAATCGGCAAACCCCCAGACAACTCTGGGGTCAAAAAGGCAGATACGTGACCAAAGTGTCTAAAGAGGCCGCTGCAGCAGATATGTGTGGTTTATCTTCACAGGTCATAAGTTTCCTCTTCCTATTATGAACGTGTTGTTACTGTAAACATTCATTCCTATTTGTCATCTTGCTTTTATGATAACATTCACTCCTCCTCATCAGAAGGTTTCTGAAACATGTTGATCTTGGTTGATTGCCAAGATCTGCACCGGTACAGTTCTCTTCATTTGCATTATCCATTTCCCTTATTGCAGTTTTCATATGCTAATCTCATTAGACTCATCTGGAACAGTTTGTTAATTAAACATACAGCAAAGAACAAAATGTTGAGCCTGTTCAGCTGGGTGGATATCTTTTCGAGCCTGAAAACACATTTCCTCTCTGGATACAAATCCACGACAGGCGTAATGCTGGAGATCACGGTGAAGTGGAGAAGCTGTGTACTTATTTGAGCACTGCATTTCCCTCGGCTGCTCATTTAGAAAACCTCATTGTCATGTTAAATCCTCATTAACATGACACTGGCAGACATGATGCTAATGATATTATAAATTAGCAGTAATTTGTGCATCTGGGAGATATTTCAGACTGTATATGAGTGAGATCAACCTGATGCCTGCTATACATTTTCCATCTTGTAGGTCTCGACTCTATTGGTTTAATCAGCCAAGGATATGCAGATGCAG
The DNA here is from genome assembly GCA_029853015.1 of Chelidonichthys spinosus. NCBI lineage: Eukaryota > Metazoa > Chordata > Actinopteri > Perciformes > Triglidae > Chelidonichthys > Chelidonichthys spinosus. The sequence goes on along the minus strand of CM056829.1, from coordinate 20,353,660 downwards.
TAATTAGGCTTACTGGTCAGGTAGTAGAACAAAACAGACTATCTTCATTTGGAGGCCCAAACATGGTCAAAATGAAGCTGGGTGCTTCTCTGCAAGAGAATGTCCTTGACTTCTCTGACTTCCTTAGAGCTGCTTGGAATGCTACACTCAACAAATTGTAATGAAAATGACCAGTTTGTCTTTCCAACTGTATGAGACCACAGTGTCCCAGATATTGCTGCTAAATGAAGCCAACGTACAGGACTTGCAAGGTTCAGACGGGTGATCCGTGGTTATGTGGAACCACTTGAATCATCACTCAAGCACAGCTCATCAATATTTCATTTAAATGTATGCGGGCTGAGAAACTAATTCTTGACAGCTTCTACCAGCCATTTAGTTTTTTTTTAAATTATCTTCACAGAAGTGTCTCTTCACACTGCCGAATCATAAAACAAGCTGACAGATTCATCAATAGTTTGATTGTTAGGACAAAACTGTTGCGTTGTGTCTGACAAAAGGATTAGAAGCATTTTACATGCTTGACTTGATTTAAGCACATTTGAATATAATCCCCTTCATTTGAATACCTAATGAGGGTTATTCTGTCTGGATTATCACGCATGATGTCAATTATAGGCTGTGATAATTATTGCTGTAAAATGTAATTGCACCTGAACTTTTGTAAGCTCTCGAAAGTAATCAGGAAACAACACAATAACCTGTGTTGACGGTGTATCTCAGGAGGCAATTAAGTGCGTGTGCAAAAGTTTTCTCAAGCACGCTCTTGTAAACTTTGCCTTTACCTACAAACAACTTTGTGTTCCATATAAACATCCAGACAGTGCAAAGCTATTACCAGCGGGGATGGCAGGCCCAACAGAGGCCATTCATTAGCTTGAAACAACTGTGGCCATCTTCTGTCCTCCCTACCACTGTTTCAAAGGCACCTTAGCAACCATGTGAACAATAGCAGCGCTTGGTCATGGCCATAGCGTGTGTGTGGTCCTGTCTCCGATGTAAAAGAGGCAAAGACAAAGCACTTTGCGAGCACGGACTTTGGCCTGAGCAGGTCATGTCGTTTCCAAAGGTGAACACACTTGTTTGTTGTGGGACAAGCCGGAGGAATGCAGCCACGGTGGCTCTGAAGCGTTTTGTGTGACATGGACTTGGCCAAGGTTTGTATATAGCAAGCCTTGTTACTGTCTCATTGACATGTGAGGCATGTTTGACCTTTGGCACTTTCCTAACCAGAGGCCTCTTGGGTCTTCTTCTGGAAAACATCAATAAGCAGTCGTGTGAAAATTCAATAATGTTGGTTTTCATGGAGAAAGTACAGTTGATGGGAAAGATTGGATGGAAGTTCTTGGGTCATTGTTTTCCTTTAACCATGTCAGGGGGACTTTCATCTCTCGAGGAGAAGAGACTGCAGACATCCAGTGGATCCTTTTCTAAAGCACTGGTGGAGATCAATGCAGGCTCATCGTTTAGGCTGCTCAGTCGATGGTCGCTGGGCTTTTTTAACTAATGCGCTCTTGCATTGGTTACAAAGCTGACTTGATGTGAGCATCAGCCTTCTTTTTCTATTCAGAAGAAGAATGGTTCCCTCAGCTATGCTTGGGGAGACGACTTCATCTCTCCACTAGTAATTAGATCACAGCCACCGCTTGCTGAGGAGCCAGAGAAAAGCACAATAAATGAATCAATGCCACTGTATCTCTCTTTGCCTGGTACTGGGGGGACAACGGGGAGAATGGAATTCTTTAATGGAAATGTGGTGGCGACCTGGGAAGTGGAGGCAGAGAACAGCTTTAAACTGTTCTTTGGGTAGTTCTGCTGTCAACGTGCCTATTCAGAAGTGCATGTGCGCCTTGGCTGTCGTAAAATACGCAATGAAAATGTTAACTTGGTGTGATTTCTTTGGGACATGGAAATGCAGGAAGCAGTTTGTGTGTGGCACACGATCCCCTGGGGAGAATGGTCAAATTTACTTTGAGTTGTCTTCTACTCAGTCTTTTCTTACATTGTCCCCTCAGCTATGGTTTGTCTTCCCCAAAAAGAATAATAACCCAAGAATAATATATAACAACAAGGAGAACTGTGTCTGACCAGCTGGCCATTTGGAGAAAACTACATAGACAATTTGTAAGAACTCAAGATCAAGTGTACTCCAACCCTAAGGCCAAAATCCTCATGTCATAGCCTCCTCCTGGGTGCATCTATTGCCTCCCTGATCTCTTAAGTAAAAACTGAAGGAAGTCGTTACCTAAAAAAGAGCGTTTGAGAGAGGGGTTAGCCTACTTCCATACTCCTGGAATCCTTACTCTTAAAAGTACGAAGTATCGGTAATCAGTAGAAATACGCAACAACCAAGGAGTCAGTAATGAGGACCATAACCAGGTCAGAATCTGAGCAGGTGTCTGAATCCCCATGTGCCCCCCCCCCCAAAAAAAAAAAAAAAAAAAATGGTGCCAGCGTGCATGCTTTCTCTGTACAATGCTGGCCTTATTTAGCAGAATACCTGTGTCAGGATGCCTCTGCACTCTTGAGTTCCTTTGCAACAATGGGATCCTTTCTCATTCCCCTCCGCCCTCCTTCACCCTGTTTCCCGCTGAGAGCCCTGGCAGGCTTTTTTGTCGACACATTCAATAAGACTCAGCTTTGCCGTAATTCATTACTGTAGGCAAAGGTCAGTGCCATTTGCTGCAGTGCAAATTCACAGCCAGTGCAACCATTAGCAGAAGATATAATATTAAGAAATGTAATTGGAATGCATGCATCATGTTTAAAAGCATTTCATTTTGACCCTGATGGATTTGTAGCATGTTAACGGGAACTAAGTCAGGGAATCTTACTGGCATTGCTACACACACACACACACACAAATATGCACATATTAGACACTGACACATACGTACAGGACTGTTTGAATCATCCTGCTTCATCAGTGAGGTATTTCAGCAGGTCAACAGTGAGGCTTTCTTTGCCACTGCAAGTTCCCTCATGTTTCCTCTGTTTGGCTTTTTGTTGTTTTTGTATAAACTTGGTGTGTTTTCACAGTCTGCATTTCTTTTCCGTAGGCTAAAATACTAATGCAGACTTGTTCTTCTTTAAAGACAAACATGTTCTTTCTTGAGCGCTCGACATGTGTAGATTAAAATTTAAATTGCACAGCCGCTATGGGAAACGTGGAGGAGTCATTAGAATTGTGTGGCAGTTTATTTTCCAGGAAGAGTGATGGACAGAAGGGATCAGTCAACACCAGCAAATTAAGTGTTTTTAAGCATTATTATGTTGAAAAAACATACTGAAATGAGTGTGGTTGTGTGGACATGAGACATGAGGCTTATCCCAGTTATACTCATATTCGGGATATGGTGTTTTCATGGAACACAGATACGTCTGGTGATTCGGATTCCTGTATACATGATAAATACTAGTATCCCTATTGCTGATTAATAGCATGCATGCTAGTTGCACAGGCGCCTTTGATGTTTACAGAAACACGCCGGCAGTGGGAGACGAGAGTGACAGGAAATAAAAAATGTCTTCTCTGACCAGTGTCCTATCACTGTCGTTGCCCCCGAGTAGGACAAGGGAGCAGTGGATGACGGTGTGACTGAAGGGAATGTGTCGTCATGCTGAAGTTCAGTGATTCCATTTCTTTTTGACTCTGGAATTGAGACGCTTTCGCTGCTGTCATTGTTATGTCACATGGCCAAAGCCACGCCAGCACCGGTAGTTGATGGCACTCTACAATGTAATTCAATTAAATTGTATTCATACAACCCAGACCCACAAATCATAAATTTCCCTCAGGGGGCTTGACAATCCGTACAGTATGCAACATCCTGAGTTCCGGGGCCCTCCATAAGGATAAGGAAAATTACTTCTAAAGAACTTTTAACAGGGGGAAAAAAGGAAGAAATCCTTGGGAGAGAAACGGAGGAGGGACCCCTCTCCCAGGATGGACAGAAGTGCAATAGAGGTGTACAGAATAAACAACAAAATAATTACTGCATAGTCAATCCATATAGACTCCATCCATACAGAAACTATACATCAGGGCAGTTACAGCAATGGCATACATTATAGTAGAAAATGATTACTACCAATGATCACAGCAGCAGTGGATATGATTGAGTGATAATAATTATAATTAAAATAATGATAAAGCAGAAATAGCACAGGGCTCCAGACTAACTTTTTGCATTGGTTGCACTGGTGCGCCTAACTTTTTTTTTTAGGTGCACCCACATTTTTCATCGTGTCGCCTTTAACGCCAAAAAGTCACCTTTTTATTGCTCTCCTTTTACATAATGACACCCCCTTATGGCCTAGGTTAGCTGCAGCACCATCAGCACCCAGAGGAACCGTTTTCTCCAGCCAATCTGCACACTGATGCCCAAGAGCAGTAAATGCTTGCTTTGATCTTAGCCTAGCCTACTTATATTTTTACTTAGGCTATTCATTTTTAATAATAATATTAGGAATAGGCTACTATACAATTTTCCTATTCATGATCTCTCATGCTGTAATGTGGGCCTTCAAACACTGTGCGTGTCCATGCTCCACCTCGACATGTCCAATTAACATGTTGACTGGCCTCCCTTTACGCAAAACGCGGCAGTAGACAATAACGCACTCCTTCGTAGAGACGTCTGTGTCGCTGTCAATCATGAATGACGTGTACGTGGCGTTTCCAACCTCCGCAGCTGTCTTGTTCTTTAGCGTGTCTGCATTTTTTTTCATCAGAATAATTTCAGACTTAAATTTAAACGGCAACTCCTCCTTTGCAATATTGTATGCAACGTTGAATTTTATAATAATTTCAGATTCCTCAGCGGACGTGATTGATACAGCAGACGCTGAAATGCAGCTGGATGAGGGGCCACTTTATTAACACACTTATCACAGCATGTAGTATGCTTTTTGGACATATTGCGCTTTTTCAACGTCTCAATGCGGAATGTTGTTGACTCTTCCACAAACGCACTATTCCCGGCCAAATTCTGGCCGCACTCCCGACAATAAATGCAGTGCATTGAGTCCCTTTCTTTATCGTACATCAGACAGGGAAATTGCTTCAACCAGTCCTGTCTGAAGGCATATTTTTGGGCTTTTTAATTAGTCTCGGGGCGAGGCTTTCTGCCTCTCTTCATTTTCAAAGAAAACCGAAGCGCTCAGGAGTACCTGCTCAGCTCGCTCGCATTTTTCGAACTGACATAATTTACAGCAGTGAAAAGGACCACAGCCAATCAGAGGCAAGGACCCGCCCGGGCTCTGTCTCTTATTGGTTTAGACCACGATGCATCAGGAGAACATAAAGAGATGCTGCGCTTATGATTTTTTTTTTCACCCGAGCAGCGTTAGGTGCACCAGTGCAACCTACACTTTTTTTCAGTCGCACTCATAAAAATTTTGGTCGCATATGCGACCAAAATGGTCGCACTCTGGAGCCCTGTAGCACCATACTAATAATAGTATTAGTAATATGACGAAGAAACAGTAGCAATGGGTGTTTAGCAGGACCACATTGGCAGGCGCAACCACGGTCTAGACTCCAGGGAAGAGGTCAGGTTAGTAACAAGCATTAATGGGATATGATTATGAATGATACAGATGGAGAGGAAAATGGGAGCTGAGTTTATCATAGGAAGAACCGGGTAGTCTAGTCCTATAGCAGCTCAACTAAGGGCTGGTCCAAGGCAAACGTGAACCAGCCCTAACTATAAGTATTATCAAAAAGTAAAGCTGTGGCTCTGATGCTGCAATATCTAATTTTCTTGCTTATCCGGGTTGTTATCCAATGGTTCATATGGAAATGAGTTTCCGATCACAGTAAGTAACAAGAACTTTTAGTTACTGATGCAGTAAAGTTTGACATTTTTTGGCCACCCAAGAAGGTGAGAACAGAAGCATTGGGGGGAGGAGCCTTCAGCTAACTCCACGGAAGCCTCCCAATCTCACCCTAATTTCAATTAAGCCTCTGTCTGTCTGGGGGAGTCTTTGTTTGATGAACACTCTTATCTCATTGAGTTTCCAAGAGGCTCACTACTGCTCTGATTAGACACTCTGCTGTGTGTATAGGAAAGGGAAATATATTCTGAATAATGCAGTGTGTGTGTGTGTGTGTAGTCTACCATCCCAAATTGACCTGATTTGGCTGGGTCATGTGACTTCAGATTCAACACTACATATATTACCGGTGGTCGCGGACCAAAATAAAGATTTATAAAGATGATACATAAAACAGAAAAAAAAAACAGTTGGTCTTAGTGTTTCAGAGTTTGTCTGTTCTCAATAAACCATTTCCAGCAGGCTAGATATAAATCGGTACCAGCAACTAGACTTTACCTGAGGAAAGTCTGTCCTTTCTCACACACACACACACACACACACACACAGAGACAGAGAGAGAGAGGGGGAAAAAGGAAGGAATAAGAAGGAAAAGGGAGAGCAAGAACACAGAGCCATACAAGTTCTCACTGCTAGAGGTTAAAGGTGACAGCCTTGAAGTGGTGGGGAGGGTGAGGAGGCTTGGGGCCTCAGGTCAGGTATTATAGTCTCTGAGACTGGCAGTCTGTGGGAACCACAGGTCGGGCACACATGTATAATCACACACACGCACACACACACACACGCTAATAAGTGGTTAGTGTTAGAATAGAACTACAGCTACAGAAAGAGGCACCCGAGGTTGGAGAGAAACACATTCTCATCAGTTTGCTCACAAATGCAAAAGAAAACTTTCAGTTGGCATTTTTAATCAATTCTACATGAAGAGCAAATTTATCTTAGCCATTTTCTCACATCATGATATAACATCCGACTAATTTTACAGTGTATTAACCTTTATTTGTCAGTAGACAGGAGAGACAGGAAAAACATGGGGGAGAATTTTTATTTTATTTTATTTGTTTTAGCTAATATGTTTTTGACACAGCAGATTTAATAACACACACTGCACATTCAAAGACAAAGTAATGAATAAAGTTAACCAATCTGTGAAGAATGAAGCAAAGCCCATTCTTATTGTTAATATTTTTACTGTCATACATCACCAAGTGCCGACCATGAGGTTGGTTTCTTTCTCTCGAGGCAGTTGGAGCCTTAAGGAACTTTTTAGGTTTTCCCATGTTAAGCAGAGATGCGCTGAGTCATAGTTGTCAAGCTTAGCCAGTGAAATGGCCATGAAATGAAAAGGTGAATCCAGCTGTAATGTCACCTGTGAGATCCTGACATTTCCCCACTTTTAGAATTAATAATGTCAGTGCTCATAAATCTGTCAGATTGCAGGGTTGGGGAAAGCTCAACATCGGAGCATTTTTGTCAGCTCCTTCTGTCAGCTCTATTTTATGGAGTGGACTGGATGAATTAGATACTGTGCATGATATGCATCGCAGAGGGAAACAACATGCTGCTAGCGATTCCCCTCCCATTTGTTTTATACCCCATCATCTAGCTCCAAAATGAGAGAGAGGAACAACATGTGTCAATGCATGTCTGTATAATGCATGGAATTGAAAACACAAGGCGTACTGTGTTCTGCATATTAGTAAGGGTGCTTTTTTCTCAACTCTTTAAATTATATCTGGATTTGGAATGAAACCTGTCCATCGCTGTATTTACATTTACAGTATTTAGCAGACGCTTTTGTCCAAAGCGACTTACAATAATGCCTACAGAAGAACAGCACATGCTACCCGTTATACTATTGAATTTCAACAAGCTGCTGCTATACACATCAAGCAAGTACTTAATTGGATTGAACTTTGCCAACAGTGGCCAAATAGCTCAATGATACAAGACATATTTGTTAATCAATGCGCCCATTTTCCACTGATCATGTTTTTGTCAAAATCAAAGTCTCATATATCGAGGAAGCTGCTCTCTAAAAGCAAATAGCCATTTTAGATTGGATCCTGATACACTGCTGCCATGTTTTCTCCACTCTGCCTTGGCTAAATGAGGTGGAGTACAAAGCCAAACTGTTGTCTTGTCTGTAATGTAGGCTAAGCTGTGATTTAGTTTATTGTTTGGAGGTGAATAGCATGCACTGTTTAAGAAGACGAAGGGCTGGGTGCCCTTTCTCTCTCATGCGTCTTAGCATCTGTCTGTATTTTTATTTAACATGCATCAGTCCTACATTATGTTGAATTCCTCTAATGCCATGTTTGCTCCAGTTCAGGGTCCAGTTCCTCAAACTAAGACAGGCAAACTTTCAGCTATGCTCCCTACCCTCTTACTTGGAAGTTGTAAGCAAATCTTGATTTAGTCATAATCCGGTTTAAAAATCTCTCTTTTTGTTCAGACCTTACACACTGCCTTTGTAAAGCCAATCGACTCTGTTATTAATGAGTGCAATATATTTTGTCTTGGAAGGTTGACTCGTTTTAGTCCAGCGCCTCTGAAAGGCTTCACTTCTCAGATCCTAAAACGTGGTGGCAATCCCTCCCTTCTGCAACACAAACATGGCTGTGATTTGTAAATGATAACGTATCAGAGCAATGACCCCAAAACATCAAAAGGCTTCGCACCTGCTGCGTGATAAGCCTGGCCATTCATAACTCCACAGCAGCTCAAACAAAGCAGTTGAAGAAATAACCAGGGAGAGAAAAGAAGAAACCCTCAGCGTGAGTGCTTAGTGTCCAAAATCAATGGAGTCCATTCGTCTCAGTAATATCAACCCACCATCCGTCCATTTCAGCCGGCACATACGTCTTGGGAGAGTGTCAAATACAGGTCAATATGCTCCTGGCAGCCCAATCAAGGCTGATGAATATGAGAACTGCTGCAGAGAAACCACAGGAGTAAGGGAAGGATGACCCAAGACGAGGGCAACGATGAATATTACATGACCTTCTTTTGCATAAAACGTCAGGAAATTCAAGAACAGAAATAATAAGAAAATACATTATTTCCAACCAAAGTTAGTTGTCCCCCTGTCTTCTGACTTTCAGACTTGTTTCTGTTGTTTCATTCCATGGTCTGTTTGCACATGTATGCAGAAAAATGTAGAATAATCCAAGGGAGACCGAGCATGGCTACTGGTATGAGCTGTAAGGAAGGTTGAGTGAAGGTTGCTTTTTTCTTGGGGTCCAGAAAAATCTTCAGCATTCATCCACAAGAGAACCTCCAGGAGTACCCGATGAATGTCTTTGTCGCTGAGTCTGCACTGAGAACTCCTGGCAAAGGCTTCTGGGAGCTTCTGTTGTCAGCCTAATTTAATTACAGGGCAGCTGGAAAGAAAACAATTGTTTGGACTTTTGACTTCCTGAATTTGAAAGTTAAAACACCATCTTCATCCCCCCTCCTCATGTAGTCAAGATCTTAAATCCCCTTGAATAATGACTCCATAAAAATGTAATGCCCCCTTGCCACAGGCTTTTTGGAAATGCTCTTAATGCTTACAAACCCCACATGACTCTACTGGAGAATTATAGACCTTGAAACATGAAATCAGTCACAAGGAGGCCTCCATAAATCCTTTAAAAAAAAGAGTCAAAAAGTGATTTATGGTACTTGATCTCTCTGTCATTCCAGTTCTCTTCATTTGCTCAAGTCTCCGCTGTTTCAACAGCAACATCACGCTCCTCTTCAGTCTTTGCACAGGTGTCAGGGGCTGAATTGAAGTCAGCATGCCTCTGGAAAGCAGCACAGTATTTATTGCCTTGACCCAATAAGGAAAGGGTCAGCAAGGAGGCTACGGGGGTGGGTGGATGGGGGTGGTGGTTGCCGTTGGGAGGGATGACAGAAGTGTCACTGGGGGTCATCTGGCTAGTAGTTCACGTTGGGGGGGCAAGGGGAGGACGACCAAACAGCTGGAACACATGGCTGACTGTCAACAGCCCAGAGACCCGGGTCTGTTCCTCCCCTCTTACAGATCTGTTTATTTATCTCCCTTCCTCTCGGTTAGCAGAGGGCAGAGAGCAAGCTGGCCTTGAACGAGAATAGAGGTCATTTAAATGAGAAAAAGAAGACAAATGAGACTCAAGCTGTCGCTTCATAAAACTGGAGCAAGGATGGAACACAACAAAGCATTCAAGGCTTGAGGGTCTCTTCTTTCATCACGTGGTAATTATCATAAAGGACACATTAATAAAGTAATCTGTTTTCAATGGAAGGAGGATGAGAACATTTTCTTCTCAAATCAATTATTGAAAGCACAAGTCTGCTTTGAGGATTTTATTGACCACTTATTAGAGTTATTTCCGCAGCCAAGATTTTGAAGTTGATAAATCTACAAAGCAGAAATTGAAATGAAAATGAAACAAAGTTCCTGGATTCTGTTGAATTTTGTAAGATTCAAAAAGGTGCACTTTATATTTGGCATTGCTCTACTTTGACTAATTCAGCTATGCAGTTATCCTTGGCAGAGACCAAATGTACTAGATATTAATTTGATTAAATAATTAGTTGTATCTGTAAAGGGGATGTGTACACTGCGAACATCTTAAAGATTTAGCGTAGTACTTTCACTGAATTAGGGGACTCACAAGAGGCAGATAAAGAAAGGAATGGTCAAAATCCAAATTGTTGGAGGACCCCTTTATGGCACTTTAAGGGTGTGTGTGTGTGTGTGTGTGTGTGTGTGTGTGTGTGTGTGTGTGTGTGTAAGCGTCTCCTATCATCCTTACTTTGAGATTGATCTGTAAAAGTTGCTTAGTTCTTTGGCCCTCGTCTGCTGCCAAGCATCCGCAGCATGGCCGTAAAGACAAATCTAATGAAATTGTTGCGTTGGAACCTGCATGCTTATTGCATTAAGTGCAATCAATAAATCCTTTTTGTACGCTAGCAACCTCCCTCTCCCTGAATCTCAATAAAGCTGAGTGCTCTCTGTGTAATGAAGATTGCTCGGGAACTTGATTACTCATAGTGCCGTCGAACTTAAGGAGACGTTCTTGGCAATTTGCCCCGACTGTATGGACCATTACTTGACTTTTTTTAATAAATGGGTATGCTGTGAAAACGGGGACGCTATATTATTTCAGCTGTGTGCGCTGAGTCAAATACTGCGTCACGGTAACAGGACGGGCATGGAGGGTTTATTGCCTCCTAACGGGTACTGTATCTTTTTCACGTGGAGCCAACTCACTGAAAATGTCACCGTGACTCATACGAGCCATTCAGAGTGTCACTATTTGTGTTAAAAATCACTGTGTTACTACTTTTGCAGCTAAAAGCCAGACTGTGCTGCTGGAGAGCCTGCTCAAGCAAGCTTCAAAGGAGCTGTCTCTATTTGAAGTGTCCTCTCTGTCTGGGATATGTGTGTTTTTTCAGGAGGGCTGCACTCTCCAGTTTGAAAGGTTTCCAACCTTTGGCGTAGCTGTCTCCATCTGTACTTTTAAAGCAGCGTGTGGAGGTGGAACTCAGTTGGAAAATCAATTTTTCCAATTCAATTCAAGCCTGCTTTTTTTTGACAAGGTTCTCTCATTTGTGGCTGTTTGTGGCTTTACCACAAAAAGCCCAACAGAGGATTGACTCAGTCTAATGGTGTGATTATAGCCCTGTGCCAATCTTCTTCCGCCAGCACTAAGCAAGACGGAAGTAGACTTGTCCCAGTTACTTCACAGCCCACTTTGCCCCTTCCTCTCTGGGGGTGAGAGGAGGATTGAAGGACCTGATGGGTTCACCCGCTATTTTAGTGGCCCGGACTAGATGGATAGGGACGGATATAACTCCTCCTGGCTGGAACAGAGAGCGGCAACACAGAAAGGACAACAGTGTTGTTTTGTCTAGAGCTCGGTTTCCCACTGCAAGGTATCTCTTCATCAAGGCACCAAGCTGGGTGATAAACCTAAGAGCTTCTCCAAGAATCTCCATTCTTCCCCTTTCTTCTTTCCATCCCGTCATTCCTCCCATCTTCGCTTTTTAAGTATTTTCACAGGGGAGATGTGAATCTCAGGGAAATGTTTTTTCACCAAAATTGCAATCCAGATCACAGCTTTTCTGCAAAGTGTGTGATTTGAGTTCACCCTCACCATTAGCCAGTACAAATAAATCATGCATCATTACCTCCGCCTGGTTCAAACACGTTCCCAAGCTCAAAAGATTACAAACATGACACACTGCACTTTGATACTGTATCACCAAATAAGGCCACGGCAGGGCTGATAGGTGGATCTGGATCAAACATTAATAAGACAATGATTTGTCCAAACATGGCTCTTGTCTCAAAGCTGAATTCTTTCTGCACCTCCTGCTTTGAAGTCTTATCAGATAAGTTTCCTCTTTGTGGTCTGCTGTTCTCATTCATATTCTGGGTCAGCAAGCTTGCCTCTGCAATGCCCTCAATGCTTTTTTGTAATACGGATGACAAAAAGAAGATGACCACTGTGTCTCCTGCGTAATGCCGAGTGAAACCTGTTGCTGAACTAATCCTCAGGCTGTAAATATTTCAGGGCTTGTCGCAGAGCTGAGGGATGGTCACCAAAGAGGAGGAAGGGATGAAGATGGACACTTTCTTTATGCTGCAGTTAATAGTTTTCTGTCCAGCGGGAGCGAAGGAGGATCACAGACTCACTGACCCTTAGCTATAAGTACTTTATGAGAAATACAATATTTGTTTTGGACTTCTGGTCCCCAAATAAACCCCAAAACCAATGCACAGTATTTGACCTAAGTCCACGACTAATTAAATGATAACAATTGTTTTATGACAGTAATAATAACTTAGATATAGTGGATAGAGGTTTTACCTGAATATAACCATGTTTAAATCTGACAACACTGTAAGCTAGCTTGTAAATGTAATAAATAATGCAAGATGATGTAGTTGCATGACAAAAAAACAAAAAACAACAACTATTACAGATTGGTGCATCTCTTAAATGTATATTTGTTCCCTTTTTTTTTGACTGCGGTATGATCCAAATTGTTTTGTGGTCTGTTGCATCCCTAATTACTCATCCTATGTTACCTTGGATTTTTTTTTACAAAACATTCAAAAAGCAGAGAATAGTCTTGATGGAAGTGAATTAAACAGGACATGCATGGACGAGTAGCTGTCTATGCAGAAGTGTTTCAAATAGTTATACAGCAGGTATGCATTTGTTTGGGATGTACTGGATATATTACTGGACAAATGAGACTTGGATGATACTGCACAATTACAGGCATGTAAGGAAAAACATTTTTTCATTAATTCAAGGTAACACAGGGTGAGAAATTGAACAAATGGTAATTTTGTAGGTGAAGTATTCCTTTAACCTAACTTCCACTTGCTAGCTTTTTCCGTAGCTTTCCGTTGCATCATGAGTGCGAGTGCTGGATTGTTGGTTTCAGACATCGAAGTACAACATTGGGAAGATGTCTCCGACTAGCAGGCCTTAAAAGTGGCTCCATGGTCATAAAAACATATTGCCTTTCTGTCTACTGCTAGTTTTATATTCTATTATAATATTTCCATAAATAAACATGACAGCCGTAGGAGACATTGAACAAATCCAACAACATCAGCTAAAACCAGCTATCTCATTTGGGGGGAAAAATCGATATATATTTTGTTACAACAGCCATGTCAGAGGGCCTGATGTGATTTTGATCTAGAAAGGCATATGCTTGCAGTTCCAGTCTGAATGCAAGTATAGATTTTAACCTTGCAATATGAAGATGATTGATGATTTCTACCATTATATGTCTTTACTCAAAGTGCTTCCCAACGGTAGTGTGATGGAACACTATCTCTTTCCAGACAAAGTGCCCATTATAAGCAAAAGTTTGGTTTGGAGCCCCCATTAAACTGTACCTGTACATGTCTAGACAGCACTTTATCAGCACAGTGATTGTATACAAACGCGCTGATATGTGGCTTCAAGCAACACTGTCTAATGTTTTCTTGTCTTTCTCTTTCATGTGCTGTCTGCTCTTTTGTCCTGCCAACGCCCTTCCAGGTAAGACCACTCCCTTTACTTTAATCTCTCTGTCATAATGGCCATAGTCTTTTCCCAAACCACATCGTACTCCCCCAACGGCCCCTCATCCCAGCCCCATCATCCCAGCCCCATCACACCTCGAAGGACCAACGGATTTTTAGACCTAGGTGGCTTGGGTTCTTTGTGGAAACAAATGACAGTTGCTGTACTCGTGTTTAACTTGCATTGCTGTTTATATGTAGTTTCCATAGTTGTGCTTTATTGCACAAGCACATTTTATCATCATTACATAATATTTTGACATATACCTGGCCTTTTTTTTTTGCCATCCATTTCCTGCCCATTCTGTGTGCAGAAGACGCCACTTAGACCTATGGCATGTCTCTCCTCCACTTACCTCGCTGCCATTTTCCATGTAGTCATCAGCTCCTATGAATTTGATGGCTGGTGGAAAACCAGAATTTTGTTGAATCATTTATGGCACTCTGACTGTGTTTTGAGAAACGTTTTTTTTTCTTTGCTTTTTAAGAGATGGCTGCCGAATGAGAGTGCACTGTGCTGTTTGGACTATTTTGTGTGCCCGCTCGGGCCTCTTCACCAACACACTCAATGAGACAGTGAGAGTAATGTGTACCGTCGGGGCTCTATGTCGTGTAAGAGAACAGACAAGGACATCGAGAGGGGAGTAAAGAGCTCTATACAATTTAAGTAGGGGAGATTACAGTGAGTAAAAGCAGAGCGCTCCGCCTTCGGCTGAACCGTCTGCCCTTTTTGTAAAAACCTCATTGTGCATGAAGAGCGCTGATCTCCAGCTGGAGAACTGGATGGGCCTTCAAAAGCTGAAGGTTTTGCTCTGGCAGATGCCTTTGCGCTTTGATGGAACCTCCACCACCACTGACAATGACACGATGAAGAGCGGCAGCAGAAACAACGGTAGTTTGTCAGAGGATTGGACGCTGTTGCTAGGGAAGGTCCCAGAAGGACGTCTTTTGTCATGCATATTCAAAGAGCTCTTCAGTCAAAACAAGGCCGCTCAGTCTGTCATTAAAGCTCGCAGATGACGGAGTTATCCTTTCATGTGTCCCAGTCAGGGCCCTTCCCTTCCGGTTAAAGCGGTCCCAGCCAAGCCCCTCTTCCTCTAGATCCAACAAAGGTCGGCCAAAGTAGCTTAAAAAACTTGCTTACAGCAATGGACTGAGACACTTTTGAAGCTGCTGTGATATCCATGAATATAAACATTTGACTAAGTACAGCACAGCTGAAATAGAACGTTGGAGTCAGTCACAACAGGTAGTCTGCTTAAGTAAAATGCCATCCAAGGGCTCTGCACTGCATCCCCTTTGTATTAAAGCTCTATTTTCAGTCAATGAAAATGCTGGTCTAATGCAAATGATAGCTCAAACAATACTGTGAGCGTGTGAAACATAAGCCACTTTTAGACAGACGTTTCTGCCATAATAGTGGAAAGGTGAGTCAAAATATGCCGTAGACTGGAGCGTTTAGATAGAACTTTGTTTGCGGTGTAACGCCAGCGGTGTCTGTGTTTAGATAGCAACCCGGTGTTGCAGAACGAGTGAGACGTCACACGGGCAGCAGCCGTCTCTCGTCTATGGACTCAATCGTGTGACGTATTCAAAGAGCGTTGGAAATCTGATTAGCTTGATGCATCAAAACTACGAAAGGTGAACTTTTGTTCGTCTTGCATATTTACACGACTCCTCAACCGCAAGTGAAGTTGCTATGCATCATAAACATGTTGATGGGTATAACGGCGACCTCGTATGAGCAACTACCGGCATTTTATCTTCTTCGAATCTACATTCTGTTACGCCTTTCCGCCTCGGCCAGCGTTCAGACTAACGACGGGGTGGAATAATGGCGGAATACTCAATACTGCAATGAAAAGGCTGTCTAAAAGGGGCTTTAGACAACCGTTCCTGCTCTACAGCACTTGACTTGAAGGATTTGGGTTCTTTGATTGAGGAGGCAGAGCCGGGTGCTCGTTAACACTAGCACTTTAAGGACCTTACAGTGTGCTGTAGTAGCATTACTGAGAAACAGTGGAGGCTTTGTGCAGTTTGTATTAGGATTTTAATGCCTTCTCTTTGTGGCTCAGAGAAGATTTCTGCTGATTAAATTCCAGACCAGCCTTGTGAATTGAACCAGCTTTTCAGAATAAACACACCTGAAATCCAAAGAAGTAGAAACACTTCAGAAGAGAATGTGGCTTTGATGTGTGGTGTCTCCATTCAGTGCTGTTCATACCCTTTCATTGTCACTCTGGCTTTTTGATTGATGTGGAGTTTTACGTAAGCTTCCCGTTGGTGAAGGCAGGAACTGCCGTGTTTGCCGTGGCATGCCAAGCTCTTCTCCCCGTTTGGTGTGGGATTTCTTCAGACTTTTTCAGTGGTAGTGGCCGACCACAAAGGCCACATCACGCCGCTTTGAGTGAGACAAAACACCTGTCAGGAGTGGTCACGCCTCATCACGAGGCCTGTTAAAGTAGGAGGTCCCCTTGTCACTCAGTGCAATACCCCCATCTCTTCCCTAATACCATGTTTTTGGAGGAGGAAGCTCTTAAAAGGGCCTCTTCAACCGTCCACAAAGTTTTTCAGCATCAAATTTACTTTTTTTCTCCCTTCTTCTTGTAACTCTTCCCTGAGATGAGCTGGTCTGAATCGCCGCGCTCGTGGTTTGTTGCCAGCGTGTAGAGATTTGTGATTGTGTGTGTAGGAATGGTTGTGTACGGTCATAACACCACTACAAAGGTGGATGGTCTCGGCCACCATGTCACAGGCAGCGGGGTCCCTCTGACATGAAAAGGGCACACTTTAGCGGTCTGATGTGTGTTTCTGTGAAGAGGCTGGAATGCGGATTTCATATCCTCCCAGATAATGAGATTAAGGACGTGCCATCTGAGGGAGGAATTCCAGCTATCTCTCTGCTGCTCCGACACGGAGGGCCGGTGCAGCTTATGTTAGAGTCCCCATAGTTTCCTCATAATTTCCGGAAAAAGTGAAACACTATTTGGTTTTTACACTTTTACTTGATTCAAATGAATTGTTAGTCTTAAACATGTCAACATGCAATCAATACAATTATATGGTGGCAGATATGGAGAGAGGTGTCTGATAAAAGTTAATTTACTTGGGTTTCACTGCATATCTCTCACTTTTTTCAACTCACTAAGATTTTAGAAGTTTTCCAAAGATATTCATTCAGATAAATGAGTTGCTACTTGTATACTGTGTCAAAATATTGTCTCTATGTCCCTATAATTAATAGAAAATAACATCAGTCCGAGGAAAGTATTAATATATTATTTACTAACAATTTATAAGACCGTATATACCTTATACAGTTATTCCAG
Organism: Chelidonichthys spinosus; assembly: GCA_029853015.1. NCBI lineage: Eukaryota > Metazoa > Chordata > Actinopteri > Perciformes > Triglidae > Chelidonichthys > Chelidonichthys spinosus. Next base: position 20,336,434 of record CM056829.1, on the reverse strand, counting down.
CGGTTTTAATAAAGTGGTTTTCATCATGGCATTTTATCATCTATTCACAATAAATCATTTAAACAGACAAACATTTCTGTTTATTCCAAATTCTAAGATATGGAATAAATCAAGGCGGAAACACAAATCAAGATGACTTCGGGAAACCTGCATGTGAGCCCTTAACTCTCTCAGCAGGGTCTGTTTTTGTTTAGCTAACCTTGGCCATATTTCATACTGACACACGTGCAAAGTTATGATACCCCAGCCAGCAGCCATACGAGGAGTGCAGCAACATATATCCTACATGCACGATTTCTGTTGAACAGATATAACAAAAACGTTGCAACGAGGTCTATCATTTAACAAATGGATGTCCACGTACGTCGCGCTCTCTTCCTGTAACTCTTGGTCTACCTGCCATGGCGTCTGTGGAATGTTGAGAGCAGTTTACCGTAGGAGAAGGTCCCGACAAAATAACTGTACATTTATTATGGCCTGCAAAATTACAGACCACCATATCCCCTTTCCTTTCTAACCAGTGCTTTCTAACACGTGGAATTATTCCAGAAATGATCACTCTCAGACAACGGCTGTCAGGTGTCGCTGAGTCCAGACGCCGAGTGCACTCGATATCCGTGTGTGTTCTTGTGTTTAATCCCTGCATGCAACTGCAACAGTGACATGACTGCCTGTGTGTTTGTGTGCATGCATGTGTGTAAAATGCTGCATGCCTGTACCAGTGCATTACTGAGATCCCACATGGTGACAGCCACGGGGACACCCACCTAATTCATGGTGTGTGTGTGTGTGAGTTCGTGATTGTGTGTGTGTGTGTGTGTGCGCAACTTGAGCCCCTCCACGTGACAGCTCTAGTCCCATCCTGCCTATTCACCCATAATGACTGGCCCTCCTGAGACGCGTACACGCACACACATACACACACACACACACACACACACACACACACACACACGCACACACTTCCAGCATGGGTGACTTCCGACATGGGAGTTCTCTGGCATTTTCCCAGAGCCTCTTCCTCGGTTCAGAGCTAAACGAGAAAATGATGTACTGCACGGACTTCAAAGCTCTCAAAGTGTGTGTGTCTGGGGAGAATAGAGAATGAAAGGCACACCTCAGCTAAGAGTAGAGATGTCAGGTAGGAATGATGCAGCTCTGAGAAGCAGGGACCTATAGTGAGGAGTTGAGACAAGTTCATACATGCCACAAGCTGATCCTGTGTCAGCCTGCACCAACATTCCTCTCTCTGTCTTTTATGTGTGTGTGTGTGTGTGTGTGTGTGTGTAGAAATGTAAATTCTTTGGATCTGGTAGGCAGAGTATACTCAGTGTGTGGCACTGATGTGTGTGTGCACGCACAAATTGGGCTCATAATGTAATTTTAATGACACTGTAATAGCCTAATAATGAGCAGCCAATAATCATCATTTGCCTAATGGGCATAGCTTCACAGCTAATCACTTGGACATGGATGTGGATTTCAGTCTTCACCCGTAGATGTGATGGCACCACGGTCATAAAGCAGCAGTTATCAGCGGGACTTCCATAAGTGACGATGAGAGGGGTTTATGTTTCCAATTAAATGTTGAGTGAATTTTTCAGACAATTACGTTCCTATCAACTGCCTTTTTGTGCTTATATTCAAGATGACAATAGCACATTAAATTGACTCTGTTATGTTACTTCCCACCTTAAATGGCAATTGTGAGTCTTTTTCAATCACTGAATTTGTGTCCTCTGGTCCACATGCACTGGCATGGTTTTTAATTAGCCAGACAAGGCAAGGGCCCCTGGTCTGGTCAGGTTAGGTACTCCTTTTATTATGTGACAGTGTCAGCATTACGTGAAAGCTTTGTATAGAGTAGAGGAACGGCAACATCAAGATGATTCCAAAAAACTGTTTCTGTCAGCCTTTATCACATCTTCCTTGTTTTCAATATCTCAACTTTTATTGTTTACCCAAGTTTAAGAACTTTTCACCCCATTCTTTCCGTTCCTGCTGATGTTGATACTGTTGGTACACCGCTTTGGTCCAGACTAGAGATGAGATGCACCAATAATGATATGGGTCTGATACTGATTCAAATAAAACAATCAGGTGTCAGTGAACATAAGCCAATCTGGTAATCAGATACCATTATTTTTAATAAATAACAGCTCATTACATTTATACATATGCAATTGCTTTATTTTGTTTTAGAAGTTAAGAAAGCAATACTTCATTTTGATTGACTTCTAGTGCCAAGTCAATAGATTTTATGACCTAATGTCTACAAAAGTAATACCCATCAGTTTCAGTGCTTTGTGTTCAGTGCTAATTTTCAGACATTAGCATGGTAACCAGCTTTCCATCAGCATTTTAGCATTGTTGTTTTGAGCACGTTAGCGTTACAATTTAGCGCAAAGCACCTCCTGAGAACAGGGTCATAAGCATGCTGGTAGACTAGTCTGATTTATAAGGAAGCTTTTTCAACATTTTCATATTTGAGATAATTTGTTCTGACATCCTGACATGAATTTGGGACATTCTTTTAGTCATTTCTAACTCATTTGTATATACCTGCTGACCTCTGCTACACTAATGTGATCATCATCTACAGATGACATTTATAGGATGCTGATTACTGAACACCACACTGTTTCCAATCACTCAGGGAGACGAGGCATCACATGAATGTAAAGCATTGGGCGTTCATGTTGGCCTGACATCTTTGTGCTCCCATTTTTCTCAAGAAGGTTGATGGCTTGAAAGCTTCACGGTGAAATGCTCACACTATTAATGACGGCTAATAAAAGTTTCATACCGCAAACTTTATGTGGGCTGTAATACAACCTGTTTTTTCTCCATCAGTGCCTGTCGACACTGTCAGCGGATAGTCAATACGCAGAAACTCTTTGGTTGTGCTGGAATACTTAGGGGATGGTGTGACATCTTGGAAAGAGACACCAGCTTTTAGGTTTAAATCTTCCTGTCATCAAGTTTATACCGTGCTGAAGTGTCCTTGTCTAAGACGTCATCCCCCCTGTTGATCCGTGACAGGTCCTGAACTCAAACCTCCCTGGAGGGTTTCAAGACAAAACTCCCCAAGAATCACACAATTTGATATTGTTCATCATAGTGTTGTTAGCGGGAACAAGTCCACCTGACATGCTGTCTGCTCTTCCCTGCTGCCTGTCTCTTTCTGTCTGTTTTAGTAGATTGATGGATTGTAATTCCTCCATTGTCCCCCCCCCGTGGACACTCGGTATGTAACCAAACCCCTCAACTCACAAAATGGCTTCACCAGATGACTGCAGCAGGAGAGCGATCCTGCAACGAATTCCACCTCTCCTCCGTCTCAAAGTCTTGACGGCTCCCCTTTCACTTTGCTTTATGTCTGCTCTTGAGTCACAGACGTGAGCGTAATAGCGAGAACCTGAGCATCCTGCTCACAAAACGCCAGCGGTGGGTACAATGGCGTTGTTGTCTCTGGTCTTTATTGTGGCTAGTCTATAAAAAATGTTTCACCTCGTGAAAGACGGGGTGTGGTGGGAGGTGTTAGTCTAAGTGTGTGTGTGTGTGTGTGTTTGGAGCCCTGTTTTCCTCATTCACTGTTTTTTTTTTTTCCCTGACAAGTTACGTCATATTGGGGAAGTTTGTCGCTGGCTGGAAACTTGGTGCACACATTCACAAACAGCAAATACACAGCTTTCTGTGTGTGTGTGTGTGTGTGTGTGTGTGTGTGTGCAGGGCCCTAGCAGCATGTCTCTTGCTCTCCCTGTGGGAACATAGGTGGCCATTGTTGGGTGCTCACAGCGCCGAGCAGATGGAGGCGAGTTGCTGACGGTAAAGCTGGAAGGAAGCCCAAAAATACTGGGGCAACGGGGCTGGTTGGCCTGTGTGCCTCTGTGCTCGGGGATCTTTGTGGTAATACTCTTACCCAACATGTGCACACACGCCCTGACCATCCTCCCCTTTTATTAATTGAATTATCCGTGTGGAGCAAATGTTGCAGCCAAGCCCTCATTCCCATGTCACAGTAAACTGAGTTGGGCCACTGACTGAATTTAATCTGAGGATTATGGAGTAAAAACAGCCCGGGAGCTTTCATGCTATACTGCAGTGTAGCTTTGCCAGTACACTACTGCTGCTATGATGGATACAGCTTTCCTACTGTTATTAGATTTACAGATGTCACCTCGCTAAGTAATTCACATCAGTCAGGACTGTGATATCCGTCGTTACTGCATCATTCCAGAACTCTCTTTGAGGCTTGACATCGGGGAATAATCCTCAGTGCAAAGTAAACCCATGTGGCAAATAGTTTAGGATACAAGTGTTTTCACATGGACACCACTTTTTGCGAGTCTTTGTCTCTCTTTTACTTCTCAAACAGCTGGAAGTGCGACAGGCAGAAACAAGTGGGTTTCTGCGGTTCCTGGGCCGGCTGCCTCCGACTGGCATGAATGTTAGGTAGCTAATGGAGGTTAAATAAGGCTGCGGTCTGTGTGCAGGCCTGCAAAACACTGCGGCCTGATGCAAGCGCTGGATTTTTACTTTATTGTCAACATTGGCTTTTAAGGATTCATTTGGTGCTCCAACCATTCTGTGTTTTTTTTCATCCCTAGGAGTTGTTTAAGGTTGATGGCGAGAGACTGGAGTAGCGGGTTTTACACCTCATCCTGCGTTTATTGTAGATAGACTCGATGGGCAATGGCCTCATAAGAAAAGTTAAGAAAACTATCAGAAGACAAGGATTTGTGCACACGCATGTAATCTCCAACACAAACTATTTTCCTCCTCTAAATGTACCCCTGAGAGATTATTTCCAGCCATGTGGTTAACAGTAGAACTTCTTATCGCTTCACTGTTATAAACTGTCGCAAATGTAAGCCAGACTGTTCAGGTTGTTAACGGATGAAATCAGGGCATTACAAGGATGAAAACACATGACTTCTCTGTAAAAGTAATTGCGACTGCCTTATTGTTTCAGTCAAGCGAATCTGGTTCCATCTTCTCTAATGAAAGGATTTGCTTCTCTGTTTCATATCAGTAAATTAAACATCTCTGGGTATTGCATAGTTGATTGGACAAAACACATTTCAGAAGTCATTTTAAGCTCTGGGAATTCATTAGGTTTTTTTTTTTTCACAACAATGAATCAAAACACATATTAGATGAAGAAAAGAATCATTATTCATTAGTACTTATTTGCAGCTCTCATATGAATATTGACTCCACCCGAACAGCAGATGACCAGAAGCTCATCAGTCCCGGAGTCATTAGCAGCACACAGATTAATCTGACAGAGCACATCCTCTCAAGGATGGAAACGTCTCCAGGCTTTCAGCCTCAGTGGATCTGTTCAACTAGATCCGATGGTGCCTGCCTGCACACCTGCTACAGCCCTTGATGATAGTGTCAGGGGATGGACACACACACACACACACACACACACAGACATAAGTGCTCGGGCACACACCCATCTGCATTAACCCCCAGGCATGGCTGTTGAACACCCCATCAGAGGCTCACTATATGAGGCAGCATGTTGATTACAGCATTTAATTAGTGGTTTGTGACATGAGTAATCTGTGATGTTATTAAATCCACCCAGAGCCAATTAGACTGATTATACGTTGCTCTCCTGGTCCATTATACAAGAGGCTGGCCATGTTTGCTAATAGAGTGGTCTGATTTGGATTTTGGAGGTTAGTCTCATTTCTTTCAGCGATGGCCTCCCTCGGCTGAGAAGCAATTATAATTTGAATGGGGTTTTGGTTCAATGAAAAGAGGTGTGTGGTTAAGACGTGCTTAAGACAGGTGCAGCGGTTTGTTAAACCCTTATAAACAATGACAGTGGGCTTGTTATCACTAACTATATGTCGTTGCATCACAATGAAGCCTTTACACTTCCTCTCTTTTCAATATTATTTTGTTGAATGCAGCTGATTTACATCACCATTAAAACAAAAAAAAAACATTAAGATAAAACAATAATAATAGTGTTGCTGGGTTTGCCGACAGAAATCAGAAACGCGTAACAACATTAACAGATTTCCTTAACAGTAGTTATTTGTAGTTATTTAAAATAATATGATAATGCAGTTTAAAAATAAACTTGTTTATTTTATCGTCACAACGGACCAGAGGAACATGAAAATGTATTAAAGTTCGGATGGATAAAATGTATAAAAATACAAACTTAAGATATAAAACTATATATAAAGTCCTTTGAACAAAAACACAATAACAACAACAACCAAACACAAAGTTACCAGTATTAAAAGACTTTTCAAGCTTCATAAATATAACTTCCAACAATACTGGAGACAAATTCTGTTAAGTTCTATAAGGGTGTTTCGTCTGTTTTTATTTTATTTTTAAAATATTAATTTATCAGCCATTATAAATGCTGATGCCGATAGTTTGGAAAATGCCTAATATCGGCCAATAATATCGTCCTGCCGATATATCGGTCGGGCTCTAATAGTCATTTTACCCGGCTGCATAGAAGAGAAGTCTTCTCTTGCAATTTCAAACTTTTGAACACGTTACTGTATGGATTTCATGATTGAACATGTGATTACAGTGCACCAGTAATGAACCACACAGTGCTCTCACATTTGCAAACAATTTATTTTTCCCAAACTAAATGGCATAATCAATTTCAGAGCACATTCACACCGGCTACCATCATCAATGAGAGGCGCCATCAATAAGCGATCGTGAATAATCAAAACACTACACATCAGTAGCATTCCCAGAGCTTTTAATCACAGCTCATGGTCTTCATCATGCGTCTAGAGTTTGCTCAGTCATCACGTGACCTACAGAAAGTTTTGATCACGTGATAACAGGTGGTTGTAAAGATGGTCTTGATCTTGCTCCATCGGCCCACTGAGACCTGCTTACATGACAGGTCTTTTTTGCACATTATGTATACGTGTATGTCAAGTGACAGCAACTTTAGAAAACATTGTGATGCTGAAATCACTCAGTGACGAAGGCACATAAACGTCGGCATGAAAAGGCATTCATAAGTTATTGCCATCTCCAATTTGTCAGCGTGGCCGGCACTTACAGTTTGCTTAATGACATGTCAGAGCACGGAGACGCGTGATTTGCTCATCACCACCATCAAGTAGCTATAAGTTCATCAAGCTGCAGTCGGCAGGAATCGTCAATCCGTCATACGTGTCATTCATTTTTTTTAACGTCACATCCTCCGTCGACCGCAGTTGTCAGTGCAGTCATTATTCATGTGTAATGCTCGCAGCTTTCTTCGCCGTTGAGGACCTGGGCCGTGCAGGGACTTGTCTCCGGGTGAAGTCATGCTTGGAGGCTACAGATTCCTGCCTGTGGTGGTTTGGAATTTCGACAGCTGGTTTGGACGGATGAATGAGGACTGTTGATGTAAAATCAAACAAATCAATCATCTGAAAGTCAAACTGCTCAGCAGCTGCTGGAGGAAAGTTCTTTTGCCGCCTTTTCGCAGATTCGTTGATTCTCCCGCTTGCGGCAACCTCTGGTGTCCTTTACTGGAGATGAAATGGCACAAGCATTTCATCCCAGAGGATTATGGCGAAGGTGTGCCGAGTCAGCAGTGCTTTCTATCGCATGTAATGACCTGCTCTTCAAAGGGAGCTGGAGAGAGATTAGAGGGATATATGTTGACATTGACATAGACTCTGACACTAACCAGATGACCTGTCTTTTTTTTTTTTTTTTATTAAAATAGAAATTCAATTCAGCAATGTCAGCAAACTGAAAGAAGATTGCGATCATTTCTCAGGTTGATGTTCTTGCCGTATAAAAACAATTTGGGACTCATGTAGGGATGTTACGATCCCCCCAAAAAAACTGACTTTTTGTTGTCATCCATCCATCCATCCATTGTCTACCGCTTATCCTGTATTCAGGGTCGCGGGGGGGGCTGGAGCCAATCCCAGCTGTCAATGGGCGAAGGCAGGGTACACCCTGGACAGGTCGCTAGTCTATCGCAGGGCTGACATGTAGAGACAAACAACCATTCACTCTCACATTCACACCTACAGGCAATTTAGAGTCATCAATGAACCTATCCCCATCCTGCATGTCTTTGGACTGTGGGAGGAAGCCGGAGAACCCGGAGAGAACCCACGCTTACACGGGGAGAACATGCAAACTCCACACAGAAGGAACCCGGGGCCGACCCGGGGATCGAAACCGTGACCCTCTTGCTGTCAGGCGACAGTGCTACCCACTACACCACCGTGCAGCCCTCTTTTTGTTGTCAGAATAATCATAAATATGGTCACCAGTGACTTCTCTCTCTCTGTCTAGTTTGCTTTCATGAAAATTGATCATTCTTTATTTATGCAGGGAAACTTTATGATTAATAATCATCTTATTGTATTCTTTTTCACAAAAATAGATGCGCGTCTTATCTGTGACACAATGCAATTTATTTCAAAACATAAAGTGTGCAGTATGTTTTTCAGCATTTCTTGATGGTTAATATCATGAATGGCAATCATTTTGGCGAGGAGGAAATTGTGGCAATGTGGCTTTCCGTTTTAAGGTGAGGAAGTGAGTTGTATTTGTCTTGCGTAGGGATTCATAATGAGGTGGAATCTTCCAGGAGAAGGAAAAGAGAAGGCTGAGAGGAGCTCCATGCATTTGTATGCAGCACAGGGCAGCTTACCTTCGCCAGCCAACACTCGCAGGAAGGTTACTCATCAGCTCTCATTGTCAGCCAGAACACTTAAGACGATTGCTCTCCCGCTGACCTGAAATGCGTGGGAGGTTGAGATGAAAGGATGTAGAGAGAGAGAGGACAGGGTGGAGGGAGCGAAAAAAGGACAGGGGTGAAAGGGAGACAGTGATGGGGAGAGGAAAAGAGATGCAGGGCGTTGGTACATGCTGATATCTCCACTGTGACATGATTCCTTCTGTACTTTCTTGTGATCTTCAAACACAAGTCGGCTATATCCAACTGTTGAGAAACTCCACACTTATTTTTTTTTAAAAAAAGTTTGCCGGGCTGGGGGCTGTAGGTGGTGTAACACTGTCGCCTCACAGCGAGAGGGTCCCGGGTTCGATTCCCGGGTCAGGTTCAGGTTCCTTCTGTGTGGAGTTTACATGTTCTCCCCGTGTGAGCGGGTTGTCTCCGGGTTCTTCAGCTTCCTCCCACAGTCCAAAGACATGCAGGATGGGGACCTGTCTGTCTCTACATGTCGGCCCTGTGGTAGACTGGTTACCTGTCTGTCTCTACATGTCAGCCCTGTGATAGACTGGTTACCTGTCTGTCGCTACATGTCAGCCCTGTGATAGACTGGTTACCTGTCTGTCTCTACATGTCAGCCCTGTGATAGACTGGTTACCTGTCTGTCTCTACATGTCAGCCCTGTGATAGACTGGTTACCTGTCTGTCTCTACATGTCAGCCCTGTGATAGACTGGTTACCTGTCTGTCTCTACATGTCTCCCTGTGATAGACTGGTTACCTGTCTGTCTCTACATGTCTCCCTGTGATAGACTGGTTACCTGTCTGTCTCTACATGTCGGCCCTGTGATAGACTGGTTACCTGTCTGTCTCTACATGTCAGCCCTGTGATAGACTGGTTACCTGTCTGTCTCTACATGTCAGCCCTGTGATAGACTGGTTACCTGTCTGTCTCTACATGTCTCCCTGTGATAGACTGGTTACCTGTCTGTCTCTACATGTCAGCCCTGTGATAGACTGGTTACCTGTCTGTCTCTACATGTCGGCCCTTTGATAGACTGGTTACCTGTCTGTCTCTACATGTCTCCCTGTGATAGACTGGTTACCTGTCTGTCTCTACATGTCAGCCCTGTGATAGACTGGTTACCTGTCTGTCTCTACATGTCGGCCCTTTGATAGACTGGTTACCTGTCTGTCTCTACATGTCTCCCTGTGATAGACTGGTTACCTGTCTGTCTCTACATGTCAGCCCTGTGATAGACTGGTTACCTGTCTGTCTCTAGATGTCAGCCCTGTGATAGACTGGTTACCTGTCTGTCTCTACATGTCAGCCCTGTGGTAGACTGGTTACCTGTCTGTCTCTACATATCATCCCTGTGGTAGACTGGTTACCTGTCTGTCTCTACATATCATCCCTGTGATAGACTGGTTACCTGTCTGTCTCTACATGTCAGCCCTGTGATAGACTGGTTACCTGTCTGTCTCTAGATGTCAGCCCTGTGATAGACTGGTTACCTGTCTGTCTCTACATGTCAGCCCTGTGATAGACTGGTTACCTGTCTGTCTCTACATGTCAGCCCTGTGATAGACTGGTTACCTGTCTGTCTCTACATGTCTCCCTGTGATAGACTGGTTACCTGTCTGTCTCTACATGTCAGCCCTGTGATAGACTGGTTACCTGTCTGTCTCTACATGTCAGCCCTGTGATAGACTGGTTACCTGTCTGTCTCTACATGTCAGCCCTGTGATAGACTGGTTACCTGTCTGTCTCTACATGTCAGCCCTGTGATAGACTGGTTACCTGTCTGTCTCTACATGTCAGCCCTGTGATAGACTGGTAACCTGTCTGTCTCTACATGTCAGCCCTGTGATAGACTGGTAACCTGTCTGTCTCTACATGTCAGCCCTGTGATAGACTGGTTACCTGTCTGTCTCTACATGTCAGCCCTGTGATAGACTGGTTACCTGTCTGTCTCTACATGTCTCCCTGTGATAGACTGGTTACCTGTCTGTCTCTACATGTCAGCCCTGTGATAGACTGGTTACCTGTCTGTCTCTACATGTCAGCCCTGTGATAGACTGGTTACCTGTCTGTCTCTACATGTCAGCCCTGTGATAGACTGGTTACCTGTCTGTCTGAGGTAGCTTTGAATCTTCCGTCCAGCTCAAAGATTCCAGGATGCTTCACCTCCCGTTGCTTCACAAATGCCCTTTTTCCCTTCAGGTTCATCTGGATCTTCGTCAGTAGAATTAAATTGCACATTCATTAATGATGGTCGAACTCTTCACCCCACATTCAAGCAACTTCAAACAGATGCATTGCGTGCGCCAGTCAAAGCTCTAAGAGCAACATCTGAATATCACCAAAAAAAGAATGACTTTGTTGCGCATGTTTTGCTGTTTGCTGTCCCTATTGTATACTGTATGTTCAGAAGTGGCAAAAAAAAAAAAGAATGGATTGACATTTTCTGAAAGTGGTTGCCAATGGCTACCTGCCAGCCCTTACTGTGAAGCCCTGAGCCAAATCAATTAATAGTGACGAATAAACCTGTCAACAATTTTAGTGTCTGGGTTTAGAGGAAATGGAAATGTATGGGATTTGTGGCCGGACTGTCTGAATATATGCAGGCCTCTCTCTACGATCGTGTACAGCCATGCTCAGGTGTCTCTGTGTGAGTGTACTTCTATGTGTGTGTGCATGCACCGGGCCGGCCAGTCAGTACACCGCTGAATGAAGTCTCTTTCATTTTTTTGGAGGTGGATGAGAGGTGGATGCACTTCATTAACCTCGATGCACACACACACACACACACACACACACACACACACACACACACTTCCACAAGGAGAGTAGAAAGACACACAGGCTACATTGAGGGCGGAAGTAACTAAAGCACATGCCAGGCGGATGAAGATGGATGGCAACCTTTTCACTGGGTGCTTTATCTCGCCCACACAAGACAAAAATAGCAGCTTTGTCCACGTCCCTTTCTGTTTTTCCAGTGGAGAATAGAGAGACAATGTCCAATGACTAAAGACCCTGACGTTTATGGATATTAATGATATGTCGGTTGGGCTGCAGATAGAGCTGTGGTGCGGTCATTGAAAGCAGAAACAATGCCTGCTATGAAACGTCGGTGTAATTCACAACATTTCCATCTTAATAAGCTCTGTATGTTTGTGCCGAGATGATGTTTTTTAAATTTGAACTTCATTTTCACTTGTTTTAGGAGTCGAGACAAATAGGTGTCGGTATCTTAAAACAAGGCCCATTCCTCACTACCATGGAGTACCGAGTCTGGAGACGGTGTTTATCTGATTTGGGAAGGAAATCAAATGATCTCTCCCCAATGATGAATTGTTTTCACTTAAAAAAACTATGTAAAAACTATAAAAAGTCACAACTGTATTGTGAACTTTTATCTGGCGGTTATTCTTTCAATGAATCCGTTGACTGCATGTTCCCAAAACTATCAGAAAAAAGCTCCAATCAGAACCCAATTATAAAACAGATTTAACAGACAGGTTTGCCGTTTTGTATTAATGCATAACAAATGACTAAAACAATTACTTGATTATCAAATTTAAGCTGATTAAGTTTGTGTCAATCATTCATAGTTAGCAATAACTCTTCAGTCACCTCATTATTTGCACAGCTGCCGACCTTTAGCGCTGCAGGACAGCATGCTAAGTAGAATAAATGCCCAGTTAAGAGCATTGATTTCACAGAATATAATGTTAGGTGTGAGTTGGTGAAGAATCTCTTGTGTAGTCAATTTGGTCTGAAGCACATATGACAACATACACTCATGACCGTCGGAGAAGGAAGCATGGGGATTGGATTTATTCTTGGGAAGCTAACCTTGAGATCATCACACACAGCTGACCACCCAGCGAGGCCTGGCGGACCAAACACCATGGAAGTGGAGTCGACGGTGCCAGGAGGAGAGGGAGGAGAGCCTTGATTAAAGCTAAGCTAATCAGCTAGGGTTAGGTTTAGGGTTAGCAACGGGAGGTCGGTGTCTGCTGTACCGACATCTTTACAACCCTGACTCCATCGTGGCATCGCGGATCAATCTGGACTTGATAGTCGGACCGCGTGACGGAGTGCAGGACTTGAGAGGAGGTGGACTCTCTCAAACATAACCGACTTTGATGGACAACGTTTCCACAATATATACATTTTTTTAATGCTAAGACGTCGGCCGAATTAGCCCCCCTGAGAGTTGTTTTGTTGCAGCTGTTTGCATCCCTCCTGAAGCAGATTAAAAAAATGCATGACAGCATGGCAAACGGGCTACATCTGCATTTCGCTGTGCAACCCTGTGTTGCATCATGCCAATAAATGATCCTTGAATCCTTGACAGACTCCAGTTTTCTCGTCAGTTTTAGTGTGACTGTCTTTTCCTGCCCAATGTGTTTCGGTACAAAGAATCCTGACTGGACCCTCATTGACTTTTGCCTTTTTAACACACCGTGCTGCTCCTTCATTAACCAGCACACTGATTTCGCAGTCCTCCCAGCAAGTGGGTGGACATTAATCAAATCATTATATCGTTCATCTGGCGAGTGCCTGCACCAGTCAGCAGCCAAGGACGTTCCACTTCTCTTCAATTACTGTCCTCCGCACGTCCTCTGCCTGCCGGCTAATAACTTCAGCCCGCATTCATCATCAGGTCCAGATCCCTCATCTTTCCGCATCTTTGGATCAACGTTTTCGCCTGACTCTAACAGAACGTTCTGGTCCCCGGTTTATGTGTGATAATTAGTGGATCATGGGATGGCTGATGATGCCCATCTTCACCCTCATTTACCAGCACTCTCACGCTCGCTCTCTGCGGATCTCTCACTTTGCTGATGAATTTACGAGCTTGTTAAATGGCTAAATTAAAAGCCATTTCCTCTAATAGTGCAAGCTTTAGGAGCCATTAACGGCTCGGTCTATTCCGCTAAAAGGGGGAAAGGCTGTGTTCCAGATATCGGTGGAAATTATCTAAAGGGATGAGAAGGATGCAACATCTTAAAATAAAGGCGGGGTCAGGCAGAGGATTCAGTGATGTCATGAGGCGCTGATAAGCATGCCTGGATGCGTTGCTTTATAGATGCCTCTGGTACTTTTTATTTCCCTGTGCCTTTTTGACTTTGACCAGACCGACATTAACTGCTTGGTTGGATCACATAGCATGGCCCATTGCAAGGCTCAGCCATGCCAAGCCTGCGTTCAGCAGTGGACTCATGATCCAGACCCATTTGATGAATGCGTCTGGGAGAAAGCCTTCGCTGCTCAGCTGCCACAGAGAAAACTTGACATGCTTAATATGAGTTGGCACTTTTTTGGAGCAATCTTATGTCCACTTTGCAGCCAGCTTTTACTGATGGGTCCAATTAGGAGTTTTCTGTGTTATCTGATCACCTACACTGTATTTCCACACCCAGTGCAAATTCAAATGCAAGGTATAGCATCGAATAATAAAAAAAGTCATAATAATATCTATCGATGACCTGTATTGCAGAGAGCCACTAGGGGGCGATCAAGATGTTTTGGCTTTACTTTTAGGGAGCTTAGCATGTTCTCTATCTTTATATACAGTCTATGGTCAAACTCACAAATTATTAACTCTCATTCACACATTGTTGGATCGGGGCTCATAAAGGCCAACAGCAAAGGATTGCTTGTCAGATTTTGTTCAGCTTTGTGTGGACATGGCCTGACGCTCCGCATGCACCTTGAGGTTGTTTGGAGGTTTGAGGAGAAACAATCATCTTTTGCCACGGCTGGAATTTCAGGAACGTGGAGGCCGTCAGCCTCGCACCTTCCCATAATGTCATCAGCTGCAGGCCTCGCTGTAAAGGGACCACAGAGGGGGAGCGCTAACACGGAGCCCCTTCATATCACGGCGACTCCCACCGTTGACTTTTCAACAAGGGCAAAGCAGCAGACTGTTGCAGGGCCTGTAGGGAGACAGACATGGACTGTCAGACTAGGAGTGGGAGGAAGGTCCGCGGCCTCCCTGTCAAAATAACGATAACACTCAAAGAAAACAAAGAGGTGAGCCTTTGCGGCGTCTGGAGAGTCAAATGTTTTCACTCATGGAGAATTTTCTTCCAGGATTTTTTTAAATCACCAAATATGTTCTTTTAGATGAGCATTCTGTATTTGAAGGTAATTTAAAAGCATTTGATGTGGGCACTTACGGAAGACAATTAGGATGTGCCCAAACTGGCAAATATTCACCTCATTTTATTTTCATGACAACAGTGTTTTTCCCCCCGGCTGTCTATCTTGATGTCTGAGTTTAATCTCTTCCCTCACATTAACTCATCAAGGCTGGCCCGGGCCAACAGAGGAGCTGCAGAGTTGCCTTGCGTGAAATTACACCATTGTGATAAGATTCTCTTCTATATAATCACAGTGCCGCTGTGTTGCATATGCAAATGACTCATCACAGAAAGTGGCAACTGTGCTCTGAGATTAAAACTTGACCAATTCTTTATGGACACGGTCATACACTCCCCGTTGCAGGAAAACAGTCGTACATGCTTGACACCCTTTGCCCCCTCACCTCTCCCTATATGTAGAAAATAGATGACTAGAAAGACGAGGCAGAGGTGTTGGATCTCTCTGAGTGACCCCAGCGACTCATTTCCCATCAGCTGAGGTAACTTCACTGCGATGATGATAAACAAATTCAAGCTTTGCTTTTTCTCCTGGCGAGCAGTAATTTGGCAAAAATACGCCAAGGCCACATAAATTGGGGCGACATGAAGGATGTGTTCTATGAGGTAAACAAGTACCAAAGGGATCCTTCTGTCCTTTTCTTGTCTCACCCTCCGGCCCATTTCTCAGCCTCTATTTATTCAAGTGAGAAAAGGAGGGGACGGTGAAAGGCTTGTATACACCTCACAGCTGGAAACTGATAGGACTTTTTACAACCCGCAGTGTCCTGTGTGTGAGAAAATGCAGTATTTGGTCCAAGTCCCCTCGGAACCCCCCCTCTCCCATTACTTGGCCCTGTTTGTGGATGACCTAAAGGTTCTCCGGTCCAGACTCACATATGTTCTCTGAAGTTCCCATACCGTACATCCCTTTTGGAACCGGCGGTCTGAAAAGGCTGCTTCCGTTCCTCCTGATGATGTCAACTAGCTTACAACTGGTAGACCGTGAATGATTAACTAGTTTTTGTTGTATTTTGAATGTTTTACCCCAAAAATTAAATGTCAAAATGTTTTGGGTTCAGCAATGAAGCATTTGGAGTAGGTTGATTACAGCATTTGCTGTCTGACTTTTTGGTTTTTTCCTGTAAAGCCTTGACCAATGACCAGTGAAAACAGGGAGGCATTTGAAAGCGTACAATGAGCTCGAGAGGAGGGAGGGAGGGAGGGAGGGAGGGATGGCACATTTTTCTTCCTGACTGTAAAATCCTTCCCTTTGGGGGGTTTGAAAGGGGGGAGTATTATTAAAAGACGGGGGTCTCTTTTTCTGCAGTCAGCATACAACTGAAATGCAAACAAAGACCCCCTTCCCCCGTTACAAACACACGCAAGTTTTGACAGGATTTTTCACACGTGTCCATCGTTACAGTTAACAGCATTATCAGAAAACGCTGCATGTACGTTGTGTGACACAATGTACGGCCTTTTTTCCTTTGTGTCTCCGGGTGTGTTCATCCACTTTTTAATTGTTGATACAGCCAACAGGCTTTTTGCTGTTTGAGAGCTTAGTTTGAAGTGCCATTGACATGCTGCGTCTGTCCATATTGTGCGTGTGTGTGTGTGTGTGTGTGTGTGTGTGTGTGTGTTTGTGGGTGGCAACATGTGAAAAGCCATTCAGAGTCCAATGGGTCCAACTGCCATGTTTGAGGCCCAGCTCCCACATATGCGCACACACACACACACACACACACACACACAGTTAAATAATCTCCGTCCTAGCATGCAAAAAAATGCATTTCACATTATGAATCATCTCCTCTGCATGCTGTAAATACAGGAAGCCAATTGTGTCTGCGGTTGGTTGCTTGGTTACAGAAAATGCAACGTATTATTTTACTTGCTGTGGTGATACTAGTTGTGTAAAGGACAACACCTGGATGATTGGTACATTAGACTCTCCAAAAAGAGACATCATCAAAAACACATCTGTCTGAATTCATGCTACCATTTGAATGAATGTGACCTTGAATGGTACCAATGAGCATTAGTATGCACACATTAATTTGTACAAATGTTCACTAAAAACGAGCTCGATGATACACATGCACGCAACCATTCCTATTCGATTGTGCCGACATGTGTGTGTGTGTTTCACGAAGCCCTGTGACCAGTCACCTCCCCCCTCCCCTCAACTCTCCCTGACATGAATCACTTAGAACCAACACACACTCGGTTAAATGAACTCCCCCTCTGGCTCCCCCTTAATCACATTAGCCTAAGTGATATGGGAACGCCAGGCCAGACACACACACCCTCCTACTCTCGCCGTCTTTCAACCCAAATAAATAGCCACTCCTCCGGAGCTTTAAGTTGTCTTAAGCTGCATCTTTGGATAATAGACCATTTGCTCCCACCAAAGGCCTCAGTGTGGAATAATGAGGATCAAGAAGAGGGCAGAGAAAGCAGGTTGAAAGAAATGCATGAGGGTGGAACAGAGGAGGAGAGCCGACTCTCAGTTAATACCCGCCCCGGGACAAAACCCATCAAAACACCTGTTTTGTCAGGGTGCGAGGTTATTGTGTGATTTTTTTTCTTGTAGTTGACTGCTATTGGGTTGTGGTTGAATACATTTTAATGAAACACGCTCATGCCTTGATGGTGGTCACTTTTACCAGCTGGGGGGAAAAAGGAAGGGGTGGTACTGAAACTTGCAAATGTAGTTGCACCAAATGCAATAGCTTGAAATACTGTGATATGTCACAGTCTAACAAGGCTCAGATAAACACATTGCAATGTGTGTGTCTCTTTGCACCATTTCCTTCAAGAGAAATGTCATTTGATTTGATGCCAATATGCATGCTCAGTGCAGAATCATGGTCACTAACGGTGCAGGACATGGACAGAATGTCTCCATGTGTGCCTGGTTAATAATGAGGGAACTCTGTGTTATTCCCCGATAAATAGTTCCCAGTTTCTGTCTGGCACAGCCTATCATTTATGGATGAGCCTCTCATATGCCTCGTCAACACAGCTCACCATCAGTCTGCATCAGCTGGGCAAACAGCAGATTGACTGGCCTGTGTAGAGAGCGAGAGAGAGAGACATGGAGAGAGAGAGAGGAGATGTTTGTGCTGATTCTTTGTTGTGTTCGAGGTGGATGGGTTCGGTCAGGTATACCATCCTGATAATTGTAGTATTTTGTTGGTGCTGGGCTTTGGGCCATTGAATTCAACCTGGCTATAGGCACCAAAAGTGCAACTTTCATCATTTTTTCACACTGTTTTGCATTTATGTACCTCAGCAATGCAAAAATACTGTAGATGGAAGATATGATTGTATAGAAGCTATTTTGAGGGGGTGTTTTCACATTTTTATGTGTATGTGTATTGTATATATATATATATATATATATATAAATGTATGCCTGAGGCACTGTGATCACCTCTTCTCCTCCCCATCCGCCTCCTCCTTCATCCTCTTCCTGTCACTCATTTACTCATTCCAGACTCTCTAAAGTTGTACACGTTCTGACTCCTGTGATTCTTGTGTGATTTCCTTTAGATATGTAACTTTCACTAACTGTCTCTTTCTTCTTTCTTTCCCTCTTTGCCTACTGAAGCTCACAAATATATAGTTGCAGGTAAGCACAGCATACTATTTTCTGGGGCTTCATCGGTTTGCTAACAGGTGGTTAATCATCTTGTGTCCTCAGCAGCTTTGGGGGGTGTAGTAAACTTAATGGGGATTTATCCTGCTGCATATTTGGTTGAGCAGTTTATCTTGTAAGAGCAGATAATATCAGAAGCTCTGTCTCTTTTTATGCAAGCCTAATTAAAATGACAGGCAATACGAGGAGCTTGAAGATCAATGACACACACACACACACACACACACACACACATGCAAACACCATTGAATTACACCCCTTGGAGGTCTGTGTCTGAACAAAAAGTGTCTGTTTGTGTGCGCGTTTGATTAATAAGACATGGGAAGGATTTATAAAGTATGTGAGTTGTATGAGGAAGCATCCTCTCGGGGAACAGGGGGCTGTGACAGTGTTCACCTGTTACAGGCTTGAAAAATGTCTTTGAAATTGCTTCCTCTTTCATAAACGGGATACACTTGCTGACAGAATTAAGGGCTGTAGTCTCATGTCAAACATTCCCGATGCATGTAATTTGCAGCGGCGTAATTAGGGCTGCCACTGTTAATTTATTGAAGCAATGCCACATTTGCATGCTCTCTGCAGAGAGAACAAACTATGGCAGCAAAATGTTTTAATGTGTGTGTGTGTGTGTGTGTGTGTTTTGCATGTGGGCTCAATGCTGAACAGAATGTTAATGTTATCAGTAATACCTGTGCCTTCACCTACAATGACAAAATGTCGACTGTGAAAGGAGCCCATTGCGTGATGAAGCTGTTTTTGCTAGCAATATAGCGGTCAATTCCCTACTTAGACCTGCAGCAGTAAAAGCATGAGGAAGCAATATTTACTCTTGTTTTAGCTCTGTTTTGGTCTCCACCTGAGTTGGGTGAGAATTCTACGTGGATAATTAAATTTTCAGAGTAAGTTAAAGTGCAAAAATCGTTTTGATTATATACTTTTTTTGTATTTAAGCTTTCTCCTTTGCCTTATATAAGATTAAATAATGTCCTTGTTTGTTTAGTAGTACCAGTTAACCCACTTTATCAGTGCAGCCTGCAATTGCACAACAGAGTTAGGGATTTGAAAAGGCCACATATCGCTGTAGGTGTCCTGTGTTAAAAATGTACACACTCGTGCATGACTTTATGCGGCATCCACCATTGCCTCAAGTGAGGCTTCGGACTTACACAAGATTATGTTGCACGTACAAGTGTTGGGCTGAGGTCAGAGGTCATGCATGGTGAGGTTATGAAGGCTCCAATGTTTGCAACAGTCTGTGACCTGCTCAGCATCGGTGTCCTTGGGGATCTCATTAACTGCTACAAAGGCTATGAGGCGAACCAACAAACAAGCACCTGCAGGAGGAGGAATCAACACAGCACAGAAAAGCTTTTGGCCCAAGCTGAGACGGCGGCATTGCTGCTGAACTTTCTTTGTTCAAGTGGGGATAAGACGGCAGGGTAGTAACAAGGGGAAAATTCCCTTTCTGTGACTCGTGCTGCCATTCCTGTCCTATTCTACCCTCCTCACTTTTTGTATTGATGCTGTTTCAATCCAATTACTGTCTTGTTCTGAAATATCACAGAACAAGTCTGTGGTTGGAGCCCTTTGTGGTCACGACTCAAATGTCCTTCCTCATAACAGCCTCTAGTTTGGTGACAACAGCAGCATTTTGCTTCTGTGTTTGTGTTGTGAAAAAGTACAATATCGCATTTGAGTTAGTGGGGCGTGGTATTTTCATTTTTGTTGACCATTTCTTTGACCTCCGTCACATCTGCATTGTGCAACGCTCCGTCACAGTGTGTGATAGCATATTCGCCTTTGAGCTATGTGGGTCTCATCACAGGACAGGACCCTATTATCTGCACACCGGCTTTTTCGTAGAGCGCCCCTATTCAACCAGGAACAGGTAGTTTTGGCCTTTTTCAAAAGCAACACACCATGAACAATACACGGCCCGGGATAGGACATCTTTTGTAGGCTCAGCTATGAATCGGGCAGATACCAATTTCCTTCCCCAGCCAAAGACAGATCCGTTGTTCCATTTGTCCGCTCCAGTGAGCCCCTTTTTTCTGAGCCAGAACTCCATTATCAGCCCTTTAATGTGACTTTCAGATGTGAGGGTGTGCAATTATCTGCTGTCTGGTTTGGGAGGTCAGGCTTTGCGAGTAATCAGGATGGGAGGGTTACAGCCTGTAGCTTCTGGCTCTTTAGCCTTTTGTTCCCAAGAGGGTAGGTGCCATTCATATTAAATGATAAGATGTATGCTCAGTATTATCCAGCTTGGGGTGGATAAGTGGACACCACACATAAATCCTTCACCTTTGCACATCTTATCCTTGGATTACCCATTGGACTGTCTGCAGAGGCCTACTCCCTGACTGACAGCTGACAGTCAAAGGAACAGAAATGTCGGGAGAGGGCTTTCTTCATTCTTCCCTCTTTCAACTGAGCCCTGGAGGTTTTCTAGCTCTTTGCTTCACCTTTTAATGCTGTTGTTTAATTCAAAGAGCTCAACCTTCTGGAGCTGAAAGTAAATGACAGATGTGACAGAAATGGTTGCTTCAGGAGAGTGAATCTCTGAATAGGGTGAATAGTCCAACATGGACACTCTCAGCTGTGACCTTGATGTCAAGACAGTGTTTGATATGTGTTCTTTGTATTGGTTGAACTGATCTGTAAACCCAGACTGCTCATTAAATGATCATCAGACACATTGATGTTCTATTTCTTATATGTTAAAAGGTTCTTATAGATATGCAAATGCTTAAGGCGCAGCTAAGAAGAAAACTTGAGCCTCTCCATTTTGGGCCAGGCAAGCAGCAGCCCCATATGTTATCATTGACTATTTATCACTGGCACCCCGCCTTGTCATGTCCCTTTCACTCCTTCTCCTGTTTGGCTTCCTCTCTGCCTCTTTCCTGGAGGTCAGAGCGAGGCCCTCGGCACCCCTCCAGGAGCCCAGCCTTGGATCGGAGACATCCTCATTTATCAGTCCAACAAAAAACCTCCCTGTAGTAGTCAGGGCCATCCTGACCCCCTGTATCAGCCCTTCCTCAGATAAGAGGCTAATGAGCTGACATGCTCACAAAATAGACGAGGGTTTCAAGGGTTTCAAGGGATACTGGTGGTTTTTCATTGTTCAGCCCTTAACTGTGAATTGCTTATACTTGACATTACTGCAGACTATTTTCCCAGCAGGTTTTTATTTTTCAAAAATGTTGCTGGTTCCAGATTGTGTGTATGACAAGTAACTTGCAGAGACTTGCTTATGGTAGGTGATCAATCAGTGAACCTAAAGTCTGATGTATTGGTCTTGTCAAAGTAATGCTATGGATATACAATGGAGATTGTTTTAAAAGCTATTTCTTGGTGGTGCATTTGGGGGGAAAATGTGGGATTTGGCTGCCTAACATCTTGTATTCTTGAGGTCGGCTGTCTGGAAATCAAACCCAGACAACAAACAGATGCAGATGCCGTGATAAGAATGGTGTGAATGTCAACACAAGTTGAAAAAAATATGGCAAAAAAATGCACTGCAGCGAGTCAAATTTGAATCCCCTGTAAAGGAAATTAAATCCAACACGCTTCAAGCTCAGGCGTGGTCTTGAGGTTGCCTGAGAAGACATACAAACTTGAACTATTGTGCAACTTTTTGCCACCTTTGGTGTTTATCCTTGTCAGTAAATATCAAGTGTATCTTCCACATGCGTTGTATCCATGTCAAGGTGTCCGGGCCTTGGAGGTTTACATGTCGGTTCTTGCATGCTGGTATGCACAAATGTTTATTTCCAAAAGAGCGTGTGACTGTTTCTTTCCATAGGCATGTGTGTGTGCTTGAGAGTGTTTATTTCCAATAGTGTGTGTGTGTGTATAAGACAGTGAGCTGTGTATAGAGAAGAATTGCTCTCAGCAGCATATGTTTAGTGCTGTGAAGAAAGGCAGGGCTGACAACTCCCTCTCGCACAGCACTTTAACTACTAGAAGCCGTGCTGTAACAATCTGCCAGGGACTCTCAAATGTTGCCAATAATGTTAGGAGGCATATTTTGCCGTCAAATCCGCTTCGGTAAAATGTATAACATAATACAACTGTTGTCACTAGAACAGAGTCACTGAAAGGGCCATAAAAGGTGTGCCATTCAAGTAATCTAACAGGCCAGAATTATGTTGCATAGCTGTAACAACAAAAAGATAGCTATTCGAGGGGCTTTTCATTTTTATGACTGCAGTTTATCACAGATATTAAATGGGGCTCCCAATACACATCCCCAAAAAATAGAAAAATATGAGTAATAAAACATAAATGAATAAAATGAAATTGCAGTATCCACTAAGATTTGGAAGAATTGCATTTAAGCCATATTTCCAATATCTTCAATAGATTTAAAGACATGAGATGGGATGAGATGCCATAACATGTTTCTATGCCAATCTGAGAGTTTATATCCGTTGGATTTTGAGATATAGTATTTCAAGTGTACATTCCCTGATTGATAGCTGTGCTTTGCTGTGACTCTGAAACGTTTGTCGCTCAGAGCGTTTATTGAGACGCACAAGTTCTTTTTGGCAGCTCCCAAAACGGCCAGGAGACTCTCTGCTCCGCTCTTATGTCAGGATTCTCTCCTTCTCTTCCTTATTGGGAAGGGATCTCTCTGTCTCTCATTTCTGTCTCTCTCTCTCTCTCTCTCTCTCTCACACACACACACACACACAGTGCTGTGACTTAATTGACTCGGTTGGAACTCGACCAATGGTCCCCGCAGTGATCCACACCACTCTTTGCTCTGCGTCAACCTCTCCTGTTGAATCCAGATACAGGCAGCCCCTCAGCTGTGTTTACGGTCCTATACATTACTTTCTGACCCATATATGCAAACTCTTATCTCCAAGGCTCTGTTTGTGTCATGGCAGAGTCTGGTATATTTCTGCATTGTGCGTTATTGCGTTTCTTTTTGCTTTTTTCTGTGTTGCCTTGGCCTGCTGTAAATGCCCTAAACACCACTGCAGAACACCTGCATGAGGTATCTGCTCCAAGTGGCTCGGAGGCGCATGGGAAAGTGTGTGGAATACTTTATGGGTCCAGTTTTCCAGTCACACGTGTGAAATGTGTCGGCACACTGCAATTTGTCTTTTACACTGAAAGTATACCTCCACAACTATTTGAGATACTGTATTTTGTAGTAAGTATAAACATAGAAAGTCTAGTATAAGCAAGTCATGACCAGAGACTTATTTCTACAGTTCATGTTAAGATTTACAGCCACTCAATGTATCTTGATGAATGCTGTAAATCTATAACGGATATCAGCCCAAAATACGAGGGGAAAAATATATTGTAATATTGACAATTTCCTTGAAATGTCACAGATGTTGTTTATGGCACATACAGCCATATATTGACAGCTGCACTGAGTTAATGATCTTCATAGGTTTCCCTCCTTTAATGTATGACTTCATCAGTCATGCTGATGTATGGAATGAGATGGAGGTTTTACTGGCAGTCTTTATTCCTGGCACTCATTCACAGAATGAATGCACAGTATGGAGCTACTCTTTGTATCTGCTGCCATCTCATGGCTGCTTGCTGCACCGTCAACAGTAAATGTCTCGTCCTCTCTTCCGTACCTGTGACTATAACGTCTGTATTACTCGTAAACGGGCCCATAAATAGATGTATGTGACTAAATAGTTAAAAGGTAGTCAGAATAAGCTTTTCATTTTTCTACATGTCGGACTATTCCTACTCCATACTAGAACCACATAAGCCATCTATTGTTTATTGTCTTTTGAATCCGGAATCTGTTTTTGTCTGAAGGTTGCTGATAAATGCAACATGATGCAGCATGTAGACTTTGAAACACTTTGAAATAACTGTTTCAAAGTGTTTCACACTGTGTGTGTGTGTGTGTGTGTGTTGTGTGTTTGTGTGTGGATCTCAGGAGCACAGACAGGCTGTGCTTGCAGCTTTACCACATTATGCTTGTTTTTATCTGGTTCTCTTTTTTATTTTTTCCCCACATTTTTTGCTGTTTTTCTGTCTTTTCTTTTATGTTCAAAGGGAACACTTCTGTTTCATACCCCCAGGCATATCCATGTGTTTATCATCTCTCATTCTCCAAACTTACAATAAGAATTTGGGTTACTAAAGCATGATCTCCATGAATGTGATAAGTCAGTTATGCAAAACTCTGAATGTCTCCCTGCTTTAATTTAGTTTCTTTGCATCGCTCAGTAGAGGCTCATATAGTTACTTCACCACCATCAAACATGGAGATGTAGTTAATTCCTCCCTCATTTGGACTTGAATAAATATATGCAGAATGACAGGAGGTTTGTTTCACCTTAAACTGATCAGTTGCTTTGGTAGTTGTGTGTCAAATGCTCCATGTGAAGCTGCTAGGACAAGTAGCTACACTGGGGGGCGCACATGCTCCAACACTGAGTATAGGGAGGTGGCAACACCAGCTGATCACCTCCTCCTCCTCCTCCTCCTCCTCCTCTTCAATCCAAGGGTGTGGAGGACCAAACGTGAGCTCAGCCTTCTATCTACTCACCCTCCCCCGTCTCCTCTCACACTGTTCACACTGATCACAGCATCACATGACAGACTGAGGGCGTTACCATTCAAATACATATTACCGACTGAGGACATTAACATTCAAATACATTCTTTTTGCGTGAAAAACATCTGCAGCTCAGAAAACTAAAGAAAGCAACATGTGCTGTCACATTTTAGTTTAGTGATGTTTCTTTTATGGTGCATCTGCTCTTTAGAAAGAAAAAACAACCAAAAGTGACAGGGATGAGAGGGGGAGGCCACGAGATGGATATGAACGAGAATAATTATGAGCATATCATATAGACTACACTCTGACCATGAAGACCGTGAAGAACATGATGTGGGAGACATAGAAAGGAGGGCGGTGGCTTATGCCCATTCATATTTCATTTGTCGTTTGAGCTGCTGTTGCATGGACTCTTGTCATTCTAGTGACTGAGTAACCAGTGCAAGGTCTGCTTCAGCGTTGTGGTGCACCACTAGGGTTGTGTTGCTAAGGGCAGCGGCTCCGTCATAACCCAGTAGGCCATGGGGGTTAGAATATCTAGGTTATGGTAATATAATCTATTTCACCCATGATCGCACCTACTGTATATGCAGAGGGTTGCAGTGAAGGGGTAAGGGTGTGTGTTTGCACATGCTCTGTGGCTTGCTAAGTAGGTATATGCTGATGACGAGAGGGCTGGGGGGGGGGGAGTCCCATCTGGTGCATGTAGCCTCTCAGCACCCCACCGATTCCATCTCCAGATTAAGAGGCCAGCACCGAGTCCCTGACCCAGAATTCTTACCCTCATCCCGTCCCATCACACCATACGCCCACGCCCTCCATTCGCTACAGGTCCACCCCGTCACCCCCATTTCCTCCTCAGGACAGACGGCCTCATGGGAGAGACATGGGGTGAGGTCTCCATTAGCAGGCCTTCCGCTGAAGCATGGTGTTGCATTCATATACCAGCACTGACGAAAAATGGGAATTAAAAGTGATGGTGTAAGCTGTGGATTTGGACAGGGGGGCTTAAAGAGCAACGGGAGTGCCCACATGGGGTAGAAATGTGTCTCCGTATGGAAATGGCACTCACTGTGATTATGATAGTATATGCCGATAATATGATATAGGTTACACATGTCTGCCAGCATTTTCTGAAATAGATTCTGAGATTTGTTTCACAAAGCAATAACCCAGATTCCTAAATGCCCTTTCCCCCCTCCACACGCCTTCAGATCCCCATTAATGCCACTGACCCAGGATCCACTCTGCTGTCCTAATTACACCAAGCCATTCATCCATATACACACACTCTCTCCTTAGGCACTGACCCACTGGGGGCTTTGTGTGAATCCAGGCCACACCCAGTTTAGAGGACCCAGTTATGTCTCATTTGCCACACCAAGCGGTGCTGGAGGCCTTGCCACACCGCTAATCCTCCACAAACATTCAGCACCCAATCACGCTCCGGCACACTGTGTTAACAGGGGATGTAACGGACCTTCTTTGACATCCAGACAATAAGATATGGCTACATTACAAACCCAAAGCAAGACAAGAAGCTGCCCCATGTAACAGACTGTATGCTCACTGGTGTGGTGCCTTTAATTACCCCAGTATCACACAGCCTGTTTTTCTTCCCTTCTTCAGCACCGGTTACCGGCGTTGACAGTGATGAATTTGGATTCTGACACGTTGGCTGTCACACCGCAATGTTGCCCCACACTGTAACAACTAGGCGGCTTGTTAGACAAGAGCCCAGGAAATAACAAACGCAACATGTGGGGCTTTTTGATCGAACTGTAAGCAATCCAAAATACTTTCACTTTAATGGAAAGCATGCCCCATCAAGTAGGGTGTGGGAGGCTGCGCCTAAAAGCCATTAACGGCCAGGCGTCCACTGAATCCTTAATGACTACGTGTTGAAAATAATGCGTCCAGAACTGCACCAGTGTTTGAAATGATTGTTGATCAAACGGGGGGGAAATGGCAAACAATGCCCTTTGGCTTTCACTCCATTTCCAAACCTAAACAGTATTTGTCTTTGAGACAACTGTGCATTGTTTGAATAATTCCTGCACCTGATTCTCTGCCGTCCTTGGGGGTCATTTGAAAATGACTCATGAAATTTCAAGTTCTCCATTTTAATTTCCTCAAGTATCTACTCTCATTATCACTCAAATGAAGCTGTAGCCCATTGTATGGTAAATTGAAGAAATTGGTTTGGGGATTTAGGACGTACCTTATTTATGAGGTGATTGTGCCCTGTGGCAAGCCACATTTCTCATTCCCAAAAAGATTAGGGTTCCCTAATTGATAAGATAAACAGGCCATTATGGAGCTTCTTTACTAAACCTTGCTAACTGAATTAGCAAGGTCTTGTAACACAAATCCATCTCCACTTTCTAAATGTAGTGCATGCAACAAGCCAACATTATTATCACACCCTTTCAATTATTATGTGTATTCTAGACTAAATAATTATGTGTGCTCAAAGCACAAACATGTACCCCCTGCTTGTGGACTGGATGTTAAAGCGGGCCCATTAAAGTTACATTATTTGGACTCACTATGGTGATGTAACTGGGGTAAATGGGAGTGTTGGAGGGGAGATGTTGGAAAAGGGCCAGTGGGGAGAGGAAGGTGGGAGCTGCTGCAAACGGTGGGGCGGCCGGTATAGGGGGACATGTAGCAGGGGTAGATTGGCCTAATTGGCACTTTTGGCCGCCTTGTCACACACCTGCTTAATTGGCGTGCCGAGAGATCGTGGAGAACATAAGCAGTGGCTCAGGAGGTGGTGGCTTACGCCCGCAAATGTGTGGGAATTGTGTTTGTGTGGCGGCCGCGGGAGTCGACGGAGCTAGACGTGCATCTTTCTGAGAACTAAAGAGACAGATAGAGCGTCAGCTCATCAGCATAAGCATTAAACATTTACGCTGACCTACAAAGGCTGACAGCCCCCCGCCCCTCTTCAGTCACACCCATCACTTCTACTTCCTCTGCTTCATATC
Source organism: Chelidonichthys spinosus (assembly GCA_029853015.1). Classification (NCBI taxonomy): domain Eukaryota; kingdom Metazoa; phylum Chordata; class Actinopteri; order Perciformes; family Triglidae; genus Chelidonichthys; species Chelidonichthys spinosus. The sequence goes on along the minus strand of CM056829.1, from coordinate 20,308,389 downwards.
CTCTGCTTCTATCTGGTACATCCCCTCTCTCCACACACACACACACACACACACATACAGGCACATCAGCTCTGTTTTCTTTGGCTGATAATGAGGACTTGGCAGGGGAAATTGGTGGTTTGGATGGAGAATGAGGGATGGTGGGCTGTGCTCTTGTTAAAAATAAGAGGAGCCCTTTAGGTCTTAAGCAAGTAGCAAACCTGATGCTCTTTATATGCTCTCCCCTTCAGCCACTCCATTTACAATAGGCCGATAGCTTTAATGACCTGCTTTTATTTTGGAGAAAAATAAAAGACCATTTTGCTCTTCTGGTCTCATTGTCTACTCTAGAATTTTGACAAGGGCTCAGATTTTCGGGTCTCATTAGTTTGGATTTCTGAGGCGATTTCTGTAGTTTAATGAAGGCTTGAATGTTCTAACCAAGGCTTTTGCCTCCTAACAAGAATCATTTCTGGGGGGAAAGTCACTATTGGTTTAAAGGTAGGATTATCTTCTCCTTTACAGCCTCATTTTGCAGTTTGGCTAACAAAATGGGTGCGTTTCCAAATCAAAACCTTATGGCATAAATTAAACAACAGCTGCACTCCAAAGATGTCTCGACCAGTGTTTGCCTTTTGCAATTTTTAATTCCTTGCGTCATGATTCAATTCCATGAAGATGCAGCAGCTGTAGCTTTTACTCATGCGGCTCTGTGGTTTTTAGGGAAGCAAATGGGAGCGATGCGGACTGTTTATCATGATCGACTGCAGATGTCTTTTTGTGGCCAGTGCACTCTGCTGTGGAAATGGTTTGGGCAGTGAAAGAGGGAAGAAAAATACAACTAGGATAAAAGGGGAAATGAGAGGCTCTCTTGGTCTGTCCATCGTTCTCGTTCTTTCCTGGTCCATCGATGGCCTGTAATGGATGTGATGAAAATTGATTTCCAGGTGAATTATTTTGTGTGCACCTCAGTCTTGGGGAGTCAATGATCTTCTCCCTTCCTCCTTCCCTCCCTCCGTGTCGCTCTCAAGCTGTCCTTTTCAAGAAGGACTGCTTTAATTGTCCATTTCAATATTCTGGACTGTTTCGGTGACTCTTTCACCTAAAGCCCTTCCAGATCAGCATCGAGCGCCAGCTGTCTATTAAGCGCCTGATTTGGCGATCGATAAGATGGAGAGCGGTGTTAGGAAACAGCAACGGTTAGAATCAACAGGAAAAAGAACAATTTAAAAGGGCAGGAGCACCAAAATAATTTCTCTTTCTTTACCTCGGCAGCAGTCTCGGCCCTTTCACCCACAATCATTGCCTTGTTAATCCCCCTTCAAATCGTATCCTTCAGGGTAAATGCCAATGCCATTTTTGTGAGTTGACCACAAGAAAACAGAAAACACACAGCGTGCGGCCCTGTGAATGGGACTTCATCTCCAGCATCGGATCAGTACATGGAGATCGTTTGGTTGGTTTGGTCTTTACGGCTAAAGCAGAAGCTAAAAAACTACCGTGTGCTTTAAAGAGGAAGAGGAAGGGGTGGTCGATGACTCAGCATTATTGACCTGGGGATATGGGACTGAGCAAAGATAAACTCTGCTTAGGGGATGATCAAGCTCACTCTAAGTTATGTCTTGCATCATCAGCTATTTGAGGCCAAATCCTGCTTTGAGCCAAAGTCAGACATCTGGACTTTTACAGTTATATAGCTCCTTATATTCCACTGTATATATATATATAATATATATATAGTAAGACATGAAGCATAGAGTTTTGTTTTTTTTCGGGTTAGGAAGCTTTAAATCTAGTACCTTGGCTGAACTAATGATGAACACACAAGCATAATCATACAGCTAGTACCTGGCAGATCTCTGTATTGCCTGTACTTTCTGTAAAATCTGTATCAGTGCATCCACAGACACATTCACCTGCACTCACACTAATGTAGAAGAGCAATGTGTGGTCATGCTTCCTTGGGCTTCATTCACACCCAAGCCACGGATCACTGTTAATAATCAAGCCGTGGCAACACACAGAAAAGGAGGAGAAGTGATGCAGGAAGAAAGGTCAGCACATAACCAGGCAGGCAACTATGCATTAGCTTGGATAACTAGACTTGGCTTGATGTCTTCCATTATTGCTAACAAACATGAAAGGGTTGCGGCTAATGAATGCAGTCATTAACAGTCAATCTGTTTGTTAATCTGTTAATCATTTGCCTACAAATTGTCAGAAAATCAAAATGTGCTGTAAAAATGAAATGAGCTACTTAACAGGCGGTGCGGGCATCACCTCAGGATGTACTGTATATTGGCTGGCCATGTGGTACTGGACTCTGAGCCAGAGCTCATCCAGCTGCCTCTCACTTCCTGGTCCTCATCCAGATTTAGAAGCCGGGCGGCAAGGAAGGCAGGCAGGCAAGCAGGCTGTCTTAACCCAGCAAGGAGAGCTCCCTCGGGTCCTATCACGGCAGAAAACCCTCCCTCCAAATCTCAACCACAGAGAAGCCTGAGAGGAGCCTGACACCAACTCTTAGACCTGCCAGAGCCGCGTGCACCGTACGCCGATGGAGACGCACACAAGCACACATCAGCCTACACACACTGCTCTCCTCGGCAGACAGCGGGGTCTTGGGGGTCACACTGCTCAATTTCTCTCCCTCTTTTCTCTCTCTGGTTCTTCCTCTATCTTGGCAGGAGCTGCTCGCACCTCTCCCACCAGCCATTACCCTCTCGCTGTCTCTCCCTTATGCTCACCCTTTCAACAACTTGCTGTCATTCCAGCTCCCCTGTAGCCCCCCCCCCTCTCTCTTTTTTTCTCTCTCCTTCTGTTCTTATACCCCTTTCATGCTCTTAACATCTCATCCCGTCTTTTTTCCTTAGTGCACCTGAATCGTTTTATTATCTCCTTGCGTCTCTTCTCCCCCCCTCCCTTCAGAATGCACTCTCCTTCTCCCCCCTGTTGAAGCAGTCGGTGGATTCCTCCAACCTGTCCTGCTCTCCCCCCTCCCCAATCTCTCCCCCTCTCCAACTACCACTCTGCTCTTTCAACTCTGCACTAATTTGCCTCCTCCTCTAAGCGTGGCCCTGGCTCCAGCTCCTTCTCCCATGGGATGTGATTGCCTGCATAGTGTGTGTGTGTGTGTGTGAGAGCGAGCATGCCGTGTGCGTGTGTGTGTGTGTGTGTGTGTGTGTGTGTGAAAGTTTGATTGTGCTTGCTCGTGTGATAGAGAGTGTGTGGGGTGCATGTGTGTGTTCCAGACAAAGACGGGAATTGTGAATTCATACAGCTGTGGTCCAGTTTTGTGTGTGTGTGTGTGTGTGTGTGTCCATAATGAAGCAGATTGCATTAGCAGGACGTGGGTACCATGGGATCTTGAGAGAAGTAAGCCACAGGTTTAGACCCCCCCCCCCCCCCCCCCTTCCCTCAGGGCACCTCACCGACTAGCAAATCGTTTATCACGCAGTAATGGCTCTGATGATCTCTCCCCATCTCTCCACTTAAGGGGTTTGCCCTAGATTCTCCATCACAGGAATCCACAACCCCACAGCTCACACACACACACACACACACACACACACACACACACACACACAGGAGTGTGTGCACATGTTTAAAACATCTAAAAGCTGCTCGAGGCATGATTCCTCACCAAAAATACACCTGTCTAATCAGCGGAAATCAGAAATTCGAGATGCAACGTAGAAGACTATCTAACCACCATTAACCCAAATTACAGTGTGCCAGCATGTTTGGAAACTTGTGTAAAGGCAGTCTGAATCCACCGCAATTTTCAATTAATCATTTATGTCTGGCATGAATGTAGATTCATCCACTTTGAAATAGTTTGGCAAAATAATCTTAGCTTCAGGTCCACTTTCAACCACATCTCACCATCTGAATACCAGATGATCCTTAGCTGATAAAAGGTGTGAGATGCAGCTGAAAGCTCAACAGAAGTAAGTGGACCTCGAATTAGGATTACTGCAAATCATTAGAGTCATCATTCAAACAATAATTGCAGCTCTTTTTTTGGTTTATTAATACTTCCTGAAGGCTTCGTGGTTTGTTATATTCTTGGTGTTTGAGTGATGCTTTTGTTTTTTTTTTAGTAAGAGTAGTAGTGTGGAGTTAATAATCGCCAAGGCTGAACAGACAAAAAAAAAAACAGACAGGAAGAGACAATCAAAGGAAAAGGGCACGACTGTTGGCATTACAGAGAATGAATGAATGAAAAGCTAAAAGACAGAGTAAGAAATTCAAGGATTACTGGAATGAAATCCTGCCTGCTAAGGAGCAGTGGGCAAGTCCATGTTAAGAAAGCAGGACTCGCTGGTGTTAGATCCTTATTTTCTCTCTTATCCCCTCTGTGCCCTTTGGTAGAAAGCTTCGCAGAGCCGCCTGGTTGGTAAACATGAAGTGCTGCGTACTATTCTTAATCCTCAACATTCAAAGGAGTTTCATCTCTCTGACATTTCGTGGCTACCAGTATGTAATAACTGCATAGGGCCGTTTAAAAATATCATGACTATATGGGTGCATTGTGAAATCTGAATTCAAAGCATTTAAAGCAAGCCTATCATTCTCGTTTTGAGGTTGTCACACAGTTTTTCTTGCTGTGGAGAGATACTTTTTACCTTTTCTATTCACTGTGATAAAATTGGCCCTGCATTTCCATCTAACTGGATTAAAATACATAATATTAATAATCACCTTGATGAAAAAATGCACAGCTTGCTCCGGTACAATTTGCCAGTAATGATTGTGCTCTGTGGTGCTCTGCTATTAGGGATGAAGGCATAGATGCCGTGACAGCCAATCGGCTATTGAGCGCCTGGTTCAGTTGTTGTTGTGGAGAGAGGCGAGACATGCGATCTGGCCTCAGGTCCCAGGGGACACACTGGGCCCTGCAAGAGCTTGTAAGGGTCAGATGGCAAAGATCTGGATTTGATCAAGAGGTTCGGGGGGGGGGGGGGGGATAGAAACCTGAGAGGGAGACTGTGGGTGGAGGGACAATGAAGGACTGGATTGGAAAAGGGATCACCATTTTCTCCTTCTTTGGATGCAAGTGGTGTCGTGTCCTGGCCCATGCTATGCCAGTGTACAAATTGCCAGTATGTTATCATTCAGGAAATGTCGTGGCATGCGGAAAAATGAAAGGGAGCAGTAAAACTGACAGAATGCAAATGGCTTGCAGGTGTTGGAATGGAAATAAAATGAATGGCAGATGAGGTGTTCCGGCTCTCCTTATAGAAATACAGTGACAGAAGTGACCCAAATTGTCTAAAGCACTGCTGCAAATTGCTGCGAGTGACGCCTCGCTTCGTTTCCCTCCTTCTTCCCTCTCACTGTATCGGAGTCTCTTTTCTTTCTCTCCCTCTTTCACTGTCAATCTTTTTCCTCTCTTTCATCGCTCCCTCCCTTCCCCTCGACACGAGAATGGTTTTTGAAATGAAATCTCACAAATCACCATTTTTCATACCGCGGCATGGTGTTGTCTGCATACGAGGTGTTACCGTGGCAACGGGGCAATAATTCTTCCCCCTGCTGTCTCATACAGATTGTGTGAGTTTGGCTTGGTATGCGACTTGGGTTTGCTCTCTGCACCTATGCTGGTAGATTGATACTGTTTGGGAACTTAACATGTGCTACAAATAGATGGGTAGTTTGTTTTCTGATGGTGGGAAGTGGTGAGGGGTCTGCACATGGTGAGTGATGATGTGAGAAGTAGTCACTATAAACGTGTTGATTCTGCAGAGATGAAAATCCTTCCAGCAACACCTGGTCTGATGGAGGACACTTTCTGGTGCTGCGGAGTGGCTCCCCATTACCCGTCTCAAGGATTCAAGCTGCTGTGCTTTGACCCCGTGTCCAGGCCTGGTTGTTTACCTCGCAGAAAAAATATGCGTTCCAGGATGCCGCGGGTGCCACCAGCTTCTAAATGTCTCTTTTGGTCTGTCTGCATGATTTGCCGCTGCCGTTGTTCCTCTTCATTTGCCTCGTTTATCAGTTTGTTACCCAGATGAATAATGGATGAGGTTGCTCGTTGCCCCGGCGACACGCAAGCTCAACATTGTCATGCGTTTGCTCGCAAAAACCAGATCCACTGAACGCCCCCCCCACCCCTCGACTCCACCCCTGCCACTTCTGGATGACAGACGGGTTGACACATCGTCACACTCCGCCCCCACTGTGATTGAGACTTGAGGCTGATGAAGATGAAGACCGACGGCCATGAGAGAAGGACATGTAGAAATCCATACACATACATACTGGTCTCATGTACTGTATGTCCACGTCTATTGATTCATAATATGAATGGATTTGTATCACCTAAGTCTGCAATGGTGTTCTACCGCAAGGTCCATCCATCCATCCATCCATCCATCCATCCCATCCATCTGTACTCAAGGACATATGGGAGATTTCAGCTTCAGGCGAATGCCTAGAAGACTAGACTGCTCACAGACAAATATATTTTACACCTACGGGCATCTACAATGCTCACTGGAGAATATTTACTATGAACTGGTTCATTCAAACCATGGACCTTCTTGATATGAGTATCCAGTGGTCACAAAAACTCAAAATGTACATTCTAAAATTGATCAGGAAACTCAAAGGTCTCTTTGATTGCTGAGCTAATGATAGCACACACATATCTTTGATCCCTCTGTCCAAACTCCAGATCCTAGACCAGCACAAGGCAGAGGCTTTACAGCAACTTTGATTCATGTCACTTTCTTTTTTTAAAATTTAATCTGCTTTGCTTTTTGAGGATGCACTGTACCTCCACCTTTGTTGGCACATGTTTGAAGGTATAATTGAGGCCAATCACCGGGGAAGATTGAGGTTTTTCTGTTGTGACCCAGCATCAAACAGAATGATACTTTATTGATCCCTGTGGAGAAATCCTCTTTACTCTTGTCTGCTTAAAGATGGAGGTCAGAGATCAGGCTTAGCCACACAGCACTCAGGAGCTGGGTGCGGTAAAGAGTCTTGCTGAAGGACACTTGAGAAAGCCGGACGTTTGTCAATGCAGAAGTTTGAAGCTGGCTTTTCAAGCTCATTAGCTGTCTTGGTGAGTAAGGTAAATTATTGTTGGCTGTTGAAAAGGGAAGTCATGAATCATCAGTAAGTCCATAAAACTGGCTCTTGCATCTCTGCCTGCCGAGGCTTTTTTCCAGTCTTAAACTATTGAAGAAGGAACCATTGAACCGTCAAGTTTTCTTCTTTGTATCCATTTCTCCAGCTGATTTTTAGCAGACCATTTATTTTAACCCTGTAGCACCTTGTGGCATTTGCAGGAAGAGGTGTTTGTCTCTATATATCCTTCTGTCTTTTCGTGTGAATGCCAAGTCATTATGCTTATCTTGTGCCAATGTGTGTGTGCTTGAGAGTCTCAGAGCATTTTGTGGCTGGAAAGGAAGGAGCTAAAGCCTTGTCGTTGACAGACAGCTGGGTTTAGGGTTATAAGAGGGTATATTGTTGTCTGTCAGCCGGCTGAGTAGCCATACGATGGTTCTTTATCATGTTCTTTCTGCCGTCTACGGCCAGTAATGACCCTCTTTCTTGGATTTGGTGCAAACCGCCAATGACACTGACCTCGCTAACAACTGAGCTCAGGATACAGCAGTGCAGACCAAGAGCAGGAGAGTTCACTATACTTTTCCTTCACTGGCAGAATGTTGACGATGGTAGTGGTGGTCGTAATGGCTGGAGATAAATTGACCATTAATTTAAAGTTCCTAATTCGGACCAAAACTTAAAATCAATAAACGTTGACATCAACTTCAAGGTTTCATTCGAGAGAATGTCCTCCCAAGAAGGACAGCATCAATCGTTTCAGCAAGTGTGCCAAAATTACACGTTTACGTTCAACTCTAGCAGCCGGAGTGACAATGACGAGAGCCAAGTCTATGTCCGTGTAGATGAAAGATTCAGCAAAATCACGGTGATGGCTGTTTGAAGTCAACGTTTTTTGGGGGGCGACTGTGGCTCAGAGGTAGAGCGGTCGTCCTTGTGGAACATTGGCATGCCAAAGTGTCCTTGTGCAAGATACTGAACCCCAAAATGATCCCTGCAGGCTCTATGTGAATGTGAGGGAATGAATTAATTAAATTAGATCCTGATGGGCAGGTGGCTCCTCTGACAATGAATGTGTAGACTAAAGTGTCTTGAGTGGTCGAAAAGACGATAAAAGCACTATAAAAATGCAGCTCCATTTATTAAGAAGTTTTCTTAGAGTGTGGTCAGGATCGTTCCAAATCCTTAACCATGTGATTGTAACGTGGCAATTAAGGTCCCATTTAACCTAAACTATCATCTTACCTTTAACCTGAGCCTAAGTGGTTAAACCCAGCCAAACTTTAGCCACAGTGTTTCAAAGTCGTCAGACGGTTTTATTTTTCAACAGTGATTTGCATGATGGAACAAACGCTGATAAATGATGTCATCCTGCTGAACGGTGTCAGATGACTAAACGTTTCCATGTGCCACTCCACTGGCCACGGACAGACATCGTATTTTGTCTTTAACTTTGGAGGACAGAATTGTTGTTTTGTTCAGTGACTGATTTGCTTGTATGCACATTAAAACCTGTCACCAGTTTGATTTGTCTACAGCTCATTTCATTCGCACCTGCTTGCTAATAGTAAGTGTTCGTGGTTTGCATTTACGCCTGAACTTCATTGGTTATCTGTCTATCAGTATCAAAGCCTCCGAATGCAGGATGCATTTTAATACCTGCTGTTAAGCGGGTCGTTCGTTTTTCCTGACTGTGATTGCAGGCAGAAAACAGCTATTTCGTCATTGTGGCACACATTTTCATTAGTCTTCTGCTTTCAGCGCACAGCCGTGTCTGACTGCACTCTTAACCAAAAGGAAGTAGAATTATTTACTAGGAAGGAAAAAAGGAGTAGCAAGGAAGCTGTCTATTTTGAGAGAATAACTTGAGCACATGGCGTCTGATTAGGCATATAAATAATTTATAGCCATTTCATTTATAGGCTGCATCTCAACGAGGGGGTATTGCTCGCCAATTAATATTCCCTCTCTGCCCTCTATCTGAGAGGATCCGGCGTGATGTACAGCCAGCAGCCAGTGACGGGAAAAAAAGAGGAATGGAAGGGAGGAGCTTGAGTTTGTTTCTCTAAATGCAAATGAAAGGGTCCCACTGTATAATAGCTTGTCACTGTAAGCTTTGATGTCAGAAAGCCGATCACGTAAATCTGCTTGTATACAATATGAATTTGTCACAGTGATATACGTTGATCCGTCATGCTATAGCCAAACAATGGTAAAGGCAACAGTAATGTTCTGTTTTTGAAAAAGCAGGGTTGTATGTAAAACACAAGGGATTTGCTGCATGGTAGAACATAAAGGCTTTGATGCAGCCAGAATCTAAAATAGTGCAATTTCTAGTTGAAATCAACGTGCAGTGTTCCACTTCAGACATGCTGCTCATTAAATAACTGAAATCTTTTTATTTTGCAAGAAATGTAAAAAGAAAAATAATCCATTTCTGTCTTGGCATCGTTCCCCTCCGTGGGCAGCAGCGTATCCCCATGGCCTTAGCATTTTGAGCTTTTAAATTGATATTGAAATCGCACTTTCCTGTCTTTTCTGGGGTTTTTTCTTCTGAGATTACTGTTAATGGTGATAATCAGGGCTCCTACACAGCTCTCCTCTACCTCCTCTGTGTTCCCTAGCATCTAACTCAGGCTTTATAATTGGTGCTAATACAATACCTGAGATAACTAAAGCACACTGTTTTCAGTGCCTCAGGGTTTGTTCAGGCTCCACATAAAGTCAACTTTAGGGATGGTGTACCATATGACCTATGTTGTGAACTTGACATACATAGCAAATTGAAAAACTTTTAAATGAAAATTGCATGTTTCCTGAGGCTTTTTGACTCTATTTAATACACAAGACACGAGAAAAACAGACAAGACAGAACTGTAATTCTGTAAATATTTGTGTGCAAGTCTGAGCTGTCACACAAACACATCACATCATAAGTTGCTAGCTACAACATCTGCACATTGGCTCGTCTGGATGAATGAACCCAGAATGCAGAAACACTCCAGTAGTCATATCTGTGTGAGTCACATAACTTTTTGTTTATTAATATATGGCAAACTGCTCAAATGTATTGATGTTACACAAAAGCCAGCCTTACGTATGTCCTCTGTCCACACCTATGCAAGGTAAGCCACTGTTGGGACCAGCCATATTCAAAGGACTGGTAATGACTGGTCATCACACGGCTCCCGACACTTTCTCTGCATGATGGGGCCAGTGTGACTTGGCCGGTTCCCCGAGACAGATGGCTGACTTGGCCAGAGACTGACATCTGTATCGTCCTTCAGCTCCATCGGCCTTTTCCTGTGTAAAGTCTGTAAGAGCCACCCACTCCTGCGATTCCCTGCTCCTAGCCTTCCTGCACCGCTGCCACAATTAGCGCCATATGCCAGCCACACGGCCAAGTGTCACGCTCAACCCGTTCTGCATATAACTGCCAGGTGGCTCTGTTACTCCTCTTCCTGCCTTTTATTTTCTTGTCTCTCTGTTTTTTTTCTCTGCCATTTCATTATTTGTCATTATTTACCTGCCATTGCCCCTTCATTCGAATAATCCTGCCGGCTATTAAAGAAAAATATTGGTGCTGACAATCTGAATAAACAGGACAAGGCTGTGGAGCAGCCAGGGGGGTTTAACGCCCTGTAATGATTATTGTTGTGGGTGTTGATGATCGTGTAGGAGGGGCTGGTTAGAAAATCACAGTTGGTTAATGATGAGTTTCTCCTTCCTGAATGAGTTTCTCTTCATTTAGAAGAACAGCGGGAAAGGAAGGAGAAGGCCTGAGAACATCAGCCTACGGGCTAGGATCGGCAGCTTCTTGCTCCAGATGAGCCCCGAGGCGATGAATATCATCATCGCCTTATGAATATCATCATCGCCTTATGAGTTGGAACTGAGTGTCCGGAGATGAGACCCTGGGCTAAGAGCTGGCTCAGAGTAGGCTGGACAACTGGTCACGTAGCGTAGGACGAAGTGGGAGCAAGAGACTTATGTAGCCAGAAGTGTTGGGGGTGTACATGTGGATCATATTCCCTGGAGACTCCTCTGTGGAGCCATGAACAGCATCAGCTGAAGGACTAGATCCTGTACCTCAATGCCAGATGACCCTCGTGATCCTTGAATGTGTGAACATTCACGTTGGCTCTGAGCGGCATTTCATTGCTATCAGCGCCAAGAGTGTACCCACGTTGCCATCAGATAGTGGGTGATGTGTCAAACACATCGTGAGTGGAGACGGCCGCATGTGGGAACTCGCTCATTCACAGTTACATCAATGCTGCACAATAGTAGTGTCATCCACTGAGTCGGAAGGAGCGTCGTCAGGAAAGCAGCATTTTGATTCTGTTATCTCAATATTCAATTCTACTGAGACCCGGTTGGATAAAATCATTGAGTGATGTCATGAACCATTTGTAACTCATTTTGCACAGCTGTTTGCATAGTTTAGAAGTACAATATTCCACTGCTGGTTTTGTTGTTTTTGGATTGGTTTTGAGCTTTTTTTTTACTTCTGTAGTTAAGAGCCAGACTGCATAGATTAACTGTTTTGATTTGCATATACAAACTGAGACAAATTAACGGAAACACACATATAAATGAGTGGAGAAACACACCAAATGCAGAGTCTTCCGTACAGGACACAAGGGATCTTTGGGTGGTTTGATGGGACTGAAAATGATAGGAATAATATGCTACGGCCTCCATGGTTACAAGACGTCGACTCAGCGGAGCACTTATGTGTGGTGCTCGGCGGTGTTCAGACGAACTGACCTCCCATTTATTTCAATGAATTGTGCTCCGGCAAAAATGCAAGGCAGTTGAAACTGTCTCACACTGTGATTGCCAAAGTGCACACTGCTGGTGAAGTGGGTTTTAATGTGACTTTTGATCTGGAAGTCATTGTGATGTGTTAACTTATAACTGATAACTAGTTCATCATAGTCTAGAGTGGCTTTACATTCATGGATTAATGACTCTGACTGGCCTTACATGCAGGGCTGTCTTAGTCAAGTGGACATACGGGGAATCATCATGTTCATCCCTTCAGTTGAGTTTCCCAAACTCATACATTTGTAGAAGCTATGACAAAGAGCATATCAGCTATTCTGGAGGCTTGTGCTGATCCAACACCTGACTCAGACATGCTTATTTTTCTTCTTATTTGTCTCCCATCTGCTAAAATCAGACTTCAGTTCACAGATTGTGAAACAAGTATTTGGCATTTCCAAAAGGAAATGCTCTTTTAACCATGGACTGCAGTCTTTGTGCTTGGTTACCATGATATTACTAGCCAGAGAAGCGTCTTGTTTCATCCATCCTCGTGCCTCCCGCTCTGTTTCCTTGACTCCCAGTTCAGCAGGGGTTAATGCTGTTAGCCACGCACAGCTGCTAGAGGCCCTCGTCTTGTCGTCAGTAGATGAGCGGAGCTCAGTTCGGAGGCCTGATGACTGGGAAGTCTGGGAATCTGTTGGACGCTGCAACCACGTCTGACTTATGTTGATTGGAGTTAATGCCGCAGCGAGACAATTGGCCCACCTGCTAGCATTTCACCGCCGCAGCCTACTGGGCGAGGAGTCTGGGCTGCCCTCCACCAGCATGTCTGCACGGTTGGATGCACGTGAAGAATTCATCATGGCCTGCTGATGTCGGACTAATGTGCGGAATTTGTGGACTCGACTACAGAGTTTGCTACGAAATTAGATACACACATGCACATTTCCAAGTCATGTAATGTGGGCCAGCGGGGTCATATAAATACATTCCAGGAAATAAGTGTCAACTGTCAGGTTGAGCCCTGAGACGTAGTTGGCGGAAGCAATCCGACTTGCTGCAGATTTCTCATTATAACACATGCACATGCACCAAAACACAACATGACACATATCACAGTGAATTATCTTGGAAATGAATAGTGGAGTGGGCCAGTAGACAGGCTTTAGCACAGGCAATTACCAAATCTGTTGAAAATGTTAACAGACTTCTCTTCTGTGCTATTCTTTCCTTTTCATCAACATCATTAAAAGCCTCATTTACAATGGGCAGCAGGGAAGGATGATCTCTAATGCCATTAGTGAAGGCAGCAGCTTTGCTTTTGATAGCTCCTGCTTTGAAAAAAGGACAGAATCCCCACTCTAATGGGGTGTTGGTGTATTCATCAACAGGGATTTTTTTTTTTTTTACATACTAATGTGCAAAGCCTCTGTTATTGCATTTAGAGATTGCTCTTTACACACGGTTTATTTGATGAAAAATTCAGTGGAAGAACTCTTTAGAACTACTTGTTTCGTGATCTGGGATAGCTTTGTGTTACTGAGCTTGAAAAAAGGTAGACAGGAAGCTGAAACTCTAAGCCAAGCCAGTATAATTACAACAACACAAAAGTTAGAATCACTTCGTTTAGTGTTTTGTTTCATTGGTTCTGAATCAGAAAATGCAGTTTTTGAGATTTTCATCCCTTTTATGCTTAGTCACCTTTTCTCTCTGGGAATCAGCACCGCAGTTAAATAGTTGTTTGTGCAAAGCGCTGCAGATGTTGTCTGGGTGCTGCTTGGCCACAGATAAAGCACCCTGCATCGTGTAAACCCACCTGATCATATAAAATGCTTTACCTTTCAAATCTTTGAATCCTAGATGTTTAGATAATTGGTACAGTTAGCAAGTGAAATTTGAACATGCCCACTTTCACATATCCTGCTCCTTGTGTCAGAGCAGTGACCCCACACTGCGGACGAAGCTT